>CM026563.1:33279533-33321901 GCA_015143295.1 Tetracentron sinense | reverse complement strand
GTAATTAAACCAAGATAAGATTGCAAAGAGATGGAATCACGATTGAACTCGGGGAGTGTACCTAACCCTTAGAGTTCAACAATTTAACCTTAGTTTTTAGAAATTCCTTCTAAAAGAAAATTAATTTTCGGGTTAAATTTCTTAACCCTAAGGTTAGTATTTAAGAATATTTTTTTTCTAAAAATCATTGTTGAACTCGAAGGCAAGGCCAGCCCAAGCCATTTGGAGGCCTAAAACGAAAATTCTAATTGAGGTTTTTCTTTTTTTCCCAATATTGTTTTTAAAAAAAATTAACTATAAATGGAGCCTTTTTAATATTCTAAATAAGCCTTTTATTTTTTTTTAATATTCTAAATTGGGCTTTTTTAATTTTATTTTTTTAATGTGGCTATAGCAAAAGCTTTGATGGCTTAATGGACAGGCGGCCCTACTCTAAGGGTTAGAAATGACAAGTGTTAACATGTGGATGGGATTGAATTACAATGGGCTTTGATTCGACCTCCTCCCTAGTCCCTTTCAAGTAACATCTCCACTTAGAGCCCTACTGTAAATATAGATGCACCTGTGCACCGTGCATTGAACGGCATTTCAGACAGTACCCCCCAAAAAAAGTAGCACGTTAAAGACCATACAAGACGCGTTTGGAAAGTAGTCTCTTCTTCTTCTTCTTTTTCCAGTACATTGTTCATGTTCCTTGACTTAGGCCGTATTCTTCTTGTCCTCTACCTGTTGGGTTTTACCCCTTAACCACCATTCTAAGCCGTTAAGTATGACCAAACCAAAACGAACTTACTTTTAAAGGATGAATGATAAATAAATAAATAAATAAATTTTAATGAAGAAGGTATCCAGGCTTCTTAAAGTCCGGGCACGTGCAAACCCCTCAATCACATGCATTAAGAAAATCAGGGTAAATCTCTAAGGTGGCCAACAAGGGGAAGGGATTCAAACTCAAGACCTCCACTTCCTGAGGTGTGGTCCCAAGCCCTCGGTTGGTTAATTGTGATATGTCCATCACAAAGAGCCTGAAAACCTCTTAATATTGGATGTTGTTCCTACTCTGAAACCTCGCAACCTATTCCCATTTTGGGTGGAACAAATCTACTGATTCTTTGATTCCATTTAATAAGAAGGATCTTGAACTATGAAATACATCCTAGAAGCTAAAAAAGGATATCCTGGACAAACTGTTATTTACTATGGGGAGTGGGGTTCTCCGGTCTTAACATGAAATAATTGATTTTTGGCAAGACAAGAAAACCATGTTAGAGACATCCCATAATAGACATGAATTATAAAATGAAATTACATAATAATATGAGAGATGAATTATAAATTGAGGTCTTCTATAGGATATGCATCATACTGTTAAAAGAGTAGCTTCATTGATATTAGGGGAGGCAATCGGGCATGTTCGGGCTTCAAAGCCTTTGTAAATGTATCGGGCTTCAGGTGGAAATATTCAAAAATCACTAAAATTCAAGCTTTTACCCGGCCCATTGCCATCCCTATTTGAGATAACATGCAAAATTATACGTGTAGGCCAACTTTGATAAATATAATATAATGAACAGAATAAAAGAAAAAAGAGGTTATATTTACACTACAATAAAAAGGCTCATCGCTCATGGTTTTTTTCTATAACCGTAGGTCAGTGATCACAGTGTTTGCGCACAGAACAAACCATACCTTTCGATGCGTAATCGTATGTTGTATCAAATATCACGGTTATATAAATGTGAATACATACGTAAAATAACTGAGATTATGCATTCAAACTACGTTCATTTCGAGTGTATCGCACAATCCCGGTTGTAATATTAATCGTGATTGTTTAAAATTAAAAACTCACGGTTGTATAATAAATCATGATTATTGTTCTTTTTTCCCATGATATTTCTCATTTTTTTCAATAAAAATCATCATTACAACTCCTACCATCTGTAACTCCTCACAACCACTTATAAAATTATAAAATAAAGCATTCATCCACACAACAACTTACAAATAATAGAGTAAATTAACCTCCACCATAAAAATAATATAACAACAACAAACTATATTTCTATTAATTAATAGAAATTTGTTTACTGTGTGATCAAAATACATACATGCACAAATCAAAATTAATATAAACAATAACATTTCTCAAGTGATTATTCAAATCTTTTTTAACTCTTTCTATTGTTTTATCATTATATGGTTCATCACCCTTAACAAAATAGTCAACAAGCTTATCATATATTTCTATTTCATTGTTGGTTACTAAATGGTGTTATAACCACATTCTCAGTTACCTTTTTGTTTGGGACCCTACAAAAAATTTAATATAATGATCGGACAGTTATGTTTAATACATAAAAATTTTTAATCAATAATTAAAATGACTAATTAATGTCGAACGAATCTTAATATTAATAAATTTTGCCCTTGTGGGTCTAATCTTGCCTTTCAAAAGACTCGACTTGTAGAGACCCAAATTTATAATTGTGTCATTTATGCGTTTAGCATGAGTAAAAATGTTGATTTAATATGCATTGGTGTTTTAATGTTAATTAATGTTTATTGTAGAGACCCAAATTTAAATGCATGTCATTATCGTAATTATTAAGGATAAATTAGTCAACTAATTCATGTGTCATTTGATTTGTATTAATTATAATATATATGTGTTGAAAATAGTTAAAACACTAAACCAAGGTAGGAAGAAAAGAAAAGAAAAGAACAAAAATAGGAAAAAGGCCCAGCCGGTCAACCGCCCAGACCAGCAAAAAAAAAGGACAATCGATGGGTCATGATGGGCAGTCGACCGCTGACTGGTGGAGATGGAGGGCCCCTATTTTCATGAAAATCCACTAGACAGCCGACCAAATATATGGAGAAGGGTCAACAATATGTGTTTTAAGTCCCCCGATCGACTGTATAGTGGATTTTCATGAAAATAGGGGGCCTCCATGTCCACCTGGTCGATCACCCATCATGGTCCGTCGACAGCCCTTTGGTAAAATGGGGTCTTAACCCTTTTTACGATATTTTAAGGGTAATTTGGGGTTTTTATAACCCTAGGACTATAAATAGACCTTTTATTTCGAGGGTTTGAGATCCCTAACTCTCTCAAACCCTAATTTGGCAAAGTAGATGAGAAAACTCTAGGTTTTTAAGGGAGCTTGCTTGGAATAGGAAGATCTTGCCATTGGAAGCAAGATTTGGCTTGGCGATCAACCCCAAAGCCTTGTTAGAGCAATTTGGATAAGAGGGAACGATCCCTAAGGTCGATATCCTTTCTAATCTAACCCTATTATGATGTTTGCATGTTTAAATGTGATAGAATAATTATTTAGGTTGTGATTTACATGGTTTAGGTATGGATGGTGGATTTGGAATAAGAAATGGAGTTTTCGCATATATCTATAGTTTTATTCAACATGATTTCACATGATTAGATAAGATTATTGAATGTTGAATATGGAAATGGGTAGATTACTATGCTTGAAGCTTAAATTGGACTATTGTATGTGTTTTGAAGGTTTTATCTAAACATGTTAAAGGGAATGGATAATGTATTATAATATTTGATATTGTCTATATTGAATTGGAGGATGATATTGATGGTGGATGGGTTAAATGGCGAAGTTATGATTTATGGAGGTATGTGCATGGATGATGGAGTGTTAAAAATGGTTGAAGGGCAATTTGTATAGGAATAATGGATGGAATGTTTTAATACAGAGGCTTAGAAATGTTGGATGCTTAAAATGGTGTTATTGAATAGTGAGATTATGTTAAATGGATATTGATGATGGCCATGATAAATTATGCCTATGCTTAGAGGAAGTCTTCCAAGTCGAAAATTCTCTAACCAGGTAGATGTACCCTGGAGGAGTTTCTTGGTGGAGGATCGAAATCTAAGTAATGAGCGAGTTCGAATATTAATCACGACACTCAAGCACAAGTTCACATGTGTAGTAGTTTATAAGTCTCACAGTTATATGAGCATGTTATGGACCCTACATGGACACTGAATCATGGACAAGGATACTGGATCATGGACACTAAATTACAAGGAGCCCAGGAAACTGAGTGGCTCTCAATGGATATGATTTCAAGTCCTAGATAATTATCATGAATATTGGATCATCAAGGGCTCTGCGGACATATGCTCAACATCGATGCATCTCCTTGGATATATGATATAAAGACCTAAAATACTATCTCATGGGAAATAAGCATCCATGAAATTCATATAACAAGTTCAAGTGTCACACAAGTACACGATTCAAGGTGATGAAATGATATGCTCACATGTTTTCCGCACTCTAATTATGTAATTGGCATATGAAACTGCTATTGATTATGTAACTGTCGCATGAACCAGATATTGAATATGTACATGTGTTATTGCTATAGTTAGTTGGACTGGATATCCACTGAGTGTTTTCAATACTTAATTGACATGTTATTGTCATCAGGTTTAGTGCAGGAGTCTACTGACACTCCTTGGGTTGAGGATGAATACCAGGAGGAAGAAGAAGCAGGTGACCCTTTTGAGAAAGGAGCGAGGAACTTAGATCGTTATCCTTACTATTAGTTTTTATTTCAGTTTTACTATATGAGAGAATTGTAATCGACTGGTTACATTTTAGTTGATGTTACTCTAGACTTAATTTTGTGGGGATTATGGTGGTTGAACTAAATTATGAATGGTGTTCAAGTTGGGCTTATGATATACAGGATTGTTGGTTATATCGAAAAATTTTATTGATGCTATTTTGGAAGAATTGTCTTTTAGTTTTAGTCTTATTGCTATTAAATCAAGCAGAGATAAATAATGTCATGGCTCAAAGTCCTATTATGTCCAAGGTGGGGTTTTGGGGTGCAACATTTATGGAGTATTTAAATTGGTTTAATGAATAAACAAATGAAGAAATGTGAAAAATCAAGAAAAATTGGGCAGACGTTTGAATGAACCCCTCGAACAGATCCCCAAGTCATTCAAACGGGCTACCAAGAAATGAAAAATAGTAGCCACTCTATGAAAGAACCAAATTTACATTTATGTCATTATCGTAATTAATGAGGGTAAAAATGTCAATTTAATGTTGCATTGTCTGTTTTGATGTTAATGAATGTTTTGGGGTATTTAAAATAGTTTGAACGAAGAAAATAATTGAAAAATACAAAAATAAGAAAACAAGACAAATCTCGCTAGAACCAGATTTATTTCGCTAGAGCGCGAAAATCTCGTTCGAGCGAGATTTGCAAAACTCAGCCCACTGGAGTTTCCAGGGGAGATTTCGCTAGAGCGAGATTCAACCCGCTCGGGCGAGATTCACCTAGCACATCTCGCTAGAGAAAGATTAAGTCCCGCTCGAGCGAGACCGCTCACAAAAACCTTTAAAATTCAATTTTTTTGGAGATATTTCTAGGGTTTAAGACCTCAACCATATAATAGACCTTACTTAGTGGGTTTAGGGTTTCTTAAGTTTTTTAACCTAATTTGGCAAAGGAGGAGAGAATACCCCTAGGTTTACAAGAGAGATTGCTTAGAGAATGAAGATCAAGCTCGGAGATCGCCCCAAAAGCCTTCCTCAAGCGATTAGATCATAGGAAAACGATCTCCAAGGTCGATATATTGTCTAACCTAACTTTATTATGGTTTTTACATGTTTAATCAAGATGAAAAGATGATTAATAGGTGTTTTACATGTTTATCCATGGGTTATGGGTTATTAAACATGAAATGGGGTTTTTCACATGTTCATGAAATCTACTTGAGCATGGTTAGACAATTATGATGTTGGTAATTGTTGTTTAACACAATTGATATTTGAAATGAAGGATGGGAAATGATAGAGGAAGGGTCAGGTGGATTTCTATGGTTTTGTGAATGAATGTGTATGGAGAATGGTTTAGTTGATGATGGAGAAAGAGTGTTTGTGATCAAATGGTGGATTCGATGGGTAGATAAGGTTGGATAGTTACGAGGAATGATCGTAATCATGTCATGGAAATTTTTAAATTATGATTGTAATCATGTAATATTTATGTTTGTCATGATAAATTATGCCTTATGTAATTCGTATGGTGATTGAAATTCGGGTAGGCCAACGCTTAGAGGAAGTCTTCCAAACCGGAAATTCTCTAACTATCGTGGAAGGGACCATGTTGGAGTTTCCAAGGTGGAGGATCAGAATCTAAGAGATAACCCATTTGAATATTAATCATGACACTTAAACACATGTTCACATGCATGATAAAAGTAAAGTCCACAAGTTCACGGGTCTCACAAGAATATTGGTCATGAACACATTACGTATCATGCGTTGTCAGAACATGCTACTTAACATGAATACATGAGTTGTTATAACATGCCACTTATTTTGGAATACACAATTATCATGCATTGTCGGAGCATGCCACTTTTCATGGATTATACAATTATCATGCGTTGTCAGGACATGTCACCTATCATGAACATGGGTCTTATCATGAATACATAGATGTCATGCACATGTTTCTCACACATCTAAATCCAAGAGTCATACAAGTACACGAGTCAAGATGATTACATGGTATGCTCACATGCTTTCCGCACTCTAATTATGTAAGTATGCCATGAATTATGATATTTACTATGTACAGGTGATATTATGATGTTAGTTGGTGAAAAAAAAATTCGGTGAACCTCAAATCTAGAGTTTGAGTTGAGAATCTCACAAGTTCATGGGGATGGTTCGGTTTCCCTACAATTCAATCTACCCTTTTCAATATTTTAACACTTAAAGTTATTAACTTAAGGGATGATAAAATTTAAGTGCGGAAAATAGTAAGAAACATGCAAACCATAACACAAGGATTTTTACGTGGAAACCCTTCCGGAAAAAACCACGGGACATAGTCTAGCCATGAGAATCCACTAAGACAAAGTAAACAAGAACTTACAAGACTCGAACTTGACTCCTTCGGACTCGACACTACGATCCTTTAGTTCTTAGTTTTCCACGCCTTGAAAAGTCATCACGTACTCTCAAGTCCCGTGATCAACCGCAGTCACTCGTACTTTTCTTTGTGTCTCGAAAACAATCCACGATCTTCCGATCGATCTCCGTCAATGACGGCTTCGGAATCCACCGACCACATCACACATCCACGATCCGTCTCGGATCGATCTCCTTCGCAAAGGCTCCGGAACACTCTGGCCAAGTTGTTCTATCTAGAACGGGTTGATGGTTTGATAGAAATCAACACCTAGATGGACTCCTTCAATGGACAAGTCCAAGCAAGCAAATATGAAGCTTTAGGCTTGCAATCTCTAGGTTGAAAGCACCAATCAAAGGGGAGGAGAACAATAAGATTCCAGAGTTTTTATGAACTCTAAAAGGAGTTAAAAACTCTCTATATTCACGGATTAGGGAAGTCCTAATATATAAAGAAGCAAAACCATGAGTTTAGAAGTTGCTAAAAACCAGTTTACAAGGTTTTTCCATATCAGGGTCGACCCTGGGAGTTACTTGGGTCGACCTCGAGTTGCTAAAAACGTATTCAATGCAAAACCCATATCAGGGTTGACCCTGGAAGTCTTTTGCGTCGACCCAACTTGGTACTTCAGTCGACCCAAATGTCCTGCAAGGTCGACCCTCAATTTTTGCACTCTCTTCCATTTTGCACCATACAAATGCCTCCACATATCAAGGTCGACCCTCAATGGTCAGGGTCGACTTTGAGGTTAAAACTCAATTTTCAAACTTCATTTTTGGCTCTTGTATGCTTCATAAAAGTTGTAGATCTTTTTGACACGGTCGATTTGATATATTATAGAGTAAAATTAGAGCTACGGTTTGGGAGATATGCCACCTACAAGCAACTTTGGTTTTTTGAAAAATTTCAGGATTTTTAACTTATTTTGCACTACATATCTAATCACCTAGGGTCCGTATGATTAGTCTAGGTCACTTACCACCTAAGGTATCATATTAGGATTATTCTAAGACAATTCCCACCTATGGTAGCATGGTATTTAGGTCACTCACCATCCTATGAAGGAAATGATCGACCGAGTCTTCAACGGTCTTCAACTTCACTTGTTTGCGGATGCTTGACGGCAGTGACACAAGATACATACCTAGACTCACTTGTTTTGACACCGGAATATGCCAACACAAAAAATATGGACTTTACAACCTCCCCCTTTGACAATTCCGTGGCAAAACCAAACTGAAGTATATGACATGACACAAACTCACCCAAACACATTAAAACGGTGAATTAATGCATTACATGACTCCAACACAATTACATGACATCAATTAACAAATCATCTTAAATTAAGCTCATAAACAAAACACCCAGTGAAGCATGTATGGAATATAAAAATAAATAAGCACAGGTGATGCAATGAATGTACTGAACTTGGGAAACTATACCCCAACATTCTCCCCCTTTTTGGCACAATTGCCAATGGTAATCATGATGCAAATATCACAACGAATATACCAATTTAACACATGTGAAATATCAAGGCAATCACAATACAACCAAATAAATGCAGACAATGCAGGGACTAAAGAGTGGAGAATAAAATAGAAATATAAAGCACAAACTCCTCGTCAACAACTCAAGCACAAACTCCCCCTCAACAACTCAACTTGATCTTCTCCCCCTAAGATCAAGGACACCACTAAAAATAGGGCACCTATGCTAGAAAGGCCCATGCCAAACAAAAAGGAAACACACAAAAAAATATCATGTGCCACACACACATGCATTAAAGCATCCGAAGCAGTAGTAATTTAAAATTACAAATCTAATGAAGAACATGATTAGTTAGTCCAACTGAGGATACACATCTAACTAAATCTCACGAAATGCTAAAGTATAGCCAATTTACTTAATCACATTTAGTGAACAGTTCAAAAGTGAAGCATTTGTGTGTAGAGGTGGTCTAACTATATACTAGATCAAGGTTTCTTTCCCTTTCCAAGGATATGACATTAACCATTAAGAGGACTCCCAAAGATATACATCATAGAATTCAAACCTAGTTAGATCCAGGTATGCTATTTTTTTACATTTTAGTGCTCCTGTATCCATTTTATTTGACTCATTATTTTTCTTTATTTTTGGTCAAATACATCTAAACTTTGTAAGATTTCTTTTGATGTTTTCTATCGGTGCATGTCTTTTCATGCAATGATGGCTTTCACACTATCTAGGCAAGTAGTCCTAGCTATTAGCAGCAGAGGCTTTCACTCTAGTGACCTAAATAGATACCTACTGTCCGCCTAGGTATCCATTTCATACTGTATGCATCCAATAGTGACTTTCACACTACCCCAATAGGTAGCCATTTTCATTGCAACAATTTTAGCTCATGGAGGATACACAAAATGGGATGACTAATAAAATGGTCATTCTAGATTGGTCATCCAAGGTCACACTATTAGGATAAGTCAAATACCTACAAATTAAAAAATAAACCTTTCAATAGAATTAATCAGAGTGTATGTGAAATTTGTAAATCATACACACATGAATAAGTCTCTAACTATGTCAGATAAAACCAATCTAATTTTCAGCCTAACCAAGAGACTATGCAGGTGATATATCCTCAATCAGCAAAAAACTCATGTTCAACCCTAGATAAGTATAGAAATAAATATCACACATGAAATACAGATCATGCAAGTCAAACAATGGCAACATGAAAAAAATATTTTTAGATTTTATAGTTTTTCAATATTTTTGGATTTTTCAAAATAAAGAAAACGGAAAAACAAACCAAAGCAAATAACAGCTAGTAAAAGAAATACTAGTATACACAAACATCACAGCACTAGGACAAAATATAACAATAACAGCACACCCTAGGCTATGACAGGCACAGGCTAAGTGAAGCCCTTCAGGTCTTCCTTTCTCACCTAAATGGTTTCAGCAGTTTGATTGACCCTTTGGTCTCTAACCATTTCAGTTGAGCTAGGTATTACCTTTTGCCTCTTCCTCCTGTTTCTCCTTTTCCAGGATTGAGTCCTAGAATTATAGCGGGCATTATGGTTCTCCTTATTACCTCCTTTATATCTAGCATAAGGAGTGTCATGACCATGCCACTGTCTAGAGTTGTGAGCAATTTTCATCACATCTTCACACAAACTCTTAAACTTCTCCACTAAGACCTCAACTCTCCTTTGAAGATTCCCATTAAAATTATATTGGTTCCTTGAACCATGATTGAGTATTCTTCGAAGTTTAGGACATCGAGGCTTAATATGACCCTTCACTCCACATTTATGACATGTAGGAATGAATTTTTGAGTTGAAAGGTCCTTCCTATTTTTAAGAGGGTACCTTTTATCACCAAGCTTAGTGTTCGAGGTAGATGGAGTTCCCTTCACATCTCCACACCTCTAATTTTGCTTAAGATCAGACAACTTGATTTCAAGACTTGTCTTTTCATCAAGACAAACATGCAAATCAGATTCAAGAAGCTGAGTCTTGGCAAGGAGAGAAGCCTTCTCTTCCTCAAGTTATGACAAAATAGCTCTCAACCCTAAAGCCACTTGGTCTAAGGCATCTTTTTCCATTTCAATAGATTTGACCTTTTTAGTCATAGAAAATTGAACCATTTTTAGCTTTAGGCATTCCTGAAACAACTCATCATAAGTTGCCTCAGGGTCTCCCTCGGAATCTAAGTATCGCGACCCGAAACCCACCCTAAGAGTTAGAGTGAACTTTGGACGACTAATCATGACTTACATGATTTGCTTGATCAAAATAACCTGCAAACCCACAGAGCATACACAATAGAGGACAATAATAGCGGAAACATAAACTATAAAGCACAGCGGAAGTCTAAACAAACCTCTATGTATATACAAATCCAAGTTTACACAAAAGAAAGTGCGGACATGCTCGCCAAAATGCATGGATACGACTCTCTCATCTCACCCACAGCTCTATCACTCAGAATCTACCACCTCTAATAATAACCCTCGACCGGAGGGTCCTCCACAGGCTCCTCAACGTACTCCTCCTCCACCCATGGGCCAGGAGCACATACATCAAAAGGAGCAGCCGCTCCGCTATCACCTGCCGACATAAGAAGTACGGCTGAGCATGGAATACTCAGCGGGTACCAAGCACTAACCAACAGTCATAGCATACGGATAGCATACATAAAGCAGAAAACAATTCACACATATAAAGCAGGAATGATTCATATCATGACAATAAGGTAAAGCAATATAATTCATCATGTTTGCATTCATAAAAGCCGGTAAAACCCTTGAAAACTTGTGCACTTGACTTGACTGAAATTACCCTTTTTATGCTTGAAAACTTGTCTACCATGTCATGCGTGTCATGCTTGTATCATTCGTGTCATGTCATGCCATGCGTGTATCATGCTTGCTTGTCTGAAAAGTAATCTACTTGTGAGGGAAGGGAGACCCTTCTTCCTAGAATGCTCATGCTTGTCATGCTATGTCATGTCATGCTTACTCGGAAAAGTAAACTACTTGTGAGGGAAGGGAGACCCTTCTTCCTAGAATGCTCATGCTTGTCCTTCCACTTGTGAGATTCACTTGTGAGATGCACTTGCGAGGGAAGGGAGACCCTTCTTATGAAAATGCATGATTGTCTTGTCCTTGCCAAAAGCGAGGTAAAACATATCGTAGGATATGCCCCACCTCTAAATCTCATTCTTGAAAACCTCGGTAAATCATGTCATGTATGCGTGCTCGTGAGGTCGTGTGCATACTTGCATTGGAATTAAATATGGCATTTGAGTAATTCATAACACATAACATCAATGATTTGGGCAATTTAATA
Organism: Tetracentron sinense; assembly: GCA_015143295.1. Classification (NCBI taxonomy): domain Eukaryota; kingdom Viridiplantae; phylum Streptophyta; class Magnoliopsida; order Trochodendrales; family Trochodendraceae; genus Tetracentron; species Tetracentron sinense. Next base: position 33,310,078 of record CM026563.1, on the reverse strand, counting down.
TTTATATCATTTAGGGAAAGCAAACAATCACGCTATCATGACCCTAGCAATTTTCATAAACCTTAAACATGCATTTTCTTAATTTATTATTCATTTTATTCATCTTGGCGTTTCATCAAACATGGTGCATTCATTATTTATTAACCCTACAACATGCTTTTCTAGGTGGGTTTTACTCACATCACATATGTATGTTCATTATGGGTACAATGCCCTCCCCGTTCATCCATCACATCAATAAAAGAAGAACTATAACTAGGAGGGTAGCAAGAAGTACCGACCTTGAAGAAATGAGGAAGAAACCCCTTCCAAAAACGACCGTGTAGTTGCTGCCCAAGCTTGGATCACGAGCTCCTCGAATGCTTGAGCCTTGATCTTGAAGAAAACGGGCTTGGGGTTGATCTAGGGTCTTAACCCCTTTGATTTCTCCCCAAATGAAAACCTAGGTTTTGGAAACCCCTCTCCTTTCTCTCTATCTCTCAAAAGACTCTAAGGGTTGTGTATGAACCCTCAAATGATCGGGCAAAGCCTTTAAAGCATGAGTGAAACGCCCAAAAGATGAAAACACCCTTAATGAAATTTCTGCAAAAACACGAAGACCGAGCGATCGGTGTGTTGACCAAGCTCTTGACCAAAAATCAACTCTCTGAAAAATTTCCCCATACAAAAATCTTGACCAGTCGATAGCTACCGATCGATCGGTTTTGGAACGATCGATCGCTCTATGGACCGAGTGATCGGTTGCCTGCAGGTCCAGACTGTTTTGGTCATATCTTTTGACTCGCTCGTCGGATTTCGACGATTCAACTTGCGTTGGGTTCGTACTTCGAAAAGGAACATTTCTAACATTTCAGAATTTCCAATTTCTTCCTTATTTATTAATTACACTACTTTAAAGTCAAATTGGCAACGAAAGTGCTATGTATTAAGCATGAAAAGTCCGGGGCTCTACATCCTACCCCCCTTACAAAAATTTCGTCCTCGAAATTTAAACGATACTTGCATTACAAACCAAAACAAAATTACAAGTCATATACAAAACCTATACAAAACTCATTCAAACAATTCCGGGTACTTCCCTTTGACTTCGGCTTCACGCTCCCATGTAGACTCTTCTCGAGCATGATGTTGCCACTGCACGAGAACCAATGGAATCGTTTTGTTGCGAAGGACTTGATCTCTCTGATCCAATATATGAACCGGCCTCTCAACTAACGTGAGATCCTCTCGAATTTCCAACGGATCCAAGTCTATGACATGCGAAGGATCCGCAATGTACTTCCGAAGCATAGACACATGGAAAACGTTGTGAACCGCGGCCATGTGAGGTGGAAGAGTTACTCGATAAGCAACTTCACCAACCCGCGTGATAATCTCAAACGGTCCAACATAGCGAGGACTAAGCTTGCCTCTTTTGCCGAATCTCATAATCCCTTTGCTAGGAGATACTTTCACAAAGACTCGATCCCCAACCTGGAATTCCAAGTCCCTGCGGCGCGTGTCTACATAGCTCTTTTGGCGATCTTGAGCGGCTTTCAACCGATCCCGGATGATCTTGACTATACTAGCAGTTTGCTCAATCAACTCTGGACCAAGTACTTTTCTTTCTCCTACCTCATCCCAGTAGAGAGGAGACCTGCAGCTTCGCCCATACAAAGCTTCGAATGGAGCCATTTGGATGCTCGCCTGATAGCTATTGTTGTAGGCGAACTCTACCAAAGGCAAGTGCTCTTCCCAACTGCCTTTGAAATCCAGCATACAAGCCCAAAGCATGTCTTCTATAACTTGGTTCACCCTCTCAGTTTGTCCATCCGACTGTGGATGAAAAGCAGTGCTGAAATCAAGTCGGGAACCCATAGCTTCCTGAAAACTTTTCCAGAATCTTGATGTGAATCTTGGATCCCGATCTGACACAATACTGACTGGCACCCCATGTAGTCTAACTACTTCCTTGATGTATAGTGCAGCCAACTGACTAGAGTTGAAGGTAGTACGGCAGGGTAAGAAATGAGCGGACTTTGTCAAACGATCCACAACTACCCATATCGCATCTGAGCCCCTTGCCGTCTTTGGTAAGCCAACTATGAAATCCATGGATATGTTCTCCCATTTCCACTCGGGAATAGGAAGAGACTGCAATAGACCGGCGGGTCGCATGTGTTCTGCTTTCACCTGTTGGCACACTAAACACCGTGCCACATATTCAGCAACATCCCTCTTCATATTCCGCCACCAAAAGTGACTCTTGAGGTTCCGGTACATTTTCGTACCCCCTGGATGCACAGTGTACTTTGCCCGGTGGGCTTCATCCAAAATCTCCGTCCGAAGATCTGCATTGGTTGGGACACACAGCCTTCCCTTGAATGTGATAGCACCTCGGCTAGTGAGAGAGAAGTCCTCACTACCCTTACCAATTTCCTTGTCCCGATAAGCCAACAATTCAGCATCCGTGGCTTGGTATTCTTGGATCAAATCTATAACGTATGGCCGAACCATGACATTTGCCAAGATAGGGCTACGGACGGAGTCATTCACACTGATGTCCAGATTTTCCAAATCTTCAAGTAGCTTCCATTCCTGCACCAACATGCATGCTAATAACCCCAGAGGTCTTCTACTTAGAGCATCAGCCACTACATTTGCTTTACCCGGGTGGTATTGGATGGTACAGTCATAGTCTTTTAAAAATTCCATCCAACGCCGTTGCCTTAGATTAAGCTCCTTTTGGGAAAAGAGATACTTGAGACTCTTGTGATCCGTGAACACATAGAACTCCACCCCATAAAGGTAATGACGCCAAATCTTAAGTACACACACGACTACGGCAAGCTCCAAGTCGTGCGTGGGGTAATTCTTCTCATGCTCCTTCAATTACCTTGATGCATAGGCAATGACTTTCTTGTGCTGCATGAGTACACACCCAAGTCCAACGTGCGAGGCATCACTATACACCTCATACCCATAAGGTCCGGATGGCACAGTAAGGATAGGGGCTGTAGTAAGCCTCTTCTTCAGTTCCGTGAAACTGATCTCACACATGTCACTCCATACAAACTTCACATTCTTCCTCGTCAGGTAAGTGAGTGGTGCTGCAAGGCTGGAGAAACCCTCTACGAATCTCCTGTAGTAGCCTGCCAAACCAAGAAAACTGTGTATCTCCGTGACACTCTTGGGCCTCGCCCAGTTCATAACAGCCTCTATTTTCTTCGGATCAACGGAGATGCCTTCCGTAGAAACAACGTGGCCTAGGAATGCCACCTCTTCCAACCAAAACTCACACTTGCTAAGTTTGGCGTATAGCTTGTGCTCTCTCAGCATTCCCAAAGCAAGACGAAGGTCTCGCATGTGGTCTTCCCGTGTCTGGGAATATATCAAGATGTCATCGATAAACACGATCACACATCGATCAAGACATGGTTGGAACACCCGGTTCATCAAATCCATAAAGGCTGCTGGCGCGTTTGTGAGGCCAAAAGGCATCACCAAGAACTCGTAGTGCCCATACCAAGTCCGAAAAGCAGTTTTGGGAACATCTTCCGCCTTAATCTTCAACTGGTGATAACCCGACCGAAGATCTATCTTTGAGAAAAATCTTGCTCCTTTCAACTGATCGAACAAGTCATCAATTCTAGGCAATGGATACCTATTCTTTATAGTGACTTTGTTCAATTGCCGATAATCGACGCACATCCGCATCGAGCCATCCTTCTTCTTAACGAACAGTACCGGGGCACCCCACGGTGAGACACTTGGTCGTATGAAACCAAGGCCTTGTAATTCCTCCAACTGAGTCTTCAACTCCTTGAGTTCAATAGGGGCCATTCTATACAGAGCCCTGAAAATAGGAGTTGTACTTGGTGCAAACTCGATCATAAACTCAATCTCCCTGTCTGGAGGCAACCCTGGTAACTCCTCTAGAAATACATCCAGGAATTCACTCACAACCGGAATAGTCGATGAGTCCTTTGCCTTGGGGTTAGCTAAGCTCAACGCCGCAAAACGAACAATATCTCTACTTTTCAACCCGCGAAAGTGGAATGGTTTTCCTTCTAGTGGCTTGAAGAGTACCATTTTTTCAAAGCAAGCTACATGCCCGTGATGTGCCTGTCGTAACCCAAAACCCACCCTAGGAGTTAGAGTGAATCTTAGACGACTTAATCATGACTTACAGGACTTGCTTGACGAACCAACCTGTAAAACCCACAGAACATATACAATAGAGGGTAACAGCGGAAGCATAACTATAAACCACAGCGGAAGTCTAACAAACCTCTAAGTATATACACATGGTCCAAGTTTAATACAAAAGAAAACAAAACAAAGAAAATGCGGACATGCCCGCCAAAATACATGGATATAATCACTCATGCTCACCCACAGCTAATCCACTCAGAATCTAACACCACCTACTAATAACCCTCTACGGGAGGTTCCTCCAAAGGCTCCTCGACGTACTCCTCCTCCACCCATGGACCAGGAGCACACACATCAAATGGAGCAGCAGCTCCCTCAGAACCTGCCGACATAAGAAGTACGGCTGAGCATGGAATACTCAGCGGGTACTAAGCACTAACCAACAGTCATAGCATACAGATAGCATACATAAAGCAGGAAACAATTCAAGCATATAAAGCAAGAATAATTCATATCATGACAATAAAGTAAAGGAGTATATAATCCTGCTTGAATTCATAAAAGCCGATAAAACCCTTGAAAACACCGTGCACTTGACTTGACTGAAAATACCATTTCCGTGCTTGAAAACTTGTCATGTTTGTCTTATCTTCTCATATCATGCGTGTCATGCCATGTCATGTATCATGCGTGTATCATGCTTGCTTGTTCTGAAAAGTAATCTACTTGTGAGGGAAGGGAGACCCTTCTTCCTAGAATGCTCATGCTTGTCATGCTATGTCATGTCATGCCTACTCGGAAGAGTAAACACTTGTGAGGGAAGGGAGACCCTTCTTCCTAAATGCTCATGTCATGTCCTTTCACTTGTGAGATGTCCTTGTGAGATGCACTTGTGGGGGAAGGGAAACCCTTCTTATGATATGTATGTACTTGCGAGGGAAGGGAGACCCTTCTTATGATAATGCATGATTGACTTGTCCTTGCCAAAAGCGAGGTAAAACATATCGTACGATATGCCCCACCTCTAAACCGTGTTCTTGAAAACGCCGATAAAACATGCCATGCATTCGTGCTCGTGAAATCGTGTGCATACTTGCATTTGGAATTAAATATGGCAATTTGGGGTAATTCACAAAGCATAACATATAACAATTTAAGTGAGTAATAATCTACACATTTTAAGAAATGTAAGAAACACACTATCATGAACCCTAACAAATTTCAAGAGTACTTAAGCATGGGTTCCCTTAATTTATCATTTATTTTGTTCACCTTGGCATTTCATCAAACATAGGGTGTGTTGATTATTCACTTAAACCTAGATCATGCTTTTCTAGGTGGGTTATGCTCACATCACACTTGTATGTTCATTATTAGTACAATGCCCTTTCCCATTCATTCATCACATCATCCACACGGCATCCATTCGCCAACATCCACCTCCATTCACCATTCATACCACCAATCTCATAACACATATATAAGTGAAGGAAAACAAGAAGAAATAAAGGAAAAGAGAAGCTATAACTAGGAGGGTAGCAAAGAGTACCGACCTGAATAGGGAAGAAAACCTTTGCAAAAACGTGCGTGAGATGCTACCGAGCTTGGAGAACGTGGTCCTCCCGAGCTTGACCGAAGCTTGGGGTGATCTAGGGTATCAAACCCTTGATTTCTCCTTCAAGAACAAACCCTAGGTTAGGATCCCTTCTCCTTTCTCTCTAACTCTCAAAAATACTCTAGGTGTGTGAATGAGAGCCCTAAAGGCTCGGGCAACCTTTATAGGTAGTGAAGAAACCCTAAAAATCCGATTAAAATTTCTGGATTCGCGATCTACGATCGATCGTAACCTGTCTACGATCGATCGTAAGTTGTACTACGATCCATCGCAAATTATCCACGATCGATCGTATATCGACCCAAAACTTTTATCAATTCCTGAGATTCTACGATCGATCGTAACCTCTATGATCGATCGTAACTCACCTACGATCGTTCGTAGGGTGTGTACGATCGGTCGTAACTTGCAGCAAAATTCCATATTTTTCCTCCTTGTTTCGGCCATAACTTTTGACTCGTTCGTCGGATTTTGACGATTCAACTTGCGTTGGATTCGCTCTTCGAAAAGGAACATTCCTGGTGTTTTAGAATTTCCAAGTTCTACTTTATTCATTTACCATTTTACCCCTAAGGTTAATCGATACGCAAGTGGGGGTTTAGAAACTTGGGTTTCCAATAGATTTAACCTCGGAAATCCAACTTTCCATTCAAGAACATAACTTTAACGCTTTAATACATGCCGGAAATCCAGGGTGCTACATCCTCCCCCCTTATAAAAATTTCTTCCTCGAAATTGGAACGATACATAGAGATTACAAGAAACAAAATTTACATAAACGTCACTCAAACAAATGAGGGTACTTTGCTTTTACTTCGGCCTCGCACTCCCACGTGGCTTCCTCCCTAGAATGGTGTCGCCATCGAACAAGAATCAAGGGGATGACCTTATTGCGCAAGACTTGATCCCTACGGTCCAAAATTTGAACCGGCTCTTCCACCAAAGTGAGATCCTCTCGGACTTCTAACTTATCAAGGTCGATCACATGAGAAGGATCCAGAATATATTTCCGAAGCATAGATACATGGAATACGTTGTGAACCGCGGCCATGTGAGGTGGGAGAGCTACCCTGTAAGCAACCTCACCAACTCGCGTGATAATCTCAAAAGGCCCAACATACCGAGGACTGAGCTTGCCTCGCTTGCCAAATCTCATGATCCCTTTGCTAGGAGATACTTTCACAAAAACTTGATCCCCTACTTGAAATTCCAAGTCCCTACGGCGTGTGTCTGCATAACTTTTCTGGCGATCTTGAGCGGCTTTCAATCGATCCTGAATGATCTTAACTGTGTTTGCAGTTTGCTCAATCAACTCCGGACCAAGTACTTTCCTTTCTCCTACCTCATCCCAATAGAGAGGAGACCTACAACTTCGCCCATACAAGGCCTCAAATGGTGCCATTTGGATACTTGCCTGATAGCTGTTATTATAGGCGAATTCAACCAAAGGCAAGTGCTCTTCCCAACTGCCTCTGAAATCCAACATACAAGCCCGAAGCATGTCTTCAATGACTTGGTTCACTCTCTCGGTTTGTCCATCCGTCTGTGGATGAAAAGCGGTGCTGAAATCAAGTCGGGAACCCATAGCATCTTGGAAACTTTTCCAAAATCTTGACGTGAATCTTGGATCCCGATCCGACACAATACTGACGGGCACTCCGTGCAACCTCATCACTTCCTTGACGTACAAAGTAGCTAATTGACTAGAGTTGAAAGTAGTTCGGTAAGGCAAGAAGTGAGCGGACTTCGTCAAACGATCCACTACCACCCATATCGCATCTGAACCCCTTGCCGTCTTTGGCAAGCCAACTATGAAATCCATGGATATGTTCTCCCATTTCCAATCAGGAATCAGAAGGGACTGTAATAGACCTGCGGGCCGCATGTGTTCTGCTTTCACCTGTTGGCACACCAAGCACCGTGATACATATTCCGCAACATCCCTCTTCATATTCCGCCACCAAAAGTGACTCTTGAGGTTCCGGTACATCTTCGTACCCCCTGGATGCACAGTGTACTTTTCCCGGTGGGCTTCATCCATAATCTCCCTCCGAAGATCTGCATTGGCTGGGACACACAGCCTTCCCTTGAATGTGATAGCACCTTGGCTAGTGAGAGAGAAGTCCTCACTACCCTTAGCAACTTCCTTGTCCCGATAAGCCAACAATTCAGCATCCGTGGCTTGGTATTCTTGGATCAAATCTATAATGTATGGCCGAACTGTGACATTTGCCAAGATGGGACTACGGACAGAGTCATTCACACTAATGTCCAGATTTGCCAAGTCTTCAAGTAGCTTCCATTCTTGCACTAACATGCATGCTAATAACCCCATAGGTCTTCTACTCAAAGCATCAGCCACTACATTTGCTTTACCCGGATGGTATTGGATGGTACAATCATAGTCTTTCAAAATTTCCATCCAACGCCGTTGCCTTAGATTCAGCTCCTTTTGGGAAAAGAGGTACTTGAGACTCTTGTGATCAGTGAACACATAGAACTCCACCCCATAAAGGTAAAGACGCCAAATCTTAAGTGCAAACACGACCGCCGCAAGCTCCAAGTCGTGCGTGGGATAATTCTTCTCATGCTCCTTCAATTGCCTTGATGCATAGGCAATGATTTTCTTGTGCTGCATGAGTACACACCCAAGTCCAACGTGTGAGGCATCACTATACACCTCATACCCATAAGGTCCAGATGGCACAGTAAGGACCGGGGCTGTAGTAAGCCTCTTCTTCAGTTCCGTGAAACTGATCTCACACTTATCACTCCATACAAACTTGGCGTTCTTCCTTGTCAGGTGAGTAAGCGGTGCTGCAAGGCTGGAGAAACCCTCTACAAATCTCCTGTAGTAGCCTGCCAACCCAAGAAAGCTGTGTATCTCGGTAACACTCTTGGGCCTCGCCCAATTCATAACTGCTTCGATCTTCTTTGGATCTACCGATATACCTTCTGCAGAAACAACGTGGCCTAGGAATGCCACCTCTTCCAACCAAAACTCACACTTGCTAAGTTTGGCGTATAGCTTGTGCTCTCTTAGCATTTCCAAAGCAAGGCGTAGGTCGCGTGTGTGATCTTCCCGTGTCTGGGAATAGACCAAAATGTCATCAACAAATACAATCACGTACCTATCAAGATATGGCCGGAACACCCGGTTCATCAAATCCATAAAGGCTGCCGGCGCGTTCGTGAGTCCAAAAGGCATCACCAAGAACTCGTAGTGCCCATATCGAGTCCTGGAAGCAGTTTTTGGAACATCTTCCACCTTAATCTTCAACTGGTGATAACCCGATCGAAGATCTATCTTCAAGAAAAATCTTGCTCCCTTCAACTGATCGAACAAGTCATCAATCCTAGGCAAGGGATACCTATTCTTTATAGTGACTTTGTTCAATTGCCGATAATCGACGCACATCTGCATCGAGCCATCTTTCTTCTGAACAAACAACACCGGGGCACCCCACGGTGAGACACTTGGTCGAATGAAACCAAGGCCTTGTAATTCCTCCAACTGAGTCTTCAACTCCTTAAGTTCAATCGGGGCCATTCTATACGGAGCCCTGAATATAGGAGTTGTGCCTGGTGCAAGCTCGATCACAAACTCAATCTCCCTGTTTGGAGGTAATCCTGGCAACTCCTCTGGAAACACATCCAGGAATTCACTCACAACTGGAATTGTCGATGAGTCCTTTGCCTCGGGGTTAGCTAAGCTCAACGCCGCAAAGCGGGCAATGTCTCTACTTCTCAACCCTCGAAAGTGAAATGGTTTTCCTTCTACCGGCTTGAAGAGTACCATCTTCTCAAAGCAAGCTACATGCCCATGATGTGCTGCTAACCAATCCATTCCCAATATAACATCAAAGTCTTGGAATCCAAGGACGATGAGATCAACCGCCAATTCGTGGCTTCCAACTTGGACCACACTATTTCTATACACTTTATCTGCCAATACTGTTTTGCCGAGAGGAGTCGAAATGGCTAACTCCGGTTTTAGCTGACTAGGCTCCACAGAAAAGCCTTCTGAAAAACTCGGTGAGACAAACGAATGAGTAGACCCGGTATCAATCAACACTCGAGCCAAATACTCATTGACTAGTAGGGTTCCTGAAATTTTAACTAGCGGAGTTAATCCATGCATCAACAGCGTATACATGTAGGTATATATGCATATAGAACATGCCAAGTACGTACACAGAGAATAGAGCATAACATAATAATCACGAATAAAGAAATTAACTCTAACTGCGTACCTTGCACCACATCATCAGATGCAAGTGCATCACCCTCTGTCAAGGCAAAAACTCGCCCCTGGTTTGCCTGGCGAGACTGAGGTGTAGACCGGGTAGTCTGAGATGACGCCTGGTATGATCCTGCTGGGCGTGCTGGGGGCCTACTACCCTGAGACTGGCCTGGTAAATGCCGGCTAGGGCAATCCCTGATCATGTGGCCCTGGCGACCGCAATGATAACATCCACCAGATGCTCTTCGGCAATCTCCTGCCGGATGCCTTTTGCCGCATGAAGTGCAGACCTCATATGTGTAGGCCGGAGGGACCGAAGGTGGTGTATACCTCGCTGCCTGAGGGGTAACTAGCTGTGGGGCTGGAAGAGCCTGAGGTCGAGGTGCCTGTGGCACGTACTGCCGGGGTGCTGGAGGCGCATAAGTCAGCCTCATCTGTGGTGCTGGCCATGTATACTGATAAGGACCAGTCCGGGCCCGCCTCTCTAAAGGTACCGAACCACTAGATTGGCCTCTCGCCAATTCTCTCTTCTTGGACACGGTCTCTAAATTGGTCTCAACCAACAAGGCTTTATCCACTACTTCGGTGTAAGTGGCATGCCTGAAGACCGACACTTTCTCCATGATGACATCCTTGAGCCCTTGCTCAAACCTCCTCGCCTTCATTGCCTCGGTGGCAATCATATGTGTCGCGAAGCGTGATAGCTCCGAGAACTTGGCCTCATAAGCGGCCACAGACATCGAACCTTGCTCAAGGTTGATGAATTCTCTCTCATTCTTTTCCCGAGCTCCAACCGGGAAATACTTCTTATAGAACGTGCCCTTAAACTCCTCCCAAGTCCACGGTTGACCTTGCATGGTTAAGTCCCATGTCCTCAATGCGGACAACCACCAATGGTGGGCTTCGCCCTCTAGCATAAAAACTGCCCATGCCACTTTCTCTTCCTCTGTAGGAGAGAGCACCGCAAATATCTTCTCAACCTGGAGGATCCAAGCCTCCGCAGCAAGAGGGTCCACACGATCGATCGTATATCGACCCGAAACTTTTGTCAATTCCTGAGATTCTACGATCGATCGTAACCTCTACGATCGATCGTAACTCACCTACGATCGTTCGTAGGGTGTGTACGATCGGTCGTAACTTGTAGCAAAATTCCATATTTTTCCTCCTTGTTTCGGCCATAACTTTTGACTCGTTCGTCGGATTTTGACAATTCAACTTGCGTTGGATTCGCTCTTCGAAAAGGAACATTCTTGGCGTTTTAGAATTTCCAAGTTCTACTTTATTCATTTACCATTTTACCCCTAAGGTTAATCGATACGCAAGTGGGGGTTTAGAAACTCGGGTTTCCAATAGATTTAACCTCGGAAATCCAACTTTCCATTCAAGAACATGACTTTAACACTTTAATACATGCCGGAAATCCAGGGTGCTACAGTGCCGCTAACCAATCCATTTCCAATATCACGTCAAAGTCTTGGAATCCAAGAACTATTAGATCAACAGCCAACTCATGGCTTCCCACTTGAACCACACTATTTCGACACACTTTGTTTGTCAACACTGTTTTGCCGAGAGGAGTCGAAATGGCTAACTCCGGTTCTAGCTGACTAGGCTCCATAGAAAAACCTTATGAAAAGCTCGGCGAGACAAACGAATGAGTAGACTCGGTATCAATCAACACTCTAGCCAAACATTCGTTGACTAACAGGGTTCCTGAAATTTCAACTAGCTACGTCAATCCATGCATCAACAGAGTATACATATAGATACATATATATATATAACATGCCATATACGTACACAAGGAATAAGGCACAACAGGATAGTTTATGAAAATTTAAAGAACTTTAAACGCGTACCTTGCACTATGTCGCGACCCAAAACCATCCCTAGGAGTTAGAGTGAACTTTGGACGACTAATCATGTCTTGCTTGACAACTAACCTGCAAAACCCACAGAGCATATACAATAGAGGATATAAACAGCGGAAACATACTCTAACATAGCACAACGGAAGACTACCAAACCTCTATGTATATACATACGCAAATCCAAGTTTATACAAAAAGTCTCCAAAAGAAAGTGCGGACATGCCCGCCAAAATACATGAATCTAACTCTCATCTCACCCACAGCTAATCCACTCAGAATCTAATCACCACCTACTGATAACCCTCTACGGGAGGTTCCTCCAAAGGCTCCTCGGCGTACTCCTCTTCCACCCATGGACCGGGAGCACAAACATCAAATGGAACAGCAGCTCCTTCAGAACCTGCCGACATAAGAAGTACGGCTGAGCATGGAATACTCAGCGGGTACTAAATACTAACCAACAATTATAGCATAGAAATGGCAATACATGATCAGGAGCAATTCATATATGTCAAACGGAAACAATTCATATCATACAAGGAAGTAAAGCAGTTTATAATCATGCTTGAAATTCGTAGAAAGCCGATAAATCCTCTTGAAAACATCGTGCACTTGACTTGACTTGAAATCTCTTTTCGTACTTGAAAGCTTGTTTTGTCTATCTTGCTTGATTCTTGTATGTCGTGTCATGTCATGCATGCTTGCTTGTGATCATGTAACTTGTGAGATGCACTTGTGAGATGCCTTGAGAGGGAAGGGAAACCCTTCATTATGCAATGCACTTGCGAGGGAAGGGAGACCCTTCTTTATGATATGTATGAACTTGCGAGGGAATGGAGGCCCTTCTTCATGATATGCACTTGTGAGTGAGGGGAGACCCCTCGTGGAATGTTGGTTCTTGTCTACTTGTGAAAACCGAGGTAAAACATATTGTAGGATATGCCCCACCTCTATCCTTCTTCTTGGAAACCTTGATAAATCATGCCATGCATGCCGTGCTCGTGGGAACCGTGTACATACTTGCATTTAAATTTAAACATGACATTTGGGAAATTTCACAACACACATAACATTAAAGATTGAGCAATTCAATATTCATAGCATTTAGGGAAAGCAGGAAACACACTATCATAGTCCCTAGCAATATTCATAATTCATTAGGCATGCATTTCCTAATTTACAGCTCACTGTATTCACCTTGGCATTTCATCAAACATGGTGTGTTCATTATGGATTTACCCTACAACATGCTTTTCTAGATGGGTTTTTACTCAAATCATACATGTATGTTCATTATTGGAACTATGCCCTTCCCCATTTGTTCATCACACACAACCATTGGCATCCAATCGCCCATGCCATCTCCATTCACCATTCACCATTTACCATTCACCATTCACCATTCACCATTCACCATTCACTATTCATCCATCTCATAGCACATGTGTAAATGAAAGAAAATGAAGAGAAAAGAAGGGGAAAGAAGAACTATAACTAGGAGGGTAGCAAGAAGTACCGACCTGAAGAAAAGAGGAAGAAACCCTCTTTCCAAATGACTGTGAGTTGCTGCCCTAGCTTGGATCGCGAGCTCCACAATGCCTGAACCGAAATCTTGAAGAAAACGGGCTTGAGGTTGATCTAGGGTTTCAAAACCCTTTGATTTCTTTCCCAAATGGAAACCCTAGGTTGGAATCGCCTTCTCCCCTTTCTCCTATTCTCTCAAACTCTCTAAGTGTCGAATGATGCCCTAAAGGCTCGGGTTAAACTCTTAAGGTAAGACTGAACTGACCAAAAGACCGTAATACCCTTACTGGAATTTCTGCAATGACACGAGGACCATGAATAGTGCTGAACACATTGTGCCGTGAATAGTGCCCACTCGTGATGCTGTGAACAGTGCCAACTCGTGGTGCTGTGAACAGTGCCAACCCGTGGTGCTGTGAACAGTGCCAACCCGTGGTGCTGTGAACAGTGCCAACTCGTGGTGCTGTGAACAGTGCTAACTCGTGGTGCTGTGAATAGTGCCAACTCGTGGTCCGTTGTATTATGTACAGCGTGCCCGTGGTGAGTTGTACAACGTACCGGTGGTGAGCTGCACAACGTGCCCGTTGTGAACTGTACAACGGATGCACACAGTATACGTTATCAGAGTACGTTGTTCGTGCTACGCTATCAGAGTACGACGTCAGAGCACGTCCTTAGTGCATAACCGAGCTACGATTTCCTACAGGTCCCGACTGTTTTGGCCGTATCTTTTGACTCGTTCGTCCGATTTTGACGATTCAACTTGCGTTGTGTTCGTACTTCGAAGAGGAACAATTCTGACATTTTGAAATTTCCAAATTCTTCCTCATTTATTAATTATACCTCTTAAAAAGGAAAAATGACAACGAAAGTGTCATGTTTTAAGTATGAAAAAGTCTGGGGATCTACATCCTCCCCCCCTTACAAAAATTTCATCCTCGAAATTCAGACACTACTTGTATTACAAATCAAAAAGGAAATTACACTCATATACAAACTCATTCCAAAAACTCATTCAATTAACTCTAGATACCTTGCTTTGACTTCGGCTTCATGCTCCCATGTAGCTTCTTCCCGAGCATGGTGTTTCCATTGCACAAGAACCAAAGGGATTGTCTTGTTGCGAAGCACCTGATCTCTTCGATCCAAAATCTGAACCGGCTTTTCAATCAAGGTGAGATCCTCTCGAATCTCCAACGGTTCCAAGTCTATGACATGCGAAGGATCCGCGATGTACTTCTGAAGCATAGACACATGGAAGACGTCGTGAACTGCGGCCATGTGAGGTGGGAGAGCCACTCTGTAAGCAACCTCACCAACTCGTGTGATAATCTCAAATGGCCCAACATAACGAGGACTGAGCTTGCCTCGCTTTACAAGCCCGAAGCATGTCTTCAATGACTTGGTTCACTCTCTCGGTTTGTCCATCCGTCTGTGGATGAAAAGCGGTGCTGAAATCAAGTCGGGAACCCATAGCCTCCTGGAAACTTTTCCAAAATCTTGACGTGAATCTTGGATCCCGATCCGACACAATACTAACAGGCACTCCGTGCAATCTAACTACTTCCTTGATGTATAGTGCAGCCAACTGACTTGAGTTGAAAGTGGTTCGGTAGGGTAAGAAATGAGCGGACTTTGTCAAACGATCCACTACTACCCATATCGCATCTAAGCCCCTAGCCGTCTTTGGCAAGCCAACTATGAAGTCCATGGATATGTTCTCCCATTTCCACTCGGGAATTGGAAGGGAATGCAATAGACCGGCGGGTCGCATGTGTTCTGCTTTCACCTGTTGGCACACTAAGCACCGTGCTACATATTCAGCAACATCCCTCTTCATATTCCGCCACCAAAAGTGACTCTTGAGGTTTCGGTACATCTTCGTACCCCCTGGATGCACTGTGTACTTTGAACGGTGTGCTTCATCCAAAATCTCTCTTCGAAGATCTGCCTTGGCTGGGACGCACAGCCTTCCCTTGAATGTGATAGCACCCCGACTAGTG
Source organism: Tetracentron sinense (assembly GCA_015143295.1). Taxonomy (NCBI): domain Eukaryota; kingdom Viridiplantae; phylum Streptophyta; class Magnoliopsida; order Trochodendrales; family Trochodendraceae; genus Tetracentron; species Tetracentron sinense. The sequence continues at coordinate 33,294,685 of CM026563.1, read as the reverse complement.
AGAGAGAAGTCCTCACTACCCTTAGCAACTTCCTTGTCCCGATAAGCCAACAATTCAGCATCCATGGCTTGATATTCTTGGATCAAATCTATAATGTACAGTCGAACAGTAACATTTGCCAAGGTAGGACCACGGACAGAGTTATTCACACTGATGTCCAGATTTGCCAAATCTTCTAGCAGCTTCCATTCTTGAACCAACATATGTGCTAACAACCCTTTAGGTCTTCTACTCAAAGCATCGGCCACTACATTCGCTTTACCCGGGTGGTATTGAATGGTACAATCATAGTCCTTCAGAAATTCCATCCAACGCCTTTGCCTTAGATTCAGCTCCTTTTGGGAAAAGAGGTACTTGAGACTCTTGTGATCAGTGAACACATAGAACTCCACCCCATAAAGGTAATGACGCCAAATCTTAAGTGCAAACACGACCGCTGCAAGCTCCAAGTCGTGCGTGGGATAATTCTTCTAATGCTCCTTCAACTGCCTTGATGCATAGGCAATGACTCTCTTGTGCTGCATGAGTACACACCCAAGTCCAACGTGTGAGGCATCACTATACACCTCATACCTATAAGGTCCAGATGGCACAGTGAGGACCGGGGCTGTAGTAAGCCTCTTCTTCAGTTCCGTGAAACTGATCTCGCACTTATCACTCCATACAAACTTGGCGTTCTTCCTTGTCAGGTAAGTGAGCGGTGCTGCAAGGCTAGAGAAACCCTCTACGAATCTCCTGTAGTAGCCTGCCAACCCAAGGAAGCTGCGTATCTCCGTGACACTTTTGGGCCTTGCCCAACTCATGACTGCCTCTATCTTCTTTGGATCCACCGAAATACCTTCTACAGAAACAACGTGGCCTAGGAATGCCACCTCTTCCAACCAAAACTCACACTTGCTAAGTTTGGCGTATAGCTTGTGTTCTCTTAGCATTTCCAAAGCAAGGCATAGGTCGCGTGTGTGATCTTCCCGTGTCTGGGAATAGACCAAAATGTCATCAACAAATACAATCACGCACCTATCAAGATATGGCCGGAACACCCGGTTCATCAAATCCATAAAGGCTGCCGGCGCGTTCGTGAGTCCAAAAGGCATCACCAAGAACTCGTAGTGTCCATACCGAGTCCTGAAAGCAGTTTTGGGAACATCTTCCACCTTAATCTTCAACTGGTGATAACCCGATCGAAGGTCTATCTTCGAGAAAAATCTCGCTCCCTTCAACTGATCGAACAAGTCATCAATCCTAGGCAAGGGATACCTAATCTTTATAGTGACTTTGTTCAGTTGCCGATAGTCAACGCACATACGCATCGAGCCATCCTTCTTCTTAACAAATAACACCGGGGCACCCCCCGGTGAGACACTTGGTCGTATGAAACCAAGCCCCTGTAATTCCTCCAACTGAGTCTTCAACTCTTTGAGTTCAATAGGGGCCATTCTATACGGAGCCCTGAAGACAGGAGCTATGCCTGGTGCAAGCTCGATCATAAACTCAATCTCCCTATCTGGAGGCAATCCTGGCAACTCCTCTGGAAATACATCCAGGAACTCCCTCACAACCGGAATAGTCGATGAGTCCTTTGCCTCGGGGTTAGCTAAGCTCAACGCCGCAAAACGAGCAATAGATCTGCTTTTCAACCCGCGAAAGTGGAATGGTTTTCCTTCTACTGGCTTGAAGAGTACCATTTTCTCAAAGCAAGTTACATGCCCATGATGTGCTGCTAACCAATCCATTCCCAAAATAACATCAAAGTCTTGGAATCCAAGGACAATGAGATCAACCGCCAACTCGTGGCTTGCAACTTGGACCACATTATTTCTGTACACTTTATCTGCCACTACTGTTTTGCCGAGAGGAGTCGAAATGGCTAACTCCGGTTCTAGCTGACTTGGCTCTACAGAAAAGCCTTTTGAAAAATTCGGCGAGACAAACGAATGAGTAGACCCGGTATCAATCAATACACGAGCCAAATACTCATTGACTAGTAGGGTTCCTGAAATTTTAACTAGTTACGTCAATTCAAGCATCAACAGGGTATACACATAGGTATATATATATATAGCATACCAAGTATGTACACAAGGAATAAAACACGACATAACAATCACGAATAACGAAAATAATTCCAAACGCGTACCTTGCACCACATCGTCAGATGCAAGTGCATCACCCTCTGTTAAAGCAAAAACACGCCCCTGGTTTGCCTGGCGAGACTGAGGCGTAGACCGGGTAGTCTGAGATGATGCCTGGTATGATCCTGCTGGGCGTGCTGGTGGACTAATCTCCTGAGACTGGCCTGGTAAATGCCGGCTAGGGCAATCCCTGATCATGTGGCCCTGGCGACCGCAATGATAACATCCACCAGATGCTCTTCGGCAATCTCCTGCCGGATGCCTTTTGCCGCATGAAGTGCAGACCTCATATGTGTAGGCCGGAGGGACTGGAGGTGGCGCATACCTCATCGTTTGAGGTGCAACAGGCCGTGGGGCTGGAAGAGCCTGAGGTCTCGGGGCCTGAGGCACATACTGTCGGGTAGCTGGAGGCGCATAAGATGGCCTCATCGGTGGTGCTGGCCACGGATACTGATAAGGACCAGTCCGGGCCCGCCTCTCTAGAGGTGCTGGACCACTGGATTGGCCTCTCGCCAACTCCCTCTTCTTGGACACTATCTCTGAATTGGCCTCAACCAATAAGGCCTTGTCTACTACCTCAGGGTAGGTAGCATGCCTAAAAACAGAAACCTTCTCCATAATCACGTCCTTGAGCCATTGCTCAAATCTTCTCGCCTTCATTGCCTCAGTAGCAACCATATGAGGTGCAAATCTCGACAACTCCGAGAACTTGGCCTCGTATTGTGCCACCGACATCAAACCTTGTTCAAGGTTGATGAATTCCCTCTCTTTCTTTTCCCGTGCACCGATAGGAAAATACTTCTTGTAAAAAGTATCTTTGAACTCTTCCCAAGTCCAAGGTAGACCCTGCATGGTCAAATCTCTCGTCCTCAGTGCGGACAACCACCAATGGTAGGCTTCGCCTTCTAGCATGAAAGCTGCCCATGTTACTCTCTCTCCCTCTGTAGGTGAGAGGACCGTAAAGATCTTCTCCATCTGGAGGATCCATGCCTCCGCAGTAAGAGGGTCCACACTCCCATGGAAGGGTGGAGGCCTCAATCTCCTGAATGCCTCAACTCCAGCGGTACGATGTACTGGAGCTGCGGGCGGTGGAGTAGGTGCCGCCGATGATGGTATAGCCTGCCGAGCCGCCAGTATGGCGAGTGTCTCAGCAATAGAGCCTAAGACCTGAGAGAGGTCCGACTGCTCATCCTCATCCTGTGAAGAAGAGGAAGCTCTGGTATGTGGTCCACGACCCCGTGTGTTCCGTCTCATGACTAAAGTCCTGAGAACAATAGCACCACATGAGTCTAACTTGAAACCACAGTTTATTTCACTGCCATTTCACAATAATTCAATTTGTATTAGTTATATAATACTAATATACATCACATCGAGTCATCAGAGTATTCATCACATTATACTTATACTTTAGTGTTCTAGCGTACCTAAGACCCGTACTTGGTTGAAGCAACCATTTTCGACTAAGACTAAAGTTTAGTCTTAAACTTGGATCAAGACTCTCTTCCGACTTACTTTATTCCTAACTTGTTTCCTGACATATGCTCTTGTCAAGCCGTGGTATAAGATTCTAAGTGACCCTAGAGACTTAAAGCCTAAGCTCTGATACCACTTCTGTCGCGACCCAAAACCCACCCTAGGAGTTAGAGTGAACTTTGGACGACTAATCATGACTTGCTTGACAACTAACCTGCAAAACCCACAGAGCATATACAATAGAGGATATAAACAGCGGAAACATACTCTAACATAGCACAGCGGAAGACTACCAAACCTCTATGTATATACATACGCAAATCCAAGTTTATACAAAAAGTCTCCAAAAGAAAGTGCGGACATGCCCATCAAAATACATGAATCTAACTTTCATCTCACCCACAGCTAATCCACTCAGAATCTAATCACCACCTACTGATAACCCTCTACGGGAGGTTCCTCCAAAGGCTCCTCGGCGTACTCCTCTTCCACCCATGGACCGGGAGCACAAACATCAAATGGAACAGCAGCTCCTTCAGAACCTGCCGACATAAGAAGTACGGCTGAGCATTGAATACTCAGCGGGTACTAAATACTAACCAACAATTATAGCATAGAAATGACAATACATGATCAGGAGCAATTCATATATGTCAAACGGAAACAATTCATATCATACAAGGAAGTAAAGCAGTTTATAATCATGCTTGAAATTCGTAGAAAGCCGATAAATCCTCTTGAAAACATCGTGCACTTGACTTGACTTGAAATCTCTTTTCGTACTTGAAAGCTTGTTTTGTCTATCTTGCTTGATTCTTGTATGTCGTGTCATGTCATGCATGCTTGCTTGTGATCATGTAACTTGTGAGATGCACTTGTGAGATGCCTTGAGAGGGAAGGGAAACCCTTCATTATGCAATGCACTTGCGAGGGAAGGGAGACCCTTCTTTATGATATGTATGAACTTGCGAGGGAATGGAGGCCCTTCTTCATGATATGCACTTGTGAGTGAGGGGAGACCCCTCGTGGAATGTTGGTTCTTGTCTACTTGTGAAAACCGAGGTAAAACATATTGTAGGATATGCCCCACCTCTATCCTTCTTCTTGGAAACCTTGATAAATCATGCCATGCATGCCGTGCTCGTGGGAACCGTGTACATACTTGCATTTAAATTTAAACATGACATTTGGGAAATTTCACAACACACATAACATTAAAGATTGAGCAATTCAATATTCATAGCATTTAGGGAAAGCAGGAAACACACTATCATAGTCCCTAGCAATATTCATAATTCATTAGGCATGCATTTCCTAATTTACAGCTCACTGTATTCACCTTGGCATTTCATCAAACATGGTGTGTTCATTATGGATTTACCCTACAACATGCTTTTCTAGATGGGTTTTTACTCAAATCATACATGTATGTTCATTATTGGAACTATGCCCTTCCCCATTTGTTCATCACACACAACCATTGGCATCCAATCGCCCATTCCATCTCCATTCACCATTCACCATTTACCATTCACCATTCACCATTCACCATTCACTATTCATCCATCTCATAGCACATGTGTAAATGAAAGAAAATGAAGAGAAAAGAAGGGGAAAGAAGAACTATAACTAGGAGGGTAGCAAGAAGTACCGACCTGAAGAAAAGAGGAAGAAACCCTCTTTCCAAATGACTGTGAGTTGCTGCCCTAGCTTGGATCGCGAGCTCCACAATGCCTGAACCGAAATCTTGAAGAAAACGGGCTTGAGGTTGATCTAGGGTTTCAAAACCCTTTGATTTCTTTCCCAAATGGAAACCCTAGGTTGGAATCGCCTTCTCCCCTTTCTCCTATTCTCTCAAACTCTCTAAGTGTCGAATGATGCCCTAAAGGCTCGGGTTAAACTCTTAAGGTAAGACTGAACTGACCAAAAGACCGTAATACCCTTACTGGAATTTCTGCAATGACGCGAGGACCGTGAATAGTGCTGAACACATTGTGCCGTGAATAGTGCCCACTCGTGATGCTGTGAACAGTGCCAACTCGTGGTGCTGTGAACAGTGCCAACCCGTGGTGCTGTGAACAGTGCCAACCCGTGGTGCTGTGAACAGTGCTAACTCGTGGTGCTGTGAACAGTGCCAACCCATGGTGCTGTGAACAGTGCTAACTCGTGGTGCTGTGAATAGTGCCAACTCGTGGTCCGTTGTATTATGTACAGCGTGCCCGTGGTGAGTTGTACAACGTACCCGTGGTGAGCTGCACAACGTGCCCGTTGTGAACTGTACAACGGATGCACACAGTATACGTTATCAGAGTTCGTTGTCCGTGCTACGCTATCAGAGTACGACGTCAGAGCACGTCCTTAGTGCATAACCGAGCTACGATTTCCTACAGGTCCCGACTGTTTTGGCCGTATCTTTTGACTCGTTCGTCCGATTTTGACGATTCAACTTGCGTTGTGTTCGTACTTCGAAGAGGAACAATTCTCACATTTCAAAATTTCTAAATTCTTCCTCATTTATTAATTATACCTCTTAAAAAGGAAAAATGACAACGAAAGTGTCATGTTTTAAGTATGAAAAAGTCTGGGGCTCTACACACTACATCGTCAGATGCAAGTGCATCACCCTCTGTCAAGGCAAAAACTCGCCCCTGGTTCGCTTAGCGAGGCAGAGGTGTAGACCGGGTAGTCTGGGATGACGCCTGGTATGATCCTGCTGAGCGTGCTGCAGGCTTAATCCTCTGAGACTGGCCTGGTAAATGCTGAGTGGGGCAATCCTTGATCACATGGCCCTGGCGACTACAATGAAAACATCTACCCAATGCTCTTTGGCAATCTCCTGCCGGGTGCCTTTGGCCGCACGAAGTGCAAACCTCGTGTGTATAGGTCGGAGGGGCCGGAGGTGGAGCATACCTCACCGTCTGAGGTGCAACTGGCCGTGGAGCTGGAAGAACCTAAGGTCACGGTGCCTGAGGCATGTACGGCCGTGGAACTGGAGGCGCATAAGATGGCCTCATCGGTGGTGCTGGCCACGAGTACTGATAAGGGCCGGTACGAGCCCGCCTCTCTGGAGGTGCTGAACTACTAGGTTGGCCTCTCGCCAACTCCCTCTTCTTGGACACGGCCTCGGAATTCGCCTCGACCAATAAGGCCTTGTCTACTACCTCAGGGTAGGCAGCATGTCTGAAAACTGAGACCTTCTCCATGATAACATCTCTGAGCCCTTGCTCAAACCTTCTCGCCTTTCTTGCCTCAGTAGAAACCATGTGAGGCGCAAATCTAGAGAGTTCCGAGAACTTAGCCTCATAAGCGGCCACGGTCATCAAACCTTGCTCTAGGTTAATGAATTCTCTTTCTTTCTTTTCCCGTGCCCCAACAGGAAAGTACTTCTTATAAAACGTGTCCTTGAACTCCTCCTAAGTCCAGGGTTGACCCTACATGGTCGAATCCCGTGTCCTCAATGCGGACAACCACCAATGGTGTGCCTCGCCCTCTAGCATGAAAACTGCCCATGCTACTCTATCCTCCTCTGTAGGCGAGAGGACAGCAAAGATCTTCTCCATCTGGAGGATCCACGCCTCCGCAGTAAGAGGGTCCACACTCCCATGGAATGATGGAGGCCTCAATCTCCTGAATGCCTCAACCCTAACTGTATGATGTACTGGAGCCGTAGGCGGTGGAGTAGGTGCCGCCGAAGAAGGTATAGTCTGCCGAGCCGCCAGAATGGCGAGAGTCTCAGTAATAGAGCCTAAGACCTGAGAGAGGTCCGGCTGCTCATCCTCATCTCTAGAAGAAGATGAAGCTCTGGTGTGTGGTCCATGACCCCGTGTGCCCCGCCTCATGACTAAAGTCCTGAGAACAATAACACCACATGAGTCTCATTTGAAACCACAATTTATCGCATTTCCATTTCACAATAATTCAAGTGGCAATATTTGTATAATATAATAATAATATACATCGCATCAGTCATCAGAGTATTTATGATATTATACTTTGGTGTTCTAGCGTTCCTAAGACTCGTACTTGGTTGAAGCAACCATTTTGACCAAGACTAAAGTTTAGTCTTCCACTTGGATCAAGACTCGCTTCCGACTTACTTCCTTCCTAACTTGTTTCCCGACATATGCTCTTGTCAAGCCATGGTATTAGATTCTAAGTGACCCTAGAGACCTAAAGCCTAAGCTCTGATACCACTTCTGTCGCGACCCGAAACCCACCCTAGGAGTTAGAGTGAACTTTGGACGACTAATCATGACTTACATGACTTGCTTGATCAAAATAACCTGCAAACCCACAGAGCATACACAATAGAGGACAATAATAGCGGAAACATAAACTATAAAGCACAGTCTAAACAAACCTCTATGTATATACAAATCAAAGTTTACACAAAAGAAATCCAAAAGAAACTGCGGACATGCCCGCCAAAATGCATGGATACGACTCTCTCATCTCACCCACAGCTCTATCACTCAGAATCTACCACCTCTAATAATAACCCTCGACCGGAGGGTCCTCCACAGGCTCCTCAACGTACTCCTCCTCCACCCATGGGCCAGGAGCACATACATCAAAAGGAGCAGCCGCTCCGCTATCACCTGCCGACATAAGAAGTACGGCTGAGCATGGAATACTCAGCGGGTACCAAGCACTAACCAACAGTCATAGCATACGGATAGCATACATAAAGCAGAAAACAATTCACACATATAAAGCAGGAATGATTCATATCATGACAATAAGGTAAAGCAATATAATTCATCATGTTTGCATTCATAAAAGCCGGTAAAACCCTTGAAAACTTGTGCACTTGACTTGACTGAAATTACCCTTTTTATGCTTGAAAACTTGTCTACCATGTCATGCGTGTCATGCTTGTATCATTCGTGTCATGTCATGCCATGCGTGTATCATGCTTGCTTGTCTGAAAAGTAATCTACTTGTGAGGGAAGGGAGACCCTTCTTCCTAGAATGCTCATGCTTGTCATGCTATGTCATGTCATGCTTACTCGGAAAAGTAAACTACTTGTGAGGGAAGGGAGACCCTTCTTCCTAGAATGCTCATGCTTGTCCTTCCACTTGTGAGATTCACTTGTGAGATGTCCTTGTGAGATGCACTTGCGAGGGAAGGGAGACCCTTCTTATGAAAATGCATGATTGTCTTGTCCTTGCCAAAAGCGAGGTAAAACATATCGTAGGATATGCCCCACCTCTAAATCCCATTCTTGGAAACCTCGGTAAATCATGTCATGTATGCGTGCTCGTGAGGTCGTGTGCATACTTGCATGGGAATTAAATATGGCATTTGATTAATTCATAACACATAACATCAATGATTTGGGCAATTTAATATTCATATCATTTAGGGAAAGCGAACAATCACACTATCATGACCCTAGCAATTTTCATAAACCTTAAACATGCATTTTCTTAATTTATTATTCATTTTATTCATCTTGGCGTTTCATCAAACATGGTGCATTCATTATTTATTAACCCTACAACATGCTTTTCTAGGTGGGTTTTACTCACATCACATATGTATGTTCATTATGGGTACAATGCCCTCCCCGTTCATCGATCACATCAATACACACGGCATCTAATCGCCCACATTCATCTCCATTCACCATTCACCATTCACCATTCACCATTCACAACCCATCTCATAATACATGGATATATAAAGGAACACAAATAAAATAAAGGAAAAGAAGAACTATAACTAGGAGGGTAGCAAGAAGTACCGACCTTGAAGAAATGAGGAAGAAACCCCTTCCAAAAACGACCGTGTAGTTGCTGCCCTAGCTTGGATCACGAGCTCCTCGAATGCTTGAGCCTTGATCTTGAAGAAAACGGGCTTGGGGTTGATCTAGGGTCTTAACCCCTTTGATTTCTCCCCAAATGAAAACCTAGGTTTTGGAAACCGCTCTCCTTTCTCTCTATCTCTCAAAAGACTCTAAGGGTTGTGTATGAACCCTCAAATGATCGGGCAAAGCCTTTAAGGCATGAGTGAAACGCCCAAAAGATGAAAACACCCTTAATGAAATTTCTGCAAAAACACGAGGACCGAGCGATCGGTGTTTATGACCGATCGATCGGTTGCCTACCGAGCGATCGGTGTGTTGACCAAGCTCTCGATCAAAAATCAACTCTCTGGAAAATTTCCCCATACAAAAATCTTGACCAGTCGATAGCTACCGATCGATCGGTTTTGGAACGATCGATCGCTCTATGGACCGAGCGATCGGTTGCCTGCAGGTCCAGACTGTTTTGGCCATATCTTTTGACTCGCTCGTCGGATTTCGACGATTCAACTTGCGTTGGGTTCGTACTTCGAAAAGAAACATTTTTGACATTTCAGAATTTCCAATTTCTTCCTTATTTATTAATTGCACTACTTTAAAGGCAAATTGGCAACGAAAGTGCTATGTATTAAGCATGAAAAAGTCCGGGGCTCTACACTATGTCACTTTGACTCTCTTCACCATCTTCACACTTGTCACTCATACTAACATTAGATGAGGACTCTTCGATACTTGAGACAGAGGCAATGGAAACCATAAAATTTATAGTCTCCTCATGGGAAACTCTAAGAATATCACATGTCTCTTTAATTATTAACAATTTATTTGAAGAATTAGAGATGGTCTGGTATTCTATGGTCTTTATAGGATGGGTCCAACCCTTTTCTACTGTGCTCTGTAACCTCTTGTCTAATGATAGGTGAAACACTCTCATTCGAGCTTTCAAATAATTATTATTAAACCCATTGAACAATGGGAGACAAGAGATGGATCATCCCTTTCTTTAGTGATTCATATTCACCGAATATAGAATAAGATCGCACTAATAAATTAGTGAACCTGCTTTGATACCAATTGAAAAAAATTCGGTGAACCTCAAATCTAGGGTTTGAGTTGAGAATCTCACAAGTTCATGGGGATGGTTCGATTTCCCTACAATTCTATCTACCCTTTTCAATATTTTAACAATTAAGTTATTAACTTAAGGGATGATAAAAGTTAAGTTCGGAAAATAGAAAGAAACATGCAAACCATAAAACAAGGATTTTTATGTGGAAACCCTTCCAGGAAAAATCACGGGACCTAGTCCAACCATGAGAATCCACTAAGACAAAGTAAACAAGAACTTACAAGACTCAAACTTGACTCCTTCGGACTCGACACTACGATCCTTCAGTTCTTAGTTTTCCACGCCTCAAAAATTCATCACGTACTCTCAAGTCTCGTGATCAACCGCAGCCAATCGTACTTCTCTTTATGTCTCGAAAAAAATCCACGATCTTCCGATCGATCTCCGTCAATGACGGCTTCGGAATCCACCGACCAGATCACACATCCACGATCCGTCTCGAATCGATCTCCTTTGCAAAGGCTCCAGAACACTCCGGCCAAGTTGTTCTATCCAGAATGGGTTGATGGTTTGATAGAAATCAACACCTAGATGGATTCCTTCAATTGACAAGTCCAAGCAAGCAAATATGGAGCTTTAGGCTTGTAATCTCTAGGTTGAAAGCATTAATCAAAGGGGAGGAGAACAATAAGATTCCAGAGTTTTTATGAACTCTAGAAGGAGTTAAAAACCCTCTCTATATTCACGGATTAGGGAAGTCCTAATATATAGAGAAGCAAAACCATGAGTTTAGAAGTTGCTAAAAACCAATTTATAAGGTTTTTCCATATCAGGGTCGACCCTGGGAGTTACTTGGGTCGACCCTGAGTTGCTAAAAATGTATTCAATGCAAACCCATATCAAGGTCAACCTTGGAAGTCATTTGGGTTGACCCAACTTGGTACTTCAGTTGACCCAAACGTCCTCCGGGGTCGACACTCAATTTTTGCACTCTCTGCCATTTTGCACCATACAAATGCCTCCCTATATCAAGGTCGACCCTCAATGGTCAGGGTTTACCTTGAGGTTAAAACCTGATTTTCAAACTTCATTTTTGGCTCTCGTACCCTTTATAAAAGTTGTAGATATTTTCAACACGGCCGATTTGATATATTATAGAGCAAAATCCGAACTACGGTTTGGGAGATATACCACCTACAAGCAACTTTGGTTTTTTGAAAAATTTCAAAATTTTAAACTTATTTTGCATTGCATATCTAATCACCTAGTGTCTGTATGATTAGGCTAGGTCACTTACCACTTAAGGTATCATATTAGGATTATTCTAAGACAATTCCCACCTATGGTAGCATGATATCTAGGTCACTTACCATCCTATGAAGGAATTGATCAACCGAGTCTTCAATAGTCTTCAACTTCACTTGTTTGCGGATGCTTGACGGCAATGACACAAGATACACACCTAGACACCTAGACTCACTTGTTTTGACACTGGAATATGCCAACACAAAAAACATAGACTTTACAGTTGGACTTTATATACACTGAGTGCTTTTTGTACTCAACCAAACTGTTGTCTTCGACAGGCTTGGAACCGGTGTTAACTGTAGAGCCTTAGGTAGAGGAGCAATACTAGGGAGAAGAAGGTGAGCTTCCCAAGGACAGAGCTAGGGAGCTTGATCGGTTATCTTATTACTAGGTTTTGATTATGGTTATTATTGAAGAAGGGTTGTAATAGATATTTAGAAATTATGGATATGATGTTGCTTAGGTTAAACTGATGATGGAATCACGATGGGTGATTCATATGTTGGGTTATGTTTAAATGGTCTAATATCATTACAGGGTAGTTGTTTATAATCGAATTTATTATCGTCATTTTCAAATTATTGCATTTAGCATTGTCTTGTATGTTATGGGATATAAGCAAGTTAGGCAGTGTCACAGCCAAGGTCTCATTATGACCAAGGTGGGATTTTGGGGCGCGACAAAGTTGTTACCAAAGCAAATATAGAGGCCCAGAACTAGAGTGCACTGTTCATGTGAATAGTGTCGATGCATAGGGCGTGTCAAGCTAAAGGCCTTCCATGTGCCCTTGGTTTGAGGGAAATAAAGTGAGGTTTTTATAGGTGTATGTCGAGTCTCAAAACAGAGTATAATAATACTCAAATATCTCAAAAGCATAGTGTACAAATAGCCTAAGTGTATATGGTAGAACTCAGAACCGACGTTCACTAGACAGTGAAGTGATTTAGGCTTAAAGGCTTCTCAGATATTTGGGTGTGTGAATGATGAAAGGTTTGAATCAAACTAGAGATGTTCTGTGAGTGTAAAGCTAAGTAAGGCCGGAGTGAAACACTCTAAGTTATGTAAGTGGAGGTGGAAACACTCTAAGTGAGAAAAAATGGAGAAACATGGGAAATGGCTAGGTCGTTCGAGGAAGGCCTTTCTATTCGCGACGCTCGGTGGTAAGACCACCTTTAAGCCGTTGTTCGATATTGCTGTCTCCAAAATACCCCAAAATATGGGTGGCATTGTAGGGTTGTGCCAGTCAGTTGACCGCCCCTCTAGCCGGTCAACCGACTGTATTTAACTTTGGTTCGTAATCCAAGGCTTTCCATCCTCATCCGGGATCGACTGCCCATCCTGGCCAGTTGAGACCGTAGATTTTATAAATTGGGGTTTTTTCCCCTTTGTGTGTGAATCCTAATGATGATTTTAGGTTTTAACCCGGGGCCTATAAATACCCACCAAATTCGTGAGTTTAAGGGTACAAACACCCTAAGGGAATTTGTAGAAGCAAGAGAGAGAGTTGGGGTTTTAGAAGGGGTTTTGCTAGAGTCGAAGATGAACAAGGGATTTTCACCATTAACTTGGATCTCATCCACAAGTCTTCTCATTCTTTCTCCTAAGTTTTCAGGTAGATACATTCTCCTAACTTTTTTTGCTATAATCCTTAATATGTATTGCTATTATTGTACTCCTTTTAGTAAGAAGATGTCAACCCATGTTTTGGGATGAATTAAAGGTGTTATAGTCTAGACTTGCATACTATAATGAATAATGAAGTAAACAAGGTATATATATTGTTCTTGTATTTTGAGCTTGAGATGTTGTGTTTGAAGAAACATATAACCTTGATGTGGTATAACCATGAAAAGCATGAAAAAAAAATGGAATCAGGTTTAATGGCCTCATATGGTGTAGCTACCTGCTACTAGCTATTATGTTAGTGATCATCTATTAACAAGCAGAAATTTAAGTATGTGTTGTGAAGGTAACAGAGTGTGAAGATACACTCTATCTCTATCCTGTTATGATATCAGTATGAGACTGGTGTTTAATTAGTAACGCTAGTATATCCTTCACATCGTTAACACGTTCATCCTTCCTTAATAAAACGGAAAGCTAAGAGAGATGGGTTTGAAAAGAAGTGTAACTACTCTCTCTCATAGTGGTTTTTGTTATGTTTCATGTTAGATTAATATAAGTAAGATTTAGGATGTATTTTTTATGGAAACAATGTAGCCACTCTACCAATTAGCCTTGGCACGAATGAATCAGGAATAGACCTTGTTTTGGTATAACTATGGTTATGGATTTTTATGGAAACGTGAAGAACACACTCCTCTCTATGACTGAATTTTTATGGGCATTTGATAATGTTAAGGCGCTCTATAGAGTCCCGATGATGCTCACAATCACATGCCCATGTATGGGTGCATGATCAGATGTCCTCATAAGCACTCATAAGAAAACTCATATTTCAAAATAGTAAAGCTCAGAAGAAAGGTTATAAGGAAGGAGAAATACATTCAAGACAGAAGAAAAAGCTCACAAAGAAAGGTTGCAATTTAACAGAATATTAACGGATGTATGTAACATGACTAGGGTACAGCCACTATATTTGTTTCCAATAGTATGAAAAGGAGTTAGTGTACTATGACCAGGTACGGCAGTCAACATTGTTTCCAGTATGAATGATACTAGTATATACTATACCATGTACGGCTACTAGTATATGTCCTTCAAGTAAAATAAAGATATGAAAGAATGCTTAGAGGTTCTATGACCAGGTACCGGTACTAGTATCTGTTTCTAAGAATTAAGAATGATGTGTTAGGTACTATGAGCTAGGTAGAACTATCACTGTTTTCATGAAAGCAGAGAGATACTAGTATACTATGACTAGTCCAGGTATTAGCATCTATCTCAAAGTACGTACAAGAGCGGTGCAAAGAATAATCTCATAAGACTCATATGTATGGTGCAAGTACTCCCAAGAACTCATAAGACAACATAAGGAAACTCACAAGACTCATAATACGCATCAAGGAACTCAAACGACCCTACGATATTTGAAATCTGTTTTGTTAAAGAAACGAACCAGTAGTAATTTAAAGTGTGATGTTCGAGAAAATATACACATTTCTTGGTTTTAAACCTTTCGCCTCTCTTATGTATATGGTTCTGATGAATTGTATCCGTATGACTCTTATGTTTGGTAACATGGTTTCTTAGTATTTGTATAGCTGATTATCCCTACTTTGTCGAACTCCTTATTCGGGTAGGTTCTAGTTGGACGGTCCGTGTCTGAGCTTGGGTCGAGGAGTGCATGGAGAGCAGGAGCATGCTTGGGATTATCATACCGAGTTAGGGCCGTGACCT
>CM026563.1:33231378-33279433 GCA_015143295.1 Tetracentron sinense | reverse complement strand
CGGATCCATGGGTGGAAGAGGAGTAACGCCGAGGAGCCCTTTGGAGGCAACCTCCCTTGAGTGTATCAGTATGTGGTTATTAGATTTTCTTATGATTAGCTGTGGGTGAGATGAGAGTTTAGATTTATGTTATTTTTTGGCGGGCATTCCCCTCGTTCCGTATGGATTACTTTTTGGTATCAACTGGATTTGTGTATTATATCAATAGGTTTGGTAGTCTTCCGCTGTGCTATTTTAGAGTATTTTCCACTGTTTATATCCATCTATTGTATATGCTCTGGGGGGTTTTGTTGCAGGTTTAGTTGTCAGCAATCATGATTAGTCTCGCAAAGTTCACTCTAACTCCTAGGGTGGTTTTTGGGTCGCGACAAGAAGTGTTATCAGAGCTTAGCTTTAGGTCTCTAGGGTCACTTAGAAATCTTATACCCGGCTTGACAAGAACAATGTCAGGAACAAGTTTAGGAGAAAGTATTTGGCAGAGAGTCTTGATCCAGTGTGAAGACATAAACTTTAGTCTTAGTCCAATGGTTTTTTTCAACCAGTAGCGAGCTTAGGACGCTAGCACACCACAGGTATAACATTATAAAGTACTCTGATGACTTAATTTCGATGTTATTAGGTATTATACAACTAATACAATTGGATTTATTGTGAAATGGCATTGAAGGAAACTGTGGTTTCAAGTTAACTCATGTGTTTTTATTATTCTCGGACTTGAAGTCATGAGACGTGAACACATACGGGGTCGTGGACCACATACCAGAGCTTCCTCTTTCTCACGGGATGATATAGCAGCCGGACCTCTCTCTAGTCGTAGGCCTATTGCTGAGACACCTCCGCCATACTGGCGGCTCGGCAGCTATACCATCATCGGCGGCACCTACTCCCTGCCCTTACTTGTCAGCTCCAGTCCAATCGTACCGCTGTGAGTTGGGCATTTGCATGACTTTGAGGCCTCACCTTCCATTGGGAGTGTGGACCCTCTTACTGCGGGGCTGGGATCCTCCATATGGAGAAAATCTTTACGGTCCTCTCACCTTCAGGGAGAGAGAGTACATGGCACTTTCAGGCTAGAAGCACAGCCCATCATTGTGGTTTGTCCGCACTGAGGACGAGAAGATTTTTGACCATTCAGGGTCCTACCTTTGGACTTGGGAGGAGTTCAAGGATACTTTTTACAAAAAGTATTTTCCGATTGGAGCACGGGAAAAGAAAGAGAGAGAATTCATCAACCTTGAGCAAGGTTTGATGTCGGTGGCACAATACGAGGCCAAGTTCTCGGAGTGTCGAGATTTGCGCCTCATATGGTTGCTACTGAGGCAATGAGGCGAGGAGATTTGAGCAAGGGCTCAAGGATGTGATTATGGAGAAGGTGTCCGTTTTCAGGCATACTACCTACCCTGAGGTAGTAGACAAGGCCTTATTGGTCGAGGCCAATTCGGAGACAGTGTCCAAGAAGAGGGAGTTGGCGAGAGGCCAAGCTAGTAGTTCAGCACCTCCAGAGAGGCGGACTCGTTATCAGTATGCGTGGCCAGCACCATCGATGAGGCCTTCTTATGCGCCTCCAGCTCCACGGCAGTATGTGCCTCAGGCACCGAGACCGCAGGCTCTTCCAGCCCCACGGCCTGTTGCACCTCAGCGATGAGGTATGCTCCACTTCCGGCCCCTCCGACTTATGCACACGAGGTCTGCACTTCATGCGGCCGAAGGCACCCGGCAGGGGATTGCCGAAGGGCATCGGGTGGATGTTTTCATTGTGGTCGCCAGGGCCATATGATCAGGGATTGCCCCAGTCGGCATTTACCAGGCCAGTCTCGGGGGATTAGTCCACCAGCACGCCCAGCAGGATCATATCAGGCGTCATCTCAGACTACCCGGTCTACACCTCAGTCCTCGCCAGGCGAATCAGGGGCGTGTATTTGCTTTGACAGAGGGTGATGCACTTGCATCTGATGATGTGGTGCAAGGTACGCGTTTGGAATTATTTTCGTTATTCGTGATTGATATGTTGTGTTTTATTCCTTGTGTACATACTTGGTATGATATATATATATACCTATGAGTATACTCTGTTGATGCATGGATTGACTTAAGTAAAATTTCAGGAACCCTACTAGTCAATGAGTATTTGGCTCGAGTATTGATTGATACCGGGTCTACTCATTCGTTTGTCTCGCCGAGTTTTTCAGAAGGCTTTTCTGGGGTGCCAAGTCAGCTAGAACCGGAGTTAGCCATTTCGACTCCTCTCGGCAAAACAGTATTGCAGATAAAGTGTATAGAAATGGTGTGGTCCAAGTTGGAAGCCACGAATTGGCGGTTGATCTCATCGTCCTTGGATTCCAAGACTTTGATGTTATATTGGGAATGGATTGGTTAGCAGCACATCATGGGCATGTAGCTTGCTTTGAGAAAATGGTACTCTTCAAGCCAGTAGAAGGAAAACCATTCCACTTTCGCGGGTTGAGAAGTAGATCTATTGCTAGTTTTGCGGCGTTGGGCTTAGCTAATCTCGAGGCAAAGGACTCATCGACTATTCCGGTTGTGAGTGAGTTCCTGGATGTATTTCCAGAGGAGTTGCCAGGATTGCCTCCAGATAGGGAGATTGAGTTTATGATCGAGCTTGCACCAGGCACAGCTCCTGTTTTCAGAGCTCCATATAGGATGGCCCCTATTGAACTCAAGGAGTTGAAGACTCAGTTGGAAGAATTGCAAGGCCTTGGCTTCATTCGACCAAGTGTCTCACCGTGGGGTGCCCCGGTGTTGTTTGTTAAGAAGAAAGATGGCTCGATGCGGATGTGTGTCGATTACCGGCAATTGAACAAAGTCACCATAAAGAATAGGTATCCTTTGCCTAGGATTGATGACTTGTTCGATCAGTTGAAGGGAGCGAGATTTTTCTCGAAGATAGATCTTCGATCGGGTTATCACCAGTTGAAGATTAAGGCGGAAGATGTTCCCAAAACTGCTTTCAGGACTCGATATGGGCACTACGAGTTCTTGGTAATGCCTTTTGGACTCACGAACGCGCCGGCAGCCTTTATGGATTTGATGAACCGGGTGTTCCGGCCACACCTTGATAGGTGCGTGATTGTATTGTGGATGACATCTTGGTCTATTCCCAGACACGGGAAGATCACACACGCGACCTATGCCTTGCCTTGGAAATGCTAAGAGAGCACAAGCTATACGCCAAACTTAGCAAGTGTGAGTTTTGGTTAGAAGAGGTGGCATTCCTAGGCCACGTTGTTTCTGCAGAAGGTATATCGGTAGATCCAAAGAAGATCGAAGCAGTTATGAGTTGGGCGAGGCCCAAGAGTGTTACCGAGATACGCAGCTTTCTTGGATTGGCAGGCTACTATAGGAGATTCGTAGAGGGTTTCTCTAGCCTTGCAGCACCACTCACTTACCTGACAAGGAAGAGCGCCAAGTTTGTATGGAGTGATAAGTGCGAGATCAGTTTCTTGGAACTGAAGAAGAGGCTTACTACAGCCCTGTCCTTACTGTGCCATCTGGAGCTTATGGGTATGAGGTGTATAGTGATGCCTCACACGTTGGACTTGGGTGTGTACTCATGCAGCATAAGAAAGTCATTGCCTATGCATCAAGGCAATTGAAGGAGCATGAGAAGAATTATCCCACGCACGACTTGGAGCTTGCGGCGGTCGTGTTTGCACTTAAGATTTGGCGTCATTACCTTTATGGGGTGGAGTTCTATGTGTTCACTGATCACAAGAGTCTCAAGTATCTCTTTTCCCAAAAGGAGCTGAATCTAAGGCAACGGCGTTGGATGGAATTTTTGAAAGACTATGATTGTACCATTCAATACCACCCGGGTAAAGCAAATGTAGTGGCAGATGCTTTGAGTAGAAGACCTCAAGGGTTGTTAGCACATATGTTGGTTCAAGAATGGAAGCTACTAGAAGATTTGGCAAATCTGGACATCAGTGTGAATGACTCTGTCCGTGGTCCTACCTTGGCAAATGTTACGGTTCGGCCGTACATTATAGATTTGATCCAAGAATATCAAGCCATGGATGCTGAATTGTTGGCTTATCGGGACAAGGAAGTTGCTAAGGGTAGTGAGGACTTCTCTCTCACTAGTCGGGGTGCTATCACCTTCAAGGGAAGACTGTGCGTCCCAGCCAATGCAGATCTTCGAAGAGAAATTTTGGATGAAGCACACCGTTTGAAATACACAGTGCACCCAGGGGGTACAAAGATGTACCGGAACCTCAAGAGTCACTTTTGGTGGCGGAATATGAAGAGGGAGGTTGCGGAATATGTGGCACGGTGCTTAGTGTGCCAACAGGTGAAAGCAGAACACATGCGACCCGCCGGTCTATTGCATTCCCTTCCTATTCCCGAGTGGAAATGGGAGAACATATCCATGGATTTCATAGTTGGCTTGCCAAAGACGGCAAGGGGCTCAGATGCGATATGGGTAGTAGTGGATCGTCTGACAAAGTCCGCTCATTTCTTACCCTACCGTACTACCTTCAACTCTAGTCAGTTGGCTGCACTATACATCAAGGAAGTAGTTAGACTACATGGGGTGCCAGTCAGTATTGTGTCAGATCGGGATCCAAGATTCACGTCAAGATTTTGGAAAAGTTTCCAAGAGGCTATGGGTTCCCAACTTGATTTCAGCACCGCCTTTCATCCACAAACGGATGGACAAACCGAGAGAGTGAACCAAGTCATTGAAGACATGCTTCGAGCTTGTATGTTAGATTTCAGAGGCAGTTGGGAAGAGCACTTGCCTTTGGTTGAATTCGCTTATAATAACAGCTATCAGGCAAGTATTCAAATGGCACCATTTGAGGCCTTGTATGGGCGAAGTTGTAGGTCTCCTCTCTATTGGGATGAGGTAGGAGAAAGGAAAGTGCTTGGTCCGGAGTTGATTGAGCAAACTGCAAACACAGTTAAGATCATCCGGGATCGATTGAAAGCCGCTCAAGATCGCCAGAAAAGTTATGCGGACACACGCCGTAGGGACTTGGAATTTCAAGTAGGGGATCAAGTTTTTGTGAAAGTATCGCCTAGCAAAGGGATCATGAGATTTGGGAAGCGAGGCAAGCTCAGTCCTCGGTATGTTGGGCCTTTTGAGATTATCACGCGGGTTGGTGAAGTTGCTTATCGAGTAGCTCTTCCACCTCACATGGCTGCAGTTCATAACGTCTTCCATGTGTCCATGCTTCGGAAGTATCTTGCGGATCCTTCGCATGTCATAGACTTGGAACAGTTGGAGATTCGAGAGGACCTCACCTTGATTGAAAAGCCAGTCCAGATTTTAGATCGAAGGAATCAAGTGCTTCGCAACAAGACAATCCCTTTGGTTCTTGTGCAATGGCAACACCATGCTCGGGAAGAAGCTACATGGGAGCGTGAAGCCGAAGTCAAAGCAAAGTACCCAGAATTACTTGAATGAGTTTCTGTGTGAAGTCTGTATATGACTTGTAATGTCCTTTTTGATTTGTAATGCAAGTAGTGTCTGAATTTCGAGGACGAAATTTTTGTAAGGGGGGGAGGATGTAGAGCCCCAGACTTTTCCATGCTTAATACATGACACTTTCGTTGTCATCTTGCCTTTTAAGAGGTGTGATTAATAAATGAGGAAGAATTTGGAAATTTTGAAATGTCAGAATTGTTCCTCTTCGAAGTACGAACACAACGCAAGTTGAATCGTCAAAATCGGACGAACGAGTCAAAAGATATGGCCAAAATAGTCTGAACCTGTAGGCAAAACGTAGCTCGGAAGGCACTAAGGACGTAACTCAGTTAGGCGCTAAGGACGTAGCGCGGAAGGCACTAAGGTCGTGCTCTGACATCGTACTCTGATAACGTATACGTTGTGCATCCGTTGTACAGCTCACAACGGGTACGTTGTACAGCTCACAACGGGTACGATGTACAGCACAACGAGTGGCACTATTCATAGTACAACGAGTTGGCACTATTCACAGCACAACGAGTTGGCACTATTCACAGCACAACGAGTTGGCACTATTCATAGTACAACGAGTTGGCACTATTCATAGTACAACGAGTTGGCACTATTCACAGCACAACGAGTTGGTACTATTCACAGCACAACGAGTTGGCACTATTCACAGCACAACGAGTTGGCACTATTCACAGCACAACGAGTTGGCACTATTCATAGTACAACGAGTTGGCACTATTCACAGCACAACGAGTTGGCACTATTCATAGTACAACGAGTTGGCACTATTCACAGTACAACGAGTTGGCACTATTCACAGCACAACGAGTTGGCACTATTCACAGCACAACGAGTTGGCACTATTCACAGAAATCCCAATAAGGGTATTTCGGTCTTTTGGTCAGTTCACTCTTACCTTAAGAGTTTAATCTGAGCCTTTAGGGCATCATTCGACACTTAGAGAGTTTGAGAGAATAGAAGAAAGAGGAGAAGGCGATTCCAACCTAGGGTTTCCATTTGGGAGAGAAATCAAAGGGTTTGAAACCCTAGATCAACCTCCAGCCCGTTTTTCTTCAAGATCAAGGCACAAACTCGTGAGGAGCATCTCCTCAAACTAGGGCAGCAGCTACACAGTCGTTTTGGAAAGGGGTTTCTTCCTCATTTCTTCAAGGTCGGTGCATCTTACTACCCTCCTAGTTATAGTTCCTCTTTCCCCTTCTTTTCTCTTCATTTTCTTTCATTTACACATGTGCTATGAGATGGATAAATGGTAAATGGTGAATGGTGAATGGTGAATGGAGATGGAATGGGCGATTGGATGCCAATGGTTGTGTGTGATGAACAAATGGGGAAGGGCATTGTTCCAATAATGAATGTACATGTATGATTTGAGTAAAACTCATCTAGAAAAGCATGTTGTAGGGTAAATCCATAATGAACACACCATGTTTGATGAAATGCCAAGGTGAACACAGTGAGCTGAAAATCTGGAAATGCATGCCTAATAAATTATGAATATTGCTAGGGACTATGATAGTGTGTTTCCTGTTTTCCCATAATGCTATGAATACTACATTACTCAATCTTTGATGCTATATGTGTTGTGAAATTACCCAAATGTCATCTTTAAATTTGAATGCAAGTATGTACACGGTTTCCACGAGCACGGCATGCATGGCATGATTTATCGAGGTTTTCAAGAACATGGTTAGAGGTGGGACATATCCTACGATATGTTTTACCTCGCTTTTCACAAGAAGACAAGAACCAACATTCCACGAGGGGTCTCCCCTCACTCACAAGTGCATATCATGAAGTAGGGTCTCCCTTCCCTCGCAAGTACATACATATCATAAAGAAGGGTCTCCCTTCCCTCGCAAGTGCATTGCATAAAGAAGGGTCTCCCTTCCCTCTCAAGGCATCTCACAAGGACACCTCACAAGGATATCTCACAAGTTACATGATCACAAGCAAGCACGCATGACATGCATGACATGACACGACATACAAGAATCAAGCAAGATAGACATGACAAGCTTTCAAGTACAAAAAGATATTTCAAGTCAAGTCAAGCACACGATGTTTCAAGAGGATTTATCGGTTTTCTACGAATTACAAGCATGATTATAAACTGCTTTACTTCCTTGTATGATGTGAATTGTTTCCGTTTGACATATATGAATTGCTCCTGATTATGTATTGCTATTTCTACGCTATAATTGTTGGTTAGTATTTAGTACCCGCTGAGTATTCCATGCTCAGCCGTACTTCTTTTGTCGGCAGGTTCTGAGGGAGCTGCTGCCCCATTTGATGTTTGTGCTCCTGATCCATGGGTGGAAGAGGAGTACGCCGAGGAGCCTTTGGAGGAACCTCCCGTAGAGGGTTATCAGTAGGTGGTGATTAGATTCTGAGTGGATTAGCTGTGGGTGAGATGAGAGTTAGATTTATGTATTTTGGCGGGCATGTCCACTCTTTCGTATGGATTACTTTTTGTATAAACTTGGATTTGTGTATGTATATACATAGAGGTTTGGTAGTCTTCCGCTGTGCTATGTTAGAGTATGTTTCCACTGTTTATATGCTCTGTGGGTTTTGCAGGTTAGTTGTCAAGCAAGTCATGATTAGTCGTCCAAAGTTCACTCTAACTCCTAGGGTGGGTTTTGGGTCGCGACAACTACCCTTCTAGTTCATACTCTCCTTATTTTATGATTTTTTTTCCTAAATTTCTAAGCAAGATAATGTGTTGGGATGAATGGATGAAGGTGAATGGTTGTGTGGATGAGAATGGGCGATTGGATGCCTTGTGTTTGTTGCATTGAATGAAATGGGGAGGGCATTGTACCAATAATGAACATACATCTATGTTGTGAACATCAAACCACCTAAAAACCCAAGATTTTAGTATTAAGCATAATACACATACCAAGTGTTTGATGAAATGCCACAATGAAGAGAATGATGATTTGTTCTTAGAAAATGCATGTGTGAACTTCCTAAATTCCTAGAAGAGTATGTTGATAGATCAAATGCTTATTTAATTGATGTATTGATTATAAAATGCAAATGCTTTATATGCTATTGTCATCTTTAATTGTACACGAAACCACGAGCACGGCATGTAGTCTACGAGTAGGGTTTCAAGCATTAAACACCGTGTTTTGTTTTCAAGGTTTTATTCCCGATTCACGAACACCATGACAAGGCCAAACAGAAGGGTTGGTAAATAGAGGTAGGACATATCTTACGATATGTTTTGCCTCGCTTTTTGACAAGAACAAAAACGCCCCAAGCATGCATATTACATTCAATGCATTTCGTTAAAGAGAGGTCTCCCCTCCCTCACAAGTTGTTTCTCATTTAGGAAGAGGGGCCTCCCCTCCGTCACAAGTAGCAAGAACATGTTTATTTTCCAAGCAAGCAAGCATGATACATGACATGACATGCATGAAAAGCATGACACGCATGATACAAGCATGACACACATGACACGATACGATACGACAAGACTAGACACATGACAAGACAAGTTTTCACGTACGAAAAGAATATTTTCAAGACAAGTTAAGCACATGTTGGTTTCAAGAGATTTTCGAGTTTTATGTAATGCAAGCATGAATATAACTGTTTTACTTTCCTGTTAGGATATAAATTGCTTCCTGCTTTATATTGTTGTTGTTATGCTATGGCTGTTAGTTAGTGTTTGGTACCCACTGAGTATTCCATGCTCAGCCGTACTTCTTATGTCGGCAGGTGATAGCGGAGCGGCTGCTCCTTTTGATATCTGTGTTTCGAGCCCTTGGGTGGAGGAGGAGTATGTTGAGGAACCTGTGGAAAAACCTTCGGTAGAGGGTTACTCTTAGGTGGTGGTAGATTCTGAGTGAGTGAGCTGTGGGTGAGCTTGAGAGATTACATTCATGTATTTTGGCGGGCATGTCCGCACTTTCTTTTGTGATTCCATTTTGTACAAAACTTGGATCAGGTATATATACATAGAGGTTTTGTTAGACTTCCGCTGTGCCATATTAGAGTATGTTTCCGCTATTTTGTCCTCTTTGTATATGCTCCAGGTATTTTTGTAGGTTGATTTGTCAAGCAAGTCATGTAATTCATGATAAGTCATCCAAGATTCACTCTAACTCCTAGGGTGGGTTTTGGGTCGCGACAACATAATTGTTCTTGTTCATCTTGTGCTTCTAAACAATCTAAATCTAAAAAGTATAAGTTTCACAAGAAGTCTTCTAAACGTCATTCTACTCGTCCTCCGGACGATACTACAAAGCCTCATCGCTTTAAGAAGAAACGCAAATGGCAATACTTATGCAAGAACA
Source organism: Tetracentron sinense (assembly GCA_015143295.1). Lineage (NCBI taxonomy): Eukaryota > Viridiplantae > Streptophyta > Magnoliopsida > Trochodendrales > Trochodendraceae > Tetracentron > Tetracentron sinense. The sequence goes on along the minus strand of CM026563.1, from coordinate 33,269,662 downwards.
AAGTTAAAGGCAAAACATCTTCCTGATGTTATCTTTGCAACAAGTTTGGTCACTTTGCTAAGAATTATCCCAACCGGGATAAAAGTGCGAAACTCTTACAACAGATTGCTATATACGCTGATGAATCAGATTTCTCTTATGTTGAATCAGTATTTTCTCTCGCTGATGAGTTTTCACCCGAAACTCTACTTGCTATTGGATATTCCAATAGTGATGATGAACTAGTTTATAATTCTACTCTCCTCTATGAGCGGTATGCAACTCTTTGAATTAACGACAGTATACCACGAGTATACACTAGTCAAGATATCTACTCGATTACATTTACTCAACCAATCCCTATGGCCCATGTTCAGATCCTCACAGGTCATTATTCTAGACCCATTCTTGCCATAGCCTTTTTCGATACCAGTGCTTCACAATCTATCATAAATCTTGATATTCTCCCTAAAGAATATTAGAAACCTCATGAACAAGCTTTTCGTGCTGTCAATGGTTAACGTTTTATTATTGACAAAATCAGTAAACCTATATAGGTTAAACTTTTCCCTAATCTTACCATCAAACACCAATTCCTTGGTTCTAGCCTACCTGGAAAAGATCTTTTAATTGGATTCGATATCCTTCATAAATTCCCAAATTTATGTTGGTCAGATAAAGGACTTTCTCATAAATAGAATTTCCTCACTTGGACACAAATTCCAAACCTTCACTTATCCGAACCTTTTGATCCTATCAAAACTAAACTCATAAGTGATTGTTGTGCTAATTCTCATTCCGAATTTCTGAAAAAACATCCTACACCATTATGGACCAACTCAACCTTCTTCGTTCATCTTTCCTTCAAAAAGAATGAACATATTAATCCTACAAAAGCCAGTCATCGTGGTATGAATCCAGAACATCTTGCTCTTGCAACCCAAGAATTATCTCAACTCCAAACAGAAAGACTTATTGATCCCACTTCCTCTCCATGGGCTTGCGAAACTTTTTATGTAAACTACCACAATTATAAACAATCTTCATGGGAAATCTTTTCTCTAAAGAGCTCTGCTCTACCACCTTGGTTAAGTTCAATACAACCAGTTGGACAACCTCTAACCTTGGTTATTACATTTTTATCTATCTTGATTATCCTCATCAATTCTTGTGAGCATCAGCTCCTTTATTACCATGATGAAGTAATGTTTGATAGATACTCCTACTCCAAGTACACTTCTTGGTCCTTCCACTTCACAAGTGTTTTCTTTAATTATGAGATACTAATTTTGATTTGGTTTTCTTTCCTACAGATACATATGGCCAGATCTAGTTCTCCCTCTAAAAATACATTAGCTAGTTCTCCCTCTAAAAGGAAACAAGCTCCTCCTAGTGAACTCTTTGGTGATATTTTCCTTGAACATATTCAGAACATGAATTATGCTTATCCTTTCCCTGTTATAGGTCTTTCTAAACAGGAAGTATGCCTCCTTGATAACCTATGGTTTTCCAGGAAATACAAAGGCCACCTTGAAGACACCATAAAAGCCCTTCACTCCCATTTTCTATCCAAAATGTCAAACCCCAAAACCTCTTACAGCTCTTCTGAACCTGATCCAGAACTTAAACGGCTCAAGATGAGTTCTATTTCTGATATTCATTCTGATATCTACTCTGGACAAAACTCTGACGTCTATCATCCTCCCAGTCCTACCTACATGAGCTTTTGTTCTCCCACTTCTTCTTGACCTTTAGATCAAAAGAAAGCCCTTGTTGGAACTGTACATCTTCTTCTTCTTCAAGTTTGTTCAAAGGCTTCGGCCTCAGTTCACTGTAAGTACTTCATCTATGTATTAAAAGCTTGCTTGTGTTTTTATTTTGTTTATTTAGCTACGGTTTTAGCTTATAAGCTTGCTTGTGTTTTTATTTTGTTTATTTAGCTATGGTTTTAGCTTATCTCTCATCTCCCACTACTGCTCTACCTGCTACATCTACACAGATGATGCTTTCTCCAGAAGGTACTTCACCTCTTACTAAAGTTTCTAAATCCTTTCATATTCCTTGTGATATTTGCTCTTGTGAGGATTGCCTTAATTATGATACTGACGATGATTATGATATCATTCCCATTAAACCTGGTAATAGGAAGAAAACTTCTCAACAACTTCTTCAAGAAAGATATGACTCAGGGGATCCCAAAGTTGGCCTTCTTGGCCATCCATTGGGCAAATTTAATTATTATGTCCTTTATTCTATCTCTAAATCTAAACCACCAGTTTACCTAGTTAACCACTAGATCGACCACGTAAACCACCAGATCCTCCTTTTCCACCTAAGCCTTCTTCTACTACTCCTTATAAACCAGTAACGACACCTCTTTCACCTTATTATCAAAACGCTCTAATGAAACTGTCTATTTCACCTCATGATGAATTACAAACAAACAAACACCTTCAAGTGAATCTATGGATTACTTCTTAGGTCGTAAATCTCATGTACATCTACGAATTCCTGAATGCAATATGTTTCAACCTACTTCAGCTAAATATCCTCCAGACTTTCCACCTTTAGAAGATATTTCCTATCCTCAATCACAGGAACAACATACGTGGAAAATCAAACCTACTCCTAGACGAATAATCACAGCTGCTAAAGCTTCTCTGAATTGGCAAGTAGAGAATTATAGACTTCAAAATATTGCACTCCATTCTCTCCTTGAAAATCAAAAGACTTAAACCTCTTCCATCTCTCAGTATTTCAGTAAAACTGAATTACTTATTCAACATTGTCAAGGACAGATCTCTCTCTTAAGATCAGAAATTTATCAAATCGCCTCTTCTATTAAAGATTTAAATTATCAATGGCAATTAATGAATCTAAAGATTGCTCAATTAAGTCATCTTGAAAATCAACTCAGATTTTTAGAACAATCTCGACAGGAAGAACATGAACGAAGTTATTACCAGAACTTACGCACTTCTCTTCCACCTCCTGAAAGTATGCCTCTTTTTAATTTTAGAAACACAGTTCCTAGGGGGCAGACATCGAATCCTAAGATCTGACTAAGATTCTAATTGATTTTATTCAATGAAGGTAGGAATAACATTCACCTTTGCGACTTTGAAATTGTTAAGTCAAATCCACGTTAGAATAGTACTTGCAAAACTTCACAAGTGTCAAGTCTCCTGTCGATTCACACGAACCTTCTTTTTCCTTTAAAGCTTTCTCTAATGGAAGCTAATAGCCCTTCCAAATTTCCAGCTCTATGATCTTGAAATAAAGATCCAATCTTTATTATCAAGAACCTTTCTTGATGATCAAGATCCTTGATCTTCTTCTTCTTGATTATTCAAAACTTAGAACACACAAGAGAAGAAAGGGGAGAGGGGTGACCGTACAACACTAGAGAGAGGGGCTGGGTGTGAGATTTGAGGAGAGGAGAGAGGTTTCCAAATCTGGAAATTCCGGAAAATTAAAGAATGCCCAAAGCCTTGGACGTCCATCCCTCTTTATAGGCTTTATTGGTTGCTTACAACCAAAGTTTCCTAATCCTTATCCAATAAGGATTCCTCAATTAGTTCCCTATTTGGTTTCTCCGTAATTAATTAGGAATAATCAAAATAGAAACTAATCTTGCAGAGCCCCATAACTTTTTGCCATGTATTGGGACCCATTCCAAGGCATGAAGCCCTTGTAATCTTCCATTTCTATGAAATAAGAAATTTTGAACAACTCTAAGTGTTAAGAAGTAGTATTCCTAAGTCGAATATATCGAAAACCCGAGTTACTGAAACCTATTTGTGGATCAGTCGACTTCAGGGGAAATTTAGTCAATAAATAAAGTAGAAATTAAAAATTATAAAATATCAAGAATGTTCCTTTTCGAAAGATGAATCCAATGCAAGTTGAATCGTCAAAATCGGACAAACGGGTTGAAAGTTATGGCCAAATTACCAAAGTGTGGAAAAATGGGAGAAAACAACAAAATCTGGAGGGTGCGATCGATCGCAAGTCAGGTGCGATCGATCGCATGCAGGCAAAATAGGTCCCAAACTCTCGGGGTCATATGCGATAGATGGATCCCCAGGTGCGATAGATCGCAAGGATCTGTGATCGATCGCATGCAGGGGGAAATCAGACCAGAAATGTTCGGGTTCATGTGCGATAGATCGCATCCAGGTGTGATCGATCGCAAGGACCTGCGATCGATCGCAGATAAGTGTGCAATCGATCGCATACGGTAGCAGATTCTGGATTTGAGGGTCTTAAACCCTTTTCTTGTTAAGGATCCTCACTTTGGGGCATTTCTAACCTAGAGGAGAGAAAATGGGAGAAAGAGGAAGAGAGGATTTTGAGGAAATCCTCCAAGGAGCTTGGATTGAGAGATCAAAGGGAGTTCAAGCTTGGGAAATTTCAAGCAAGGGGCTTCCCCAAAGCATCACGAGTTCTCCATACCCAAGTGGGAGTTCTTCCTCAAGTTGGAATCCACATCAAGGGCGTTATTCAACCCAAATCAAGGTCGGTACCCTACACTACCCTCCTAGTTCATAGTCTCTTTTATTTTATATTTTTCCCTAAATTTCTAAGCAAGATAATGTGGGATGAATGGATGGTGGTGTGGATGTGAATGGGCAATTGGATGCCGTGTGGTTGTTGTAATGAATAAAATGGGGAGGGCATTGTACCAATAATGAATACACACGTGTGTTGTAATCGTTAACCCACCTAGAAATTTGAGATTTAGGATTAACCATAATGCACATATCACGCGTTTGATGAAATGCCTCAATGGAGAAAATGACGATTTATAGTGGAAAAATGCATGTTTAAATGTTTATGGAATTGCTAGGACTTATGATAGTGTGCTTACTTGCTTTCCCTAAAATCTGAATGAATGATTACTTGCTCAAATTTTGATGTTCTATGTATTGTGAAATCCCCAAATTGTCATATTTAATTTCAAATGAAAGTATGCACATAATCCCACAAGCACGGCATGCATGACATGTTTTATCGGTATTCTTAAGAACAAGACTTAGAGGTGGGACATATCCTACGATATGTTTCACTTCGCTTTTGACAAGAGGACAAGAACAAGCATTTCTTAGGAGGGAGTTTACATTCCCTCCCTTCCATGAGGGGTCTCCCCTCACTCACAAGTGCATTGCATTAAAGAAGGGTCTCCCTTCCCTCTCAAGGCATATCACGAAAGAAGGGCCTCCCTTCCCTCTCAAGGCATCTCACAAGCGCATCTCACAAGTACATGAGCATGTTGAACTCCCAAGCAAGCACGCATGACAAGCATGGTACACGCATGACACGCATGATACAAGCATGACACGCATGACATGACACGACACAACAAAACAAGACACATGACAAGACAAGTTTTTAAGCACGAAAAGAATGTTTTAAGTCAAGTCAAATGCACGATGTTTTTCAAGGATTTTATCGGCTTTTACGAAATGCAAGCATGATTATCAACTGCTTTACTATCGCGTGATGATATGAATTGTTCCTACTTTATATCTGTGAACTGCTTCCTGCTTTCTATATAGTTATTGTTTGCTATGACTGTTGGTTAGTATTTGGTACACGTTGAGTATTCCATGCTCAGCCGTACGTTTATGTCGACAGGTTCTGAGGGAGCTGCTGCTCCATTCGATGTCTGTGCTCCTGGCCCATGGGTGGAGGAGGAGTACGTTGAGGAACCTTTAGAGGAACCTCCGGTCGAGGGTTACTATTAGGTGGTAGTAGATTCTGAGTGAAGTAGCTGTGGGTGAGTTGAGAGAGATATATTCATGTATTTTGGCGGGCCTGTCCGCATTTTCTTTTGGTGTATTTTTCTTTTGTACCAACTTGGATCATGTATATGTTTATACACGTAGAGGTTTGGATTAAGTCTTCCGCTGTGCTATGTTAATGTATGTTTCCGCCATTTATGTCCTCTATTGTGTATGCTCGGTGGGTTTTGCAGGATGGGTTGTCAAGCAAGTCACGTAAGTCATGATTAGTCGTCCAAAGTTCACTCTAACTCCTACGGTGGGTTTTGGGTCGCGACAAATCTCATCCATTAGTGTCCAACTAATCTTATCCTTATCCTAATCCAATTAGGATTCCTTGATTAGCAAGAAACTAATAGACTCCTTGTCCAACAAGGAATCTTTAATTAGTAACTAACTAACTAACCTTATCCAATAAGGATATTAGCTATTAGATACTAATTAGATAATAATAACAATTATTATTATTAATACCTCCATGAAGTGGGCGTCCCATCCTAGGTGGGCCCCACTCCACACGCCCAAAGGGTTTCCAAAACCCTCTTGGTCACTTGAATTATTCTTTTATAATAATTCCCAATAGGTCCTACCCATTTGGTTTTTCACTTCCAATGTGATTCCACCTTTTAGAGCTTCACTATACCATATAGTGATTGCTTAGAGAAATTAATTAATTTAATTATAAATTAAATTAAATACTTTAAGAAGGTCCTTGTGTATGGGATCTAAAGGGATCTCCTATTTCCGGTTGTGGGACCAAGTACCCAACCTTTTGGTTAAAGCATTGTTACTAGGAAACACCTTTTCCTAAAACTCCATTATGATCATAGAATGTTATCTAAGTCCATAGACTTCCACCAATCACAATTAATGTCCATTAACACAATGTAATTAACCTCCAGAAATTAGAGAATTGCTTGTAAGTACCATCTCACAATATATTTACAAATAAATCCTTCCACATTCCGATATCACTTGTAAGCTTCCAGGATTGGAACAATTCCACTGTCTTAGTCCCTAGCTTATGAATAGAACCCTTTCTCATGATTACTTTTTCATTGAATAGAACCTCCAAAACACTTTTGAAGAAACATTAGAAAAGAACTGACATATATATTTATATATACTTTTCCATATTAAAAATATCAACTTCGATAAAAATCATTTTACCGAAAAGCACCAGTACAGGATTTAACAGTTCAGTTCAACAAGTATCACTTTGATATCATTGTCTCCAATTAAGGAGTTGTGGATTCTTTATTGAGTGTTTACACACTTCTCCAAACATTATGTACATGACCCAACGTACCTTGAGTTAGTCCTGTGTATTGGACATTTCCGATTGGCACATCAAAGCCATATAGATAGATGTCTGAGAAGATGTTAACCTCTCAGGTCTAAGGACAATTTGTTAAATGGATGACCCTAATACAATCTGACAGTGTATTCCATAGGGTATCCACTAGTGACCCCGTTCAGTATTATGTACTTGCTACATATTCTCACATGTTAGTCAAGAGTCACCACTCTCTGTGAATAAGATTCATCACACTATCTCATTGAACTACACATGTGCAAGTCATGATGAAGTACGGCGCCCAACCAGTACTCTAGAGGCTTCAAACAATATTAGGTTTACAAGGAACTGAAAAATCATATCTCCTCACAACCTTTGCATGATTTTCCTGCAATGTTACCTATGGAACTTTATGTCATCATCAAATGAGACAGTAATTAATATAAATACCCTTTATTGTTGGTTGTGTGAATATGATGCTTGTCTAATCAACATAGAAAAGTCTCTTATTGGCTTTTGAGGGCATATATGTCTAACAATCTCCCACTTGCACTCTAAGCCAATTAGATGTAATGCCCATCTTCTCAGTGATATTTCTCAAACACCAGCTGAAGCATAACTTAATATACATGGGTCTGTCATGTCTGCTTTACCACAACTATTGTAGTGATGCAATAACAGTTGCAACTCTTGCAAATTTATTATGAATAACCACAGTCTTAAAAGAGTAAACAAAAATGATACTGTCCAATAGTCATTTTCAGAAGTTAACATGCTTGTGCTTTACCATTGTACAATGCTCCGGACTAATCTGACCAATATCTTATCACATCAACATGTGATGAATATTCGGTTTAGTACAAGTATATTGTTTCATGATATCACATATCTAAGAGAAACATATTCCATTCCATAAAGGTAGAAACTCTTTTCTTGGAATCTTACTTGCACAAAAACATTATTGTTATTGGGAGAATAACATATCATTTTCCTTTTGTCTCTAAACCATTTAGGACTAAGAAAACATGTTGTCAGAGTTTTTATCCTTCATTGCAAAATTGTTAGATCAAATCTAAGAGAAGAATAATATTCATACTTCATTCACAATGAAAAGAATATTATTTTTGCATAGAGCCAGGAAAGTAATTATGCTCCCACTAACCAATTTGCACACAAAGGTACTTTCATTCTTAGATGAAAGTCAAACAGTTTAATTATTTCATCAGAATAAAAGTTAGTCCAACTACAGATTCTAGGACCTATGGGTTCTGGTGTACTATTTAGGTATAGTGAGAGTAGAGAGTTGATCTCTATCAATTCTCATAGTTATTGATCTATTGGGCTTCCGCTTCTAGAACAATTCTAGATTCAGTTTCTCTACTAGGAAACTTATATTCCTGTTTACAAATATCTTTTGTTTATCCAGGAATAGAGACTAAATGTCTCTAATGCGAATCCCAAGCTCATCTTCCATCAAATCATATCCAATATAATTCGATTTAACAACACCATTATGCTATGGTTTGTTATGGGAATTATCTGAGACAAGATGTAATGAGAGTAAATTATGAAATTTATATTAAGAGGTATTCTTCTCAATCATGGAAGACTTACCTAGCTGTTTCTTTATTTCAATGCGGAATTCCTTGAACTTTTCAAAGAATGTGAAATAAAGTTAGCTACCTCTTAATGGAAGATTCATATGGTTACGATCATCCAACTTTTGTCTCATTCCCAAGTAGAAGTTTTATCTACTTAGATATCTCCTTCTCCTCAACAAACATGCAACTATTTCACTTATGCAAGATCATACCTGTAGAACCCCAGAATTCATGTTCACTGTACTATGAACAGTGTTAGTGAATAGTGCCCTTGTATGGTGTTTATAAAGGCCTAAAGCCTTTCGTTTTATTCTTGGTAGTATGGTGAGCCAAGTGAAGGTTTTATGTGCATGTATTGAGTCTCAAAAAGGGAGTAGAAATATACTCTAAGTGGTTAAAAGTAAGGGTATATAAAATACGCTAAGTACTTAAAGGGTTGTGAGTGAATAGTGCTGTGAAAAGTGCTATAAACAGTGCTTGTGAGGTTCAAGGTTCCCTAGGTGCGTGTGAAGGATGTGAGGAGTTTATTATAGGATTTATGGTGTGTAAGGGTACTAGAGAACCTGCCTTGGTGTTCATGGTGTCAAAAATATAAAAAAGGAAGGGTTCTAAGTGTTAAAGGATGAGTGAGATCTTAACAACCCTCAACTTGTGGGACCTCTAGTGTCGTCGTCGCTTATCAGAATTGAGTGATTCATAAGCTATTAGAAAGGTATCAAAACCCTCTTCAATAGTCATATTTATCACTTTTCCCAATTGTGAGTCGAAGCTAGGTGAAAGGTGGATTTACTGAAGATGGGTCTGCTGCAAATTCAGAAGTTAGTCTTGGACCAGTTCACTTGTGTGCCCATTTAGACCATGAAAACCTCAAAATTAGGAGTTGTATAAAACATAAAAGTTGTCCCCCTTCTAAAGAAGAATCTAACGCAAGTTGAATCGTCAAAATCGGACCACCGAGTCAAAAGTTATGGCTGATTTACCAAAGCATGTTTTTGCAGAAAAACTCGCTCGAGCGAGATCCAAACCCGCTCGAGCGAGATTGACCAAAAACAAGTTTTTGAGGCCAGGGAGTAACCCGCTCGAGCGAGATTGCCCAGAAATGTTTTTTTTTTTGGTTTTTCACTAACCTAACACTATATATACCCAATTTTTGGGGGTCCAAGGGTTCTAAGACTTAGAGAGGGGTATTTTGAGAGAAAAAGGAGGAAACCTAGGTTTCCAAAAGGGAGCTTTGTGGTAGATCAGAGAGGAGCTCGAATCATCACTTCCTAAGCATCCTCAAGCTTGGATCTCGTCCCCACGCACCACTAAAGCTTGGATCTTCATCCTCGAGCTCGGAGTTCTCTCCTACAAGCTTCCTCAAGCTTTCTCAAGCCTTGGATCAAAGGGATTTTACCTCCTAAGGTAGATACATTCTACTAACCTCCCTTGTTACGATGCTTTGATATACATTCAATTTAGTGATCCTTTGGTGGAAATCATGATGTAAATTATATTGAGACTATATTAAGATGTGTAGCTTAATAGGTTATAATAATTCAAATATTATGAATGTGATGGTTGATGTATGATGAAAAAAGGGAAAGGGTGAGGTACTCATAAGAAAAAGAAATGCACACAAGATGTTTGATGAAATGTGGATGATGAAAATATAAGTAAAAGCCTTAAGGAAAGTTGAATGCAATATGCTTGACGAAATGCACATATGGAATTTAGAACTAAGACTATGAAATATGAATTAGGGATTTTCCCCAAATTTGGTAATTTTGCCAATATGCTTTATAGATTTCCTTAAAATCTCATATGCTTATAGAAAGTTGGGAAATGCGATATGATGGTCTTTCAATCTTCTCATGATATTATGATGTTTACCATTCCCTATACACAAGCACGTATTCACGTAGGAACTTAGTTTTTTGAAGTATAATCATGTGGAATTAAACCAAGACAAGACAAGAGTAATTTCCACGAAATAAGAACAAGACAAGAGTGAATTATACAAGACCAGGATAAGACTTTAAGTACGTTAAGAAAAAGAAACGCTAGTATGTACATCCAGTTCATAAGTAAGGATATACGAAGAATTATAAAAAAGTTCAAAAGACAAAGAGAAGGTGAAATCATAGGTTAAGCTCATAAGAACATTCTTAAGAAAAGGAAGAAAACGCGTAAGAACGAATGGAAGCTTATAAGACAAGAAGGAAATACTCACAAGCTCACAAGTATATGGAAAGATGCTAGTGTACTAAGATCAGGTACGAGCACTAGTATCTTTTTTCAAGGCTCACAAGTTCACAAGCTCACAAGCTCACAAGTTCACAAGCTCACAAGTATATGGAAAGATGCTAGTGTACTAAGACCAGGTACGGGCACTAGTATCTGTTTTCAAGGCTCACAAGTTCACAAGCTCTCAAGTACAGGAAAGTATGCTAGTGTACTAAGACCAGGTACGGGCACTAGTATATGTTTCTAAGATAAATATAAAAGGATGTTAATGTACTAAGACCAGGTACAAGCATTAACATCTGTTTCCATGAAAGCAAGCTCACAAGAACTCACAAGCAAACTCACAAGCGAGCTCATAAGAAAGTTTACAAGAAAGCATATGCCTCAACGCAAATATAAGATAACTGATAAGAAGGACCTCATAGGCTAAGAACCTCATAAGATGCATAAGGAACTCACAAGGCTCGTAAGAGACATGAAATACGTATTGTTAAAGCACGAACTTAATGTAGGATTTGAAGTATGATTTTAAGATTATGCAACCGTTATCTTGTTGTAACTTCCGCACTCTGATCATGTATATACTTGGATGAACCGTATCTTGTATGGCATGTAAATGCATCTTAATATGGTTAGTTAGTATTATGTATACGCTGAGTATTCCAGGCTCAGCCATACATTTATGTCTGCATGTGCCCTATAAGATATCCATACTCCAGTTCCTTGGATCAAGGCGGTTCGTGGAGAGTAGGAGATTACTCGGATTGTCACCCAGATATGAGGGGTTTAGAGATGTGGCCCTATGGTGAGGTTGAGTGAGAGAGACATGTATTTTGGGTTTTATGTCTGGAGATATTGTATCACTTGAGTTGTAACTCAGGTGAAGGATTGCTTGTACATGTTTCAATTTATATGCAGTTATTGTAAACAGTTGTACTTGGAATATAGTTAAATCATCAAAGGAAATTTTCAGTTCATTATTTATCTGCTTTGTATGCTCTACAGGATGGTTGTTGTGGTATGTAACGAGCCCAAACTATCGCCTAACTCCTAAGGGGTATTTTGGGGCGTTACAATACCAAGCATTAGGAGCTGGAGGTTCCAACAATTAAGTTGGACTTGATGAGTATACAAGCTGGACAATCCTTCCAAAGGTTTGTCCTGAATCTAATGACCAATTGCTTCACTATGAAGCACAGTCCTTATATTTTCCTTTTCTTCTCTGAAAAGAGCCTTTGTTCATACTACTAAAATACCTTTCCAATGGAAAATCTTGGATTTCTTTCTGTTTCATAAATGCTCGGGATTTAGAAAATCCAATTCTTTTGAACATATTTGTAAGTAGCCTAGAACTCTTCAAAGGTTCTTAGCCATATGCAACATGTAGGATTTCAAACAATGTGATTTCCTACTTGTTCAACATAACCATATTAAAGGACTCCGGGAGTTTGTCGAGAATCATATCCTCTGATCTCATAAATTTATCTCAATTTATCTCAGCACAAAGAATTAGGATTTATGAATCCAATGATCTCTATCATATTCTTTGTGACTGGGTTTCCCTAGTCAACTTGTTGTCCACTTGTCCTTTTATATAGTAAGCTGCCTAGCAGCCCTATAGTATTCAGTAAGCATCTCAAATGACATTTACCATTAGTAGTGAGAACTTGGGCAATTCTTTAAATGGTAAGCACAAACTTGAGATTTCTTTTCCATTCCAAACACTTTGAATTGGTCAAGAGATTCTCATTAAAGTCTTGGTAAGGTGGTTATAGAATGACATGACAATAAAACATATATCATAATATTTCACACATAATAATATCATTAGATCAGGGCTTTCGATCTTTGATGATATTGCTCATCATTCAATCAAATTTCATAGACCCCTCAATCTATAAAATTAGGAAATATGTTACTTCATATTTCTGATGAGCATTGGGTGCCTTATAATACACATGCAATCTTCCATTCTAGGATAGTACCACACATGCACTACAAGGTGGATAGTAACTATCCATCATTGAACTTCTCAAGCATAATTCTTTATGTTAATCAGTGATTCCCAATTTTCTTGTGACCTCCAAGGATAACATGACTGTCACCTGTCAGCCGTCATGGTCCTTGGTTAAGTGAAACCCATTATTCTCGGTTGTCATATGATCAAGTAGGAATATGCCCCTATGCTAGTTGACACTCCCTATCAGGCCATACACATTCCTATCTACTATAGAAATAAAACACTAGGAGTTTAATTTAGACTGAATTATGTCCGATTCCTGCCAAAGAAACAAGACTCAGGCTAATTAATTCCTAATCTTATTGATAATGGAAGGTCAGAGGGCAACATTATCCCATAGGATAGATTAACCCATTTAATTCACTTAATATTTTTCTTCAGGGAAAACAGAATATTATGAACAAATTATACATCTAATGCATATATCAAAAGCATTCACAATATTTATCATTGTATCACATGTATAAAACAATATACAAAATCATCATATGATAATAAATCAAATTTTGTTTAATTAGATCAAACTAATTCCAATGAACTCCCACTAGCCCCAAAAATCTTAATGGATCTAATCCAAGGGTACAAAGGTTATTTTTAACATCAGTGGGCTTTAGATGGTTCATTCATCCATATGATGGACCATTGGTCATACCAAGCACCATGGGCCTAAAAAACAATTATAAAGTGTCCATGTGCATCACTAAAGCTCATAAGTCAAAATGGACTATATTACCCTTTAATTCTCTACAAATTAATTTCAGCACATTAGGGTTTCACCAACCCTATGCCAAAAAGAAATTATGGGAGTCTTTAAATAACTCTCTAAGACCTCTACTAGGGTCTATAAGTGTCACTCAAGCACTTCCCATAATCATGAATATTGTTAGCTTACATCTATGTCAATTAAGGCATAATTATCTCATAATCATGCAAGTAACATGTTCCACGTAAAAATTTCAACATGGACTACATGCATCACGTCCAAAAGGGCTATAATAATGTGTTTTATTTAAACACAAATTTTTTATGTTTCAACAAAACACATATTGTGGGGTTTGATCCAATTATCCAAAATTTGCACAAAAACGATAATCACAGTATCATAAGGGTTAACTTTTCTAAGCAACTAATAGCTATAACAAATCATCACATGAAATACATAATATAGCCTCATAATGGGTCCACATGATCATGCTATCTTAGAAATCCTACAACTACTCTTGTAGAACGTCTTCTAAGATTTATTCTTCATGCGATCACTATCATCTTCTATCATCAATTCGATTTCTCCATTGAAAAATCAGCAACTCCTAATACTAAGATTACATTATATTCAAAATAAGAAACCTTAAGAAACCACCCAAAATAGGATGCTCAAGGGGAGTACAACCCATAAGAAAAAAGAGAAGAGAATAGAGAGTGAAGAAGAAGGCATGATCATGGAACCCATCCACCATTCAACAAGAATATATATTAACTATTCATCAACTATAAATAATAACATGGCATGACAAATTACTTAGAAAGTCCATAACCTCAACAAGGGTTTTGCTAACCTCAGGGAAACTCTTTCCCATATGGTTAAGGCCTTTATTAACATTTAATAGAAAAACCTTAGAGCAAAGAAAGCAAGCATGACTAGAATGAATTCTTAGGGTTTTTAGATCATCATTAAAAGAAAACAATTTTTCTTTAATGCTTGGGAAATCATTAAGAGAAACAATTTCTCTAAGATTTAATCTAACCCTAAAATTCATCCTCACATTCCTCAATTGATAAACAAATAGAAAACACCATATTAAATTCGGCTAGGCTTGGGATCTAATCCCTTCCATACTATTTTGATCTAATAACTATTAAAAGACCAAAATAAAAATCAGAAAATTGCTAATTTTTAATATCACTCTATATTGATTCCAAAAATAAATTCAAAATCCATAATAGGTGAATTCAAAATTTTCCATAAGGGCTAACTGCTTTAGGGATTATTTGATTTAACAATTAAATAATATAATACCCTAAACAATAGTATTAAAATGTCCATAAAAAAATTGATCTCTATCAATTAAAATTCACTTGAGATAAAACCTTGTATCTCAACCAATGGTATTTATGTAATTACTTGATTAACTATTAATCAAATAAAAACTTATAAATACTATATAACCAGTCATTCTGAGCACATGTAATTGATCCAAATCAACTACAACAATTATGGTATTATTCTCATAAACTTTCTAGGGAACCATAAAGGATATCATAATTAACATTTAATTAAATGATAGCCCGTGGACTCGAAGCAGATAATTAAACAATTTAATTAAATCTCATCTCATGCTCTCGAATCAAATAATTAAACTATTTAATTAATTGATAGCCCATTAAACGATTTAATAGCATCCTATGCTCTTAAATCAAATAATGGAATTTAGAAAAAATTTGAAAGCCTCTTGGAAAATTAATTTAGAAAACTCTTTTTCCCGCTTTAGATTTTTGACTCAAGTTTTGACCCTCAAAACAATTTATTCTGAAAAAAATGTCTTCACGAAAGTTGTAGATCTTTTCGACGGCTTCGAAACGATGTATTGACAGACCTAAATCGGACTTATGGTTACAAAGTTATGGCTGAAATACCGAAACTGTATCGATTCTTCTAATCAAATACAAACCCGAAAATCCATGAATCAATTTTAATCGAAATAGGCTTTAATCTCCAAAAACGCTTAATCAAGGGTGTCTAATACCATGGGATTTATTAATTAACATTTAATAAATAAAATCTCATCTATATATGCTAGCCAAAATATCAATGGGTATCTAAGTGATCTAAATCAAAGGGAAAATTTGCCCAGGGCTCTCAAGAATAAATTAAACAATTTAATTTAATATTCTAAAATGGATCTCTAAATCCTTAAAGGCTATAATCAAGATTTAGATATCTCTAAATACCTATCCCTTATGAAAAGATGTTTTGAAAAAATCCAAAACCAAAATTAGTATCACACTAATTTATAAGGGTTTGATCTCTCCCTCAATAACTAGAGCCCTAATAAATGATTATCCAATAATCAAGAATCTAGAAGATTGATTCATTAGGGTAACCAAAATTCATAAGGGAGGCATTCTTGATATAATTAAAATTTGATTATACCCTAAAGTCAAAGAGAAGCATAGCCAAGGCTCTGATACCACTGAAAGTATGCCTCTTTTTAATTTTAGAAACACAGTTCTTGGGGGGCATACATCGAATCCCAAGATCTGACTAAGATTCTAATTGATTTTATTCAATGAAGGTAGGAATAACATTCACCTTTGCGACTTTGAAATTGTTAAGTCAAATCCACGTTAGAATAGTACTTGCAAAACTTCACAAGTGTCAAGTCTCCTGTCGATTCACACGAACCTTCTTTTTCCTTTACAGCTTTCTCTAATGGAAGCTAATGGCCCATCCAAATTTCCAGCTCTATGATCTTGAAATAAAGATCCAATCTTTATTATCAAGAACATTTCTTGATGATCAAGATCCTTGATCTTCTTCTTCTTGATTATTCAAAACTTAGAACACACAAGAGAAGAAAGGGGAGAGGGGTGACCGTACACCACTAGAGAGAGGGGCTGTGGCGACCCAAAATACCCCCTAGGAGTTAAGGATACTTTGACTCGTGACCGCCGTATCATACCTCCAGTATGATACATAAGGCACACGTGGAAACTTGTCAGAGTACCTGAATATACATAGCGGAAACGAAATACAATGCACAGCGGAAAATAAAATACTAAACATAGCGGAAGCAAAAAGAAAACTCCTATAACTTGGCTCAAGTAAGAGCCAACAAGTATACATGTGTGAGAAACCCAAAAGTGGAGTGGACAAACCCTACACTCACATAACCAAAGACACAAGTTCTAAGTCGGTCGATCAACAGAAATCAAAGTCACGACTCCTATCTAAAGCACCATCGTCATGATAGTGATCCATGGAAGGCTCCGGGTCACGGTACTCTTCCTCGACCCAAGGTTCTTCGCCACACAAATCGAACGGAACCCGAGCACCTGCCGATCATAACAATATCGACTGAGCATGGAATACTCAGTGTATACAAACTAATAACAATAAAGCGGTTAGGCATAGAGCATACAAGACATGGAGAATGAAATCCGTAAAATCCTTAAAGCATGGAAACCGTGAAAACATATGTGAGATAATATTCGAAACCAAAACTGTAACCGTGTGAGTCAATCGATAATCATAGCCTTATGAGTTCTTGTGAGTTCATGGAGTTACTTAGAGTCATTATGATCCGTAGAGACATAGAGCATAGAGCAATACCGTAGAGCATTTCGATAGAGCATAACCTTAGAGATCTTAGAGCATTTCATTGTGATCCGTGGAGCTTGTGAGACGATCTTAGAGCATTATCATAGAGTTTCCTTGTGAGCATGGTATGATCCTTAGAGCTTGTGAAACGATCTTAGAGAAATCATAGAGTTACTTAGAATCATTCATTATTCGTCTTTTCGTGAAAAACCTTTATTTGTACTTTGAGAAATCCATGGAAACCATCGGTTCATGCGAGACATGCGAGCATATGCACTTAATAAGAGAAATCATCGTATTTAAGCATAGAATCCCTTAGAAGTATTTTATCAAACACTTAGAGTGCATCATAATAGTAACCTTCATCCAAGTATATAATCACACATTTTCATACATAAAATCAATACATATAGATAGGGCATAGATAAGAAGAATCATATTTAGTAACTAGTAGGATTGCAAGATTGTAGTAGAGTGTATCTACCTTAGAGAAATCAATGAGTTTGACTCCCAATGGCTGGAACAAGCAAGAACAGTGAGTTCTTGGTTGGAAAACACCAAATGGAAAGGAAGAACTTGATCTTCCACAAGCTTGAACGATCACCAAGGTCTTCTCCTCCTTCTCCTCTTCAAATCCCTCAAAAACAATGCACAAAGGGTTTGTGAAACCCTAAGGCACGAACCCAGCCCTTTTATAGGCAAAGGGTGATGGTTAAAGTCTTAAACACCCTTAATGAAGAAAAACTGCGTATGACCGATCGATCGGTGGTATGGACCGAGCGATCGGTGGCTTACCGGTCGATCGGTGTTATGAACGATAGATCGGTCAAAAACACGCTCTCTGGAATTTTTCCCCATACAAAAAAGTTAACCGTGCGACAGCTATCGAGCGATCGGTAATGGACCGATCGATCGCAGGTAATGACCGAGCGATCGGTGCTCTGTTATGTCTGGACTGTTTTGACCATATCTTTTGACTCGCTCGTCGGATTTTGACGATTCAACTTGCGTTGGATCCGTCTTTCGAAAACGAACATTTCTGACGTTTCGGAATTTCCGATTTCTCCTTTATTTATTAATTAGACTACGAAAACGGCCAATTAGCTACGAAGGTGCTATTCATTAAGGATGAAAAAGTCCGGGGTGCTACATTCTCCCCTCCTTACAAAAATTTCGTCCCCGAAATTTGGACGATACATACATGCGTAAAACTACAACAAAATACAAGGGAATGCCAAGGCCTTAAACAAACAAATGGGGGTACTTTCCTCGTACTTCCGCTTCTCGCTCCCATGTAGCCTCTTCCTTGGAATGATGCTGCCACTTCACTAGGACTAAAGGGATAGTCTTGGTTCGCAACACTTGATCTCGACGATCCAGAATCTGAACTGGTTGCTCAACCAACGTAAGATCCTCTCGAATCTCAATAGGATCAAGAGCGATGACGTGAGACGGATCCGAAATGTATTTTCTAAGCATAGAGACGTGAAATACATTATGGACCGCTGCCATGTGAGGCGGTAGTGCTACCCTGTAAGCAACCTCACCAACCCTTGTGGCGATCTCAAATGGTCCCACGTACCTAGGACTGAGCTTTCCCTTCTTCCCGAATCGCATGATTCCCCGACTCGGCGAAATCTTCACAAAGACCCGATCTCCAACTCGGAACTCTAAATCTCTGCGGCGTATATCCGCATAGCTCTTCTGCCTATCCTGAGCACTTTTCAATCGCTCCCGGATAATTTTGACCATTTCTGCGGTCCGCTCTATCATCTCAGGACCAAGAATCTTCCTCTCACCAACTTCATCCCAGTATAGCGGTGATCGACAACTCCGACCATACAGAGCTTCAAAAGGTGCCATCTGGATGCTTGCCTGATAGCTATTGTTGTAGGCAAACTCAACCAACGGCAACTGTTCCTCCCAACTACCCTGAAAATCCAGCATACAAGCTCGGAGCATATCCTCCACTACTTGATTCACCCTCTCCGTTTGTCCATCGGTCTGAGGATGGAAGGCGGTACTGAATTCTAAACGAGAACCCATAGCATCCTGGAAAGTTTTCCAAAACCTGGAAGTAAACCGAGGATCTCGATCAGACACGATAGAAACTGGCACACCGTGCAATCGAACCACCTCCTTAATATATAGGGCTACCAACTGATTTGCATTGAAAGTAGTTCGGTACGGAATAAAATGTGCAGACTTAGTCAACCTGTCCACAATCACCCAAATAGCATCGGAGCCCTTCGCCGTTCGCGGCAAACCCACAATGAAATCCATCGAGATGTTCTCCTATTTCCACTCCAGAATAGGAAGGGATTGCAAAAGACCTGCCGGCCTTTGATGTTCGGCTTTTACCTGTTGGCAAATCAAACATCTGGCGACGTACTCAGCGACTTCCCTCTTCATGTTTCGCCACCAGTAGTGCTTCTTGAGATTCTGGTACATCTTAGTACCTCCCGGATGTACCGTGTACTTTGATCGGTGAGCTTCATTCAAAATTTCATCCCTCAAAACTGTGTCGGCGGGGACACACAACCTGCCCTTGAATGTGATAGCACCATCATTATTTAAAGCGAACTCCTGATTGCCGTTACTCACCGACTTGTCTCGGTAAGCAAGCAACTCAACATCTGAATTCTGTAACTCCTTGATCTGGCTCAAGATCTGTGGCCTAACCACCACATTGGACATTATAGGCCCATAGGTGACATGCCTGAGAGTAGTGTCCAAATGACACATATCATGTAATAACTTCCACTCTTGCACTCTCAATTGAGCCATAACTCCGTAAGGTTTTCTGCTAAGAGCATCGGCTACCACGTTAGCCTTACCCGGGTGGTACTGGATGGAACAGTCGTAGTCCTTCATGAACTCCATCCAACGACGCTGCCTCATATTCAACTCCTTCTGGAGGAAAAGATACTTCAAGCTCTTGTGGTCTGTGAACACCACGAACTCTTCTCCGTAGAGGTAGTGACGCCAAAGTTTCAGTGCAAAAATGACCGCAGCGAGCTCTAAGTCATGTGTGGGGTAATTCTGCTCATGCTCCTTCAGCTGACGGGAAGCATAGGCGACCACCTTTTTATGCTGCATCAAAACACATCCAAGTCCCACTAGTGAAGCATCACTATAGACTTCGAAACCACCGCTCCCAGATGGAACTGTAAGAACAGGAGCCGAAGTAAGCTTCTTTCTCAACTCCAAGAAACTAGCCTCGCACTTATCACTCCAAGTGAACCTCGTGTTCTTCCGTGTGAGATAGGTAAGTGGAGCTGCTAAACTTGAAAATCCTTCCACAAACCTTCTGTAATATCCTGCCAACCCAAGGAAACTACGAATCTCGGTGACACTCTTCGGTCTTTCCCAATTCATCACCGCTTCAATCTTTGCAGGATCAACTGAAATACCTTCAGCAGATACCACGTGTCCAAGAAAAGACACCTTGTTCAGCCAGAACTCACACTTGCTCAACTTAGCATACAGACTATGCTCTCGAAGTGTCTGCAACACCAGACAGAGATCTCTCGTGTGATCCTCCTGTGACTGTGAATACACAAGGATATCATCTACGAACACGATCACACATTGATCGACAGATGATCTGAACACCCGATTCATCAAATCCATGAATGCTGCCGGCGGGTTAGTCAGTCCAAAAGACATGACCAAAAACTCGTAATGACCGTATCGAGTTCGGAATGCTGTCTTCGGAATGTCCTCTTTCTTGATCTTCAACTGATGATAACCAGATCGAAGGTCAATCTTGGAGAAAAACTGCGCACCCTTCAATTGGTCAAACAAGTCGTCTATCCGAGGCAATGGATAACGATTCTTGATCGTGACCTTGTTCAATTGCCTGTAATCAATGCACATACGCATTGATCCATCTTTCTTTTTCACGAAGAGAACCGGAGCTCCCCAAGGTGAAACACTTGGCCGGATAAAACCAAGGCCTTGCAATTCTTCTAACTGCTCTTTTAACTCCTTAAGCTCAATAGGGGCCATCCTATACGGAGCTCTTGAAATCGGAACTGTGCCTGGTGCTAGCTCAATCGCAAACTCGATTGTACGATCGGGAGGCAATCCCGGCAAGGTTCCCGGAAAAACATCCATATACTCACATACCACCGGAATGGGTGTGGAGTCTCGAACTTCTACACCTTCTAGACTAAGAGCTGCAAAGCGGGCAATGTCTCTTCTCTGAAGTCCCCTGAAATGAAACGGCTTTAACCCCACGGGTTTAAAATGCACCACCTTCTCGAAACACGTCACGTGTCCATGGTGAGTTGAGAGCCAATCCATACCTAGGATGACATCGAAATCCCAATCCTGAAATCCCAGAAGGATCAAGTCGACTGGCAACTCGTGCTGCATGACTTGTACAACACTATCCGGATACACTTTATCTGTCTCAATAGATTTTCCCAATGGAGTCGAAATGAACAACTCCCTAAGTAGCTTGCTTGGCTCGGACGTAAAGCCTTTAGCAAAGCTTGGTGAAACGAACGAGTGAGTGGATCCTGTGTCTATCAACACTCTTGCCAAACATTCATTTACGAGCAACGAACCTGAGAATTTGAATCATCCCAATTATAACACAACTGTACATATAGATACAAACATCACAAAACACCACATAGGATATATATAGATACGAACATATCATGGCAATATTAGAACTTCGACAAAGACTATTCGCGCGTACCTTGCACAACATCATCAGATGCCTGTGCGTCTCTATCAGTCATGGCAAAGACTCTGCCCTGGTTCGCCTGACGAGGCTGCTGGGTAGGCTGTAAGGATCTAGAGGCCTGAGATGAAGACCCCTGAAGTGAATTCTGCCTGCCTGGAGGCCGAACTCCCTGTGATCCAGACTGTGACTGCTTGCGCGGGCAATCTCGAATCATATGGCCCATCTCGGCACAGTGGAAGCATCCACCTGACATTCTTCGGCAATCTCCAGTCTTATGCCGACGACCACATACGGCGCACTCCTCAAATGTCTGCGATGTGGAGGAAGCCGGAGGCATAACCCTCATAGTTTGCGATGTCGTAGGACGCGGTGCCTGAGGCGCAAAAGAAGGTCTCTGAGCCGACATCGGCTGGGAGAACTGGTACGGTGCAGTCCTAGTCCTCTTCTCTGAAGAACTACTCGACTAACCCCGAGACATGCTCTTCCTGAAGCCACTGTCTCTTCTTCTCACGAAGTCTTTCGCATTCTTTTCAGCGATCTTCGCCTTCCCTACTATCTCTCTCCAAGACTCTACCTGGAGGATGGACACCCGATCTCGGATGAAAGCCTTCAAGCCCATCTCAAACTTCCTGACCTGTAGGTCTTTAGTAGCCACCAAGTGCGGAGCAAACCTAGACAACTCGGTGAACTTAGCCTCATACTCGGCTACGCTCATCGACCCTTGCTCCAAAAGCATAAACTCTCTCGCCTTTTGTTCCCGAATAAACCTGGGAAAGTACTGTTCCCTGAAAGTCTCTAAGAACTCCGCCCAAGTCCAGGGCACACCTGCCTTAGCAACATCTCTCTGCCTTTGGGCAGCTCTCCACCAGTGTTCGGCTTCACCTTCCATCACGAAGGAAGCCCATTCTACCCTTTGCTCATCGGTACAACGGAGAGCCCGGAAGGTCTTCTCCAGCTGCATAATCCAAGACTCGGCCACCATGGGGTCCAGAGTGCCATAGAATGTAGGAGGCCGTAGTCTCCTAAAAGCTTCGAGCCCCGCGGTGTGATGCACCGGTGTAGGCATAGGCGTGGACGGTGGGGTAGGCATAGGCCTTGCTGCCAACAATGCCAAAGTCTCGGCTATGGAGTCCATAGCATTTGTGAAATACAACGGTTCCTCTTCTCTCGGAACTTCACTCTCGGCCCTCCGAGTATGGTAACCTCGACCCCGATTGCCACGTCTCATGATATCGAATCCTGAGATCAATTTGGCAAAACATGAGTCTAACTTGGATACCAAACCTCACATATCATATAGCAATTCAATAATCATGAAATGCTAACACCGCATATAGTATACATCAAGGTATACACGTAAGAATACCATCACAACTTAGAGTACCCTAGCGTAGCTAAGACACTTGCATTGGGCATCTATCTTTTCTAGGATCCTACACTAACCTAAGGATTCACTTGATACCGGTTATGTCGTGGTAACAAACCTAAGACAACTGAGTCCTTCTGAGTTCTAAGTTCAACTCATAGGAATTACTTCCGCTTAGGCCAAGCCTGAGTGACCTAACTGAGTCTGTCGTTAGACATAACTAGCTCTGATACCAAGTCTGTCGCGACCCAAAATACCCCCTAGGAGTTAAGGATACTTTGACTCATGACCGCCGTATCATACCTCCAGTATGATACATAAGGCACACGTGGAAACCTGTCAGAGTACCTGAATATACATAGCGGAAACAAAATACAATGCACAGCAGAAAATAAAATACTAAACATAGCGGAAGCAAAAAGAAAACTCCTATAACTTGGCTCAAGTAAGAGCCAACAAGTATACATGTGTGAGAAACCCAAAAGTGGAGTGGACAAACCCCACACTCACATAACCAAAGACACAAGTTCTAAGTCGGTCGATCAACAGAAATCAAAGTCACGACTCCTATCTAAAGCACCATCGTCATGATAGTGATCCATGGAAGGCTCCGGGTCACGGTACTCTTCCTCGACCCAAGGTTCTTCGCCACACAAATCGAACGGAACCCGAGCACCTGCCGATCATAACAATATCGACTGAGCATGGAATACTCAGTGTATACAAACTAATAACAATAAAGCGGTTAGGCATAGAGCATACAAGACATGGAGAATGAAATCCGTAAAATCCTTAAAGCATGGAAACCGTGAAAACATATGTGAGATAATATTCGAAACCAAAACTGTAACCGTGTGAGTCAATCGATAATCATAGCCTTATGAGTTCTTGTGAGTTCATGGAGTTACTTAGAGTCATTATGATCCGTAGAGACATAGAGCATAGAGCAATACCGTAGAGCATTTCCATAGAGCATAACCTTAGAGATCTTAGAGCATTTCATTGTGATCCGTGGAGCTTGTGAGACGATCTTAGAGCATTATCATAGAGTTTCCTTGTGAGCATGGTATGATCCTTAGAGCTTGTGAAACGATCTTAGAGAAATCATAGAGTTACTTAGAATCATTCATTATTCGTCTTTTCGTGAAAAACCTTTATTTGTACTTTGAGAAATCCATGGAAACCATCGGTTCATGCGAGACATGCGAGCATATGCACTTAATAAGAGAAATCATCGTATTTAAGCATAGAATCCCTTAGAAGTATTTTATCAAACACTTAGAGTGCATCATAATAGTAACCTTCATCCAAGTATATAATCACACCTTTTCATACATAAAATCAATACATATAGATAGGGCATAGATAAGAAGAATCATATTTAGTAACTAGTAGGATTGCAAGATTGTAGTAGAGTGTATCTACCTTAGAGAAATCAATGAGTTTGACTCCCAATGGCTGGAACAAGCAAGAACAGTGAGTTCTTGGTTGGAAAACACCAAATGGAAAGGAAGAACTTGATCTTCCACAAGCTTGAACGATCACCAAGGTCCTCTCCTCCTTCTCCTCTTCAAATCCCTCAAAAACAATGCACAAAGGGTTTGTGAAACCCTAAGGCACGAACCCAGCCCTTTTATAGGCAAAGGGTGATGGTTAAAGTCTTAAACACCCTTAATGAAGAAAAACTGCGTATGACCGATCGATCGGTGGTATGGACCGAGCGATCGGTCAAAAACACGCTCTCTGGTTAAAGTCAAAAACCGTGCGATAGCTATCGAGCGATCGGTAATGGACCGATCGATCGCAGGTAATGACCGAGCGATCGGTGCTCTGTTATGTCTGGACTGTTTTGACCATATCTTTTGACTCGCTCGTCGGATTTCGACGATTCAACTTGCGTTGGATCCGTCTTTCGAAAACGAACATTTCTGACGTTTTGGAATTTCCGATTTCTCCCTTATTTATTAATTAAACTACGAAAACGGCCAATTAGCTACGAAGGTGCTATTCATTAAGGATGAAAAAGTCCGAGGTGCTACAGGGGCTGAGCATGAGATTTGAGGAGAGGGGAGAGGTTTCCAAATCTGGAAATTCTGGAAAATTAAAGAATGCCCAAAGCCTTGGACGTCCATACCTCTTTATAGGCTTTATTGGTTGCTTGCAACCACAATTTCCAAATCCTTATCCAATAAGGATTCCTCAATTAGTTTCCTATTTGGTTTCTCCATAATTAATTAAGATTAATCAAAATAGAAATTAATCTCATCCATTAGTGTCCAACTAATCTTATCCTTATCCTAATCCAATTAGGATTCCTTGATTAGCAAGAAACTAATAGACTCCTTGTCCAACAAGGAATCTTTAATTAGTAACTAACTTTAACTAACTAACTAACCTTATCCAATAAGGATATTAGCTATTAGATACTAATTAAATAATAATAACAATTATTATTATTAATACCTCCATGAAGTGGGCGTCCCATCCTAGGTGGGCCCCGCTCCACACGCCCAAAGGGTTTCCAAAACCCTCTTGGTCACTTGAATTATTCTTTTATAATAATTCCCAATGGGTCCTACCCATTTGGTTTTTCACATCCAATGTGATTCCACCTTTTAGAGATTCACTATACCATATAGTGATTACTTAGAGAAATTAATTAATTTAATTATAAATTAAATTAAATACTTTAAGAAGGTCCTTGTGTGTTGGATCTAAAGGGATCTCCTATTTCCGGTTGTGGGACCAAGTACCCAACCTTTTGGTTAAAGCATTGTTACTAGGAAACACATTTTTCTAAAACTCCATTAGGATCATAAAATGTTATCTAAGTCCCTAGACTTCCACCAATCACAATTAATATCCATTAACACAATGTGATTAACCTCCAAAAATTAGAGAATTGCCTGTAAGTACCATCTCACAATATATTTACAAATAAATCCTTCCACATTCCGATATCACTTGTAAGCTTCCGGGATTGGAACAATTCCATTGTCTTAGTCCTTAGGTTATGAATAGAACCCTTTCTCATAATTACTTTTTCATTGAACTGAACCTCCAAAACACTTTTGAAGAAACATTAGAAAAGAACTAACATATATATTTATATATACTTTTCCATATTAAAAATATCAACTTCGATAAAAACCATTTTACCGAAAAGCACCAGTACTGGATTTAACAATTCAGTTCAACAAATATCACCTTGATATCATTATCTCCAATTAAGGAGTTATGGATTCCTTATTGAGTATTTACACACTTCTCCAAACATTGTGGACATGACCCAACGTACCCAGAGTTAGTCCTGTGTATTGGACATTGCCGATTGGCACATCAAAGCCATATAGCCAGATGTATAAGAAGATGTTAACATCTCAGGTCTAAGGACAATTTGTCAAATGGATAACCCTAATACAATCTGACAGTGTATTCCATAGGGTATCCACTAGTGACCCCGTTCAGTATTATGTACTTGCTACATATACTCACATGTTAGTCAAGAGTCACCACTCTCTGTGAATGAGATTCATCACACTATCTCATAGAACTACACATGTGCAAGCCATGATGAAGTACGGTGCCCAACCAATACTCTAGAGGCTTCGAACAATATTAGGTTTACAAGGAACAGGAAAATCATATCTCCTCGCAACCTTTGCATGATTTTCCTACAATGTTACCTACGGAACTTTATGTCATCATCAAATGAGACAGTAATTAATATAAATACCCTTTATAGTTGGTTGTGTGAATATGATGCTTGTCTAATCAACATAGAAAAGTCTCTTATTGGCTTTTGAGGGCATATATGTCCAACACCTCCTACTTTTGAATCTAGCTTACCTCCAAGTCTTACCTTCCAACCTCCTTCTAGGTACACACCAGTTCTTAGTAATATGCAACCTTTAGTATTTGATACTACCAATAGCCCTTTCAGAACAGATCCCTGGATTTCTACCGCTCCAACTGTTTTGCCTTTACCTCCTAATACTAAACCATTATCATTACCTCCTCCTATTACTAAAGTTACTACCCAATTATCTGTCGCTACTCCAGTAACCAACCGAGATAGGATTTCAAACCTAGTTCGTGAACCACCACCTTATACACCTACTACACAGTATGAACCTAAAGACCCTATAATCGGTGCTTCCTCCTCCGAACCTCCATTATCACTTCTCTTAGAACAGGAACAGTCAAATCCTATAGATTCCTTTCTTAAGACTTTGACTAAACCAGTCGACTCAGAATTATTTAATGTTTCTCTTACAAATACTGAAAGTATTCTAATTCTACCACCAAAATTCAGTCAGATGATGACACTTCTTCATCTGATATAGTCCCTCTAACCTTTATGATGGATACCCCTGAAATGGATGATCCTTACATAGACGAACCACCTGAACCTCCTGATCCTCCAGCAATCCCTCCTCATCTTAGGATACCTCATCCAGATGCTAAAAGATTCTTTACTATAGATGACATCCCTCCATCAAAATGGCATGAACGTCTTTTTGAAATATTTGCTTGGTGCACTACTGAATACCATATCACTGGTACTACTGTCAACATAGTTATTCAAAAATTAGTTACTCGACTTAATGGACGCCTTCATGAATGGTATAATAGTCTTGGTGAATATCGACAAATGCAACTAAATCAACTTCCTACCCTTGATGTTATCTTGTCTACCATCCATCAAGAATTTATAGGTTCGCCTCTTCATCA
Organism: Tetracentron sinense; assembly: GCA_015143295.1. NCBI lineage: Eukaryota > Viridiplantae > Streptophyta > Magnoliopsida > Trochodendrales > Trochodendraceae > Tetracentron > Tetracentron sinense. The sequence continues at coordinate 33,241,639 of CM026563.1, read as the reverse complement.
TACAGAGAAATGTCGAGATGAATTTATTAAAATGAAATGTTGCTCTTATCAACGTTCAGATTTAGAAAAATATTATGATCGAATGTCTAGACGCTTCTATGTCCTCAATGGCATGGATGAGAGATAATCTAAAATTGTCGCGACCCAAAACCCACCTTAGGAGTTAGAGTGAATCTTGGACAACTTATCATGACTTGCTTGACAAACCAACCTGCAAGGTATACCTGGAGCATATACCATAGTGGACATAATAGCGGAACATAACTACAAGGCACAGCGGAAGTCTAACCAAACCTCTATGTATATACATACATGATCCAAGTTGAACAACATGAAACCACAAAAGAAAGTGAGGACAGGCCCGCCAAAATACATAAGCATACTCTCTCAAACTCACCCACAGCTCACTCGCTCAGAATCTACCACCTAGTAGTAGCCCTCGACTTAAGGTTCCTCCATGGGTTCCTCAACGTACTCTTCTTCTACCCAAGGGCCCGGTAGGCAGATATCAAAAGGAGCAGCCGCTCCGCTATCACCTGCCGACATAAGAAGTACTGCTGAGCATGGAATACTCAGTGGGTACCAAAGACTAACCAACAGTCATAGCATAACCATAGCAATATAGAAAGCAGAGAACAATTCATATTACAATGCAGGAAACAATTCATATAATAACAAGGAAGTAAAACAGTTTATATTCATGCTTGCATCACATAAAAGCTGATAAATCTCTTGAAATCATCATGCACTTGACTTGACTTAAAATACTCATTTCGTGCTTGAAAACTTGTCATGTTTATCTTGCTTGATCTTGTCGAGCGTGTCATGTCATGCGTGCTTGCTTGGAACTTAAACATGTCCATGTACTTGTGAGATGCGCTTGCGAAATGCTCTTGGGAGGGAAGGGAGGCCCTTCTTTCATGATATGCACTTGATAGGGAAGGGAGACCCTTCTTTCGTGATATGAACTTGAGAGGGAAGGGAGACCTTCTTTATGAATGCTTGTCTTGTTCTTGTCAAAAGTGAGGCAAAACATGTCGTAAGACATGTCCCACCTCTAAACCTTATTTTTTGAAAATGCCGATAAACCATGTCATGCATGTCGTGCTCGTGAGATCGTGTACATACTTGCATTTGGAATTAAATATGACATTTGGGGATTTCAACAACACATAGCATATCAATAATTGAACGAGTAATAATTATGCAATTTAAGGAAAATGAGGAATCACACTATCATATTCCCTAGCAATTTCATAAGTGTTTAGGCATGCATTTCTTAATTTATAACTCATTTTATTCACCTTGGCATTTCATCAAACACGTAGTGTGTACATTATTCGTTATAGCCTACATCATACTTTTCTAGGTGGGTTTATATTCACAACATACAAGTATGTTTATTATTTGTACAATACCCTTCCCATTTTATTCATCACATCATTCACACGGCATCCATCGCCCAACATCCATTCTCATACTACTTCCATCACATCTCCTATTAGGTTCATACATTGGGGAAATAATAAAGAAGAAAGGAAGAAGAGGTATGAACTAGGAGGGTAGCAAAAGGTACCGACCTTGAAAAAGCGAGAGAATCCTCCTACACGTGCGTGGAGTTGCTGCCCTAGCTTGGGGAAAGTGCTCCTCACGAGTTTGAGCCGTGAACTTGAAGAGATCCAAGCTTGTGATGATCTAGGGTCTTCAAACCCTTGATTCCTTCTCAAATGCAAACCCTAGGTTTGGAAACCCCTTTCTCCTCTCTCTATCTCTCAAAACACTCTAAGCATGGTGAATGAAGCCCTAAAGGCTCGAGCATGCCTTAACAGGAAATGGTTTAACGCCCAAAAGATGAAAAATCCCTTACTGAAATTCTGCAAAACGCGATATACCGATCGATCGGTGGTTAATACCGAGCGATCGGTGTTCTTGACCGAGCTCTCGGTCAAAAACATGCTCTTTGAAAAATTTCCCCATACAAAAAAGTTAACCAGTCGATAGCTACCGATCGACCGGTTGTGGACCGATCGATCGCTGAAATGGACCAAGCGATCGGTTTTGAACCGATCGATCCCTAATGGTCGGTGCTCTACAGATTTTTGACCCATTTTACTGTTTTGGCCATATCTTTTGACTCATTCATTGGATTTCGACGATTCAACTTGCATTGGATTCGTCTTTCGAAAAGGAACATTTCTAACATTTTAGAATTTTCAATTTCTCCCTTATTTATTAATTACGCTATGTTAAAGGCCAATTGGCTACGAAAGTACTATTCATTTAGTACGAAAAAGTCCGGGGTTCTACAAAAACCGTAGGAGGAGATGAGAGATAAGCTCTGTAACTGCCACTTAGCGTGGATCTCTCACATCAGAAAACGGGAGGTTGACTATCTGGTAGAACACTAGAAACTTAAATTAACATTAAGTACGGACCATCTCATAGCTTATGGGATAATTATGAACATGTCCATCGGAAACATAATCAGTACGCACTGGGGAATGCTTAGACCCTCTGAGGCCAGGAGAGTGCCGTTATGTGGTCAAAAGCATGCGGTGTATGATTATGAGTTTCACTGCCACGTTTGTCAAATTCTTCTAATGACTACCTTTGAAATACTTGCCAACGCCAGCTTTGCTCACTAGATAACACTACTTATCAACGGTTAATAGCTAAGGGGATAGATTCTTTTATTATTCATGGAACCTGCTAGACTTTCAACTTCATCTACTTCTAGTTTATCTAATTCACCTTCTTTCCGCACTTCAACTTCTTCTAAATTAGATTATTTATATGAAATAGAGTATCAATTTGAAGATGTTCGAGTTCCTCCTACATCTTATCCTGTAGTTAATCCTTATAGTATTTATGGTCATATTTCTGAAAATAGAGTCACAAAATTCATAAAAAAATTAGTTGGTCTAAATACTACTAAGTCTGTCAAGGAATATGTTCAAGCTTCTAAGTTTGATCAATTCCAAATCTCTGCTTCAGATCAAGAATCCTTCTACACACTCTCTCTCACAAGAGAGCTTATATACCTTGGATTCAAGATGGATACACCATTTACACTTTGGTGCTATAAAATTGGCCTTAACTTTTCATGGACGAAAAGGTCTCCCTGTTGTCTCCAGGATAGCCCTGTTAGACTCAAGGTTTAAAGAATACCAACATGCTTATATCGGAACAGTTCAAACAACACTTAATTCTGGAACGGTATTCATTACCCTTTTCCCCAATTTCAATATGCCTCTAAGAGATCCTCATCTCATAGATGCTCTTAAGGTCCAAATACAATTAATGGTGCTCCTTTGATCTCAACTACTTATGCAGCAACTCTTCATTATCAAATGGCTTATAGACTTCAAAATCATGCCTTTGATATGATGGTTCCTGACTTTGCTCGCACTGAAGATGCACTTCTGATCAAAGTTGACACTGGCAAAGTACCCCAATGTACTTATGTCCCTCACCAACTTAGTATGACTGAACTTACTACTCTCTTACCTACTAAATGGATTACTCACTATGAGTCTATTCATAATAAAAACAAGACTACTCAGTCAGACAATCCCGTATTAATTAGACACTCTGATGGTACCGTAGAAACACAGTTCCCATTGAACACATCCAGTGATACCCCATCGGTTTTCACTACTGCTCTACCTGCTACATCTACACAGATGATGCTTACTCCAGAAGGTACTTCACTTCTTACAAAAGTTTCTAAATCCTTTCATATTCCTTGTGATATTTGCTCTTGTGAGGATTGCCTTAATTATGATACTGACGATGATTATGATATCATTCCCATTAAACCTGATATTAGGAAGAAAACTTCTCAACTTCTTCAAGAAAGATATGACTCAGGAGATCCCAAAGTTGGCCTTCTTGGCCATCCATCTGGCAAATTTAACTATTATGTCCTTTATTCTATCTCTAAATCTAAACCACTAGATTTATCTAGTAACCCACCAGATTTACCTAGTAAACCACTAGATCAACCATGTAAACCACCAGATCCTCCTTCTCCACCTAAGCCTTCTTCTACTACTCCTTCTAAACCAGTAGCGACACCTCTTTCACCTTATTATCAAAATGCTCTAACGAAACTGTCTCTTTCCCCTCATGATGAACTTAAAAACAAGCAAACAACTTCAAGTGAATCTATGGATTACTTCTTAGGTCGTAAATCTCTTGTGGATCTACAATTCCTTAATGCAATATGTTTCGACCTACTTCAGCTAGTTATCCTCCAGACTTTCCACCTTTAGAAGATTTTTCCTATCCTCAATCACAGGAACAACATACATGGAAAATCAACCTACTCTGGATGAACAATTACAGCTGCTGAAGCTTCTCTTAATTGGCTAGCAGAGAATTCTAGATATCAAAATATTGCACTCCATTCCCTCCTTGAAAATCAGGAAGACTTTAACCTCTTCCATCTCTCAATATTTCAGCAATATTGAATTACTTATTCAACACTGTCAAGGACAGATCTCTCTCTTACGATCTGAAATTTATCAAATCGCCTCTTCTATTAAAGATTTAAATTATCAATGGCAATTAATGAATCCAAGATTGCTCAATTAAGTCATCTTGAAAATCAACTCACATCTTTAGAACAATCTCGACAGGAAGAACATGAACGAAGTTATTACCAGAACTTATGCACTTCTCTTCTACCTCCTACTTTTGAATCTAGTTTACCTCCAGGACTACCTTCCAACCTCCTTCTAGGTATACACTAGTTCTTAGTAATATACAACCTTTAGTATTCGATACTACCAATAGTCCTTTCAGAACAGATCCCTGGATTTCTACCGCTCCAACTATTTTACCTTTACCTCTTAATACTAAACCATAATCATTACCTCCTCCAGTTACTAAGTTACTACCCAATTATCTGTCCCTACTCTAGTAACCAACCCAATTAGGATTTCAAACCCAATTCGTGAACCACCACCTTATACACCTACTCCACAGTATGAACCTAAAGACCCTGAAATAGGTGCTTCCTCCTCCAAACCTCCATTATCACTTCTTTTAGAAAATGAACAGCCTAATCCTATAGCTTCCTTTCTTAAGACTTTAACAAAACCAGTCGACTCAGAAATTATTAATGTTTCTCTTACAAGATACTGAAAGTAATTCTAATTCTACCTACCAAAAACCCAAAACTCAGTCCAGATATGACACTTCTTCATCTGATATATAGTCCCCTTAACCTTTATGATGGATACCCCTGAAATGGTGATCCTTACATAGAAGAACCCACCTGAACCTCCTGATCCTCCAGCAATCCCTCCTCATCTTAGATACCTCATCCAGATGCTAGATGATTCTTTACTATAGATGACATCCCTCCATCAAAATGGTGTGGAACGTCTTTTTGAAATATTTGCTTGGTGCACTACTGAATACCTTATCCGGGTCGACTGTCAGTATTGTTATCAAAATTAGTACTTGACTTACTGGACGCCGTTCGGAATGGTATACTAGTCTTGGTGAATACGACAAATGCAACTAAAAAATCAACTTCCTACCCCTTGATTTTGTCTTGTCTAACCATCCATCAAGAATTTATAGGTTCTCCTCTTCATCATATACGAGAAATGTCTGATGAATTTCTTAAAATGAAATGTTGCCTCTTATCCAACGATCCGATGTAGAAAAACCGTATGACGAATGTCAGACGCTTCTATGTCCTCAATGGCATGGATGATGTTATCTCAACAAGCTTTTTTATCATCAATTACCAGAACCCCTTAGTGATGCACACTAGGCTATGAATACAACGTATACGCCTCCAACAAGCTTCTCTTGGGTGAAATTTTCAGTTTACTCTACAAAACCTCGAAACGCTATGTATCAGACTAACTTCCTTTTCGATATTTCGCGTCTATTTGGAAAAAAGATTCAACCTACTTTGATAAACTTATCTATCTATCAATATGCTAAAACATATTGTTTCTTGTTCATCTTGTGCTTCTAAACATATAAATCTAAAAAGTATAAGTTTTCACAGAATTCTTCTAAGTTTCATCTACTCATTCCTCCGGACGATACTAACAAGCCTCATCGCTTAAGAAGAAACCGCAAATGGTGAGAGCTCTTACAGCACAGAAAAAAGTTAAAGGCAAAACATCTTCTCGAGTTTATCTTTGCACAAGTTCTGTCACTTTGTCCATAATTGTCGTCCCAACCTGGATAAAGTGCAAACTCTTACAACAATTGCTACATACGCGATGAATCAGATTTCTCTATATTGAATCAGTATTTTCTCTTGATGAGGAGTTTTCACACCCGAAACTCTACTTGCTATTGGAATATTCTAGTAGTCGATGAAACCATCTCATTCTACGCTCCTCTACGGCAGTATGTGAAAAATCTCCATTCGTGAATCTCAAATCAAGGTTGAGTTGAGAACTAACAAAGTCGGGGAATGAATAGTTTTCCTCAAGTCTATCCCACCCCTTTTTAGTTTTAACAATTAAGTTTATTTTAGTTAGGGATGTAAAATTTAAAGGGTGGAATAAGGAAAACCAAGCAACCACAACCCCAGGTTTTTAGCATGAAACCCTTCTGGAAAAACCACGGGACCTAATCCCAGCATAAGAATCCCAAAGACAACTTAAACCAGATTCCAAGACTCGCACTTGACATCCGTTCGGACCTCGACACCACGATCCTTCAGTTCTTAGTCCTCCACCCCTCGAAAAGTCACCACTACTCTCAAGTCTCGTGATCACCGCAGCTGCTTGTACTTCTCTTATGTCTCAAAATAGTCCCGATCTTCCGATCGATCGTCCCTCATGACGGCTTTTGGAATCCACCGACCAAATCACTCTACACGCTCATTCTCAGATCGACTCCTTCGTAAAGGCTCCTAAATATCCGCCCAAGGTGGTTCTATCCAAATGGTTTGATGGTTTGATAAGATCATCACATAGATGACTCCTTCAATGCACAAGTCCCACAAGCAAAAAGTGAACTTTGGGCTTGCAAACTCGAGTTAAAAGCATTAACAAAAGGGTAGAGACCCCCGTTTCCTTAGGTTTTATAACCTCTGAGGAACCTTAAAACCCTCTCCATAACACTCCCTAATTTATGCTCCACGAGTGGAAGGGGGTCTAATATAGGGAATCAAAACAGTATTTAGAAGTTGCGAAAATAGGTTACAAACCAGAATACACAGATCGTGTTTAACAAACCCCTATTCAGTCGACCCATGGGGCACATTCGTCGACCAAAATACCCTGGTCAACCAAAAAACTCCCCTTAGGGTCAACCCTCAAAACCATCTTGTTGTCCATTTTCCCCATACAGTTTTTTGGCTATTCAGGGGGTCGAACCCAAACGCCCATGGTTCGCCCTAAGGCTAAAAAATAATTTAAAAAACTTTCGATTTTTAGGCTCTCGGTCCTCGTTCATAACAGTTGTAGCTCTTTTGACATTGTCGATTAGACATATTATATAAACAAATCTAAGCTAAGGTTGTGAATATACGGAAAACAAGCAACCTTGGTTTTTTGAAAAAATTCAGAGTTTAAAACAATTTTTGCCACTGTTTATCAATCCTCATCACCTAGGATTTACAACTTCATTTTCAGATCTCAGTTCCTCACAAAGTTTGTAGCTATTTTGGACACGTCGAATTGCATTATATAGTAAAATATAAGCTACGGTTTGTGGAGAATATGCATAAACAGAAACCTTGGTTTTTTGAAAAAATTCGCATTGTTAATGTTTTGGCCTACACTCTTCATCACCTAGGTCCGATGATTAGACGAGGACACTTACCACCTAAGGCATCATGTTTGATCATCTAGGGTCAAATCCCACCTATGTTTTTTCACATGTATCTATCCCTTACCATCCTAATAGAAATGATCCTCAGAGTGGATCAAACGATTCTTCAACGGCTTCAACTCACTTTTCTTGGATGCTTTAATGACAATGACACAAGACCCACTCCTAGACACCTAGACTCACTTGGTTTGACACCCGGAAATATGCCAATACAAAATATGAACTTTACATCTCCCCCTTTGGCAATTCCTTGGCAAACCAAACTGATACATGACTTGACACAAACTCCCCAAACCAACATCCAAACGGTCATTAGGACATTACATTACTCCAATCACTCTTACAGTACATCAATCGATAAATCATCTTTATTTAAGAACACTTAAGCTCTTACCAATAAAAATAGTCTGCTACAACCGCACCTGCACCTTCTCAAAAACAAAATCCCCAGTGAGCATGTGTGGAATAAATGAAAATAAGTATCACCAGTGAAGCAAGAATGTACTGTAACAAGTCAATTAACTACCCTAACTTCCTCTCCCCCTTTTTGCACAATTGCTAAAGGAAGGCCAAGCCAATATTCAAAAAAAATATACCAATTTAACACAGTGAAATATCAGGCAACCACAATACAACCAATCAAATAGACAATGATGGACTAAAAACCAGGGAACGATATAGAAATATAAGCACAAACCCTCAACCCTCAAGCACAAGAATCCCCTAACAACTCACCCTGATCTACTCCCCTAAGTTCAAGATACACCAAAATAGACACCTATGCTAGAAAGGCCCATGCCAAAAGAAAAGAAACATCACACACACAAAAATTATTACAAAAAAAATTCATGTGCCACACAACCATGCGATCAAAGCATTCCAAGCCTAGTATTTAAAATTACAAATCAATGAGAACATGATTAGTCGTTCACTGAGGCACCCACCGAACTAAATCTCATGTAATACTAAAGCATAGCCATTCACTTAACCATTCGTGAACATTTCAAACTTGAAGCATTGTTGTATGGTTGGTCTGCCAAGAAACTAGATCAATGTTTCTTTCCCTTCTCCAAGGTTATGACATCCCCCACGTAGGGGACTCCGAAGACATACATCTTAGAAGTCAAACCTAGTTAGATCTAGATATGATGATTTTTTCATTTGTGTGTCCTTTAATCCATTTTATTTGACGCAATATTTTTTCTTTTATTTTGGTCAAATACCCCAGTTTGTAAGAATTTCTTTTGAGTGATTTATCTGATCATTCTTTTCATGCGAATGAGATGGCTTTCACACTATCTAGTAAGTATTCCGTTCGGCTATTCGCAGCAGGGGCGTTCACTCTATTGACCCGATAGATACCTACTGTCCGCCTATGTAGCCATTTCATACTTTTGCAATCTAATAGTGACTTTCACACTATCCCAGTTGGGTACCCCCCCCGGCCCTTTTCATTGCAACAATTTTAGCATCATGGAGGTACACAAATGGGGATACTTAACCAATGGTCTTCTAGATTTGGTCATCCAAGTTCACACTATTGGGATAAGCCATACACCTACAGATTAAAATAGATCTATCAATAGAATCAATCATAGTGCATGTGAAATGTGTGAAGTTACACACTGAATAATTCTCTAACTGTTCAAGTTAACCGGGTCTACTTTCAGCATACCTGGAGACTAGAAGGGACATATCCTCAATTAGCAACCAACCATGTTCACCCGAACAAGTAGAAGATAAAGATCACCACAAGGAATGCAGATCATGTAAAGTCAAACAAGGGCAACATGACAAAAATATTTTGGGATTTTTTAGGTTTTTTCAAGTTTTTGGCTTTTCAAATAAAACAACAGAAAAACAACCAAAGCAAATAACAAAAAAAACTAGTAACACAACTAGCAGCCACTAGTACCAAATATCTCAATACAAGCACACCCTAGGCTATGACAGGCATGGGCTAAGTGAAGCCCTCATGTCCTTTCTTTCTACCAACGGTTTTAGAAGTTTGATTGACCCGTGGTCATCTACCATTTCAATTGAGATAGTATGACCGTTGTTCTTCCTCCTATTCCTTCGTTTCCATGATTGAGGATCCTGAATTATGGCGGGCATTATGGTTCTTGGTCGGACCCAACCCCACCCTAAGGATTTTTAGAGTAACTTTTGGACGACTAAAGCATGGAGTTCATGAACTTGCTGACAAACTAACCGCAAAACCCCAGAGCTATACAATAGAGATATAAACAGCGGAAACATACCTAACATAGCACAGGCGGAAGACTACAACCTCTACGTATATACATTACGCAATCAAGTTCATACCAAAAGTCTCCAAAGAAAGTCGGACATTCCCGGCCAAAATACATGAATCTAACTCCTCTCACCCCACAGCTAATCCACAACAGAATCTAACACCACCTACTGATAACCTCTACGGGGTTCC
>CM026563.1:32983649-33231281 GCA_015143295.1 Tetracentron sinense | reverse complement strand
AGATAAGGGACCCTAGAGGGGGTGACTAGGGTCTATGACCCCTTTAAAAAATTTACGCTAAGTTATTTGCGGAATTAAAAATTAATCAAACATGTACCAACAAAAATCAAGAAACGATAGACGAGAGAGAGTAGAGCTACCAAAAAACACAGGATATGATAGCGGGGTTCAGCAACTTGCCTATGTCCCCGCCTGTAGCTTCCCGCTTTAAGGATTGTCACGATTCCAATAATCGGACTCGTACTTTACAGCGAGAGCAGCCTTTCCATCTGTTGCAGGCTTAGGAATGACACACGTTTACCCAATCATTTAGAGGCGAAGGGATTACATTCTTCAAGAGAAACTTTCTTCATGGGTACAAGAAGAGATACACTCTTCTCAAATGGTGTAGGAATCCTTGATTCTTGACTTCCAGCTTTTACAGATATTGAGTGGATTAAAAATCCGAATTTGAAAGCTCCTAACTGAGCTAGATGAGAATGGAAAACAAAGCTTACAATCTCTCAAGATTGATTGGAATTAAGTGCTCAAAGAGAGAGGGATTGAGATTCAAAGTATTCAATGTAAAAACAGAGTATTGATTGCTTGAAAGTTGTGAGTGATTTATGAATGATAGAACAGTGTATTGAATGCTTAGGAATATATCTTTAGTTCATAAATCAGTTCATTTTATAGTTGAACAATCAATATGGCCGTTGGGGGTCACATTTAATACGGACTAGCCGTTACAAGATTTTCCCACAGGCACTCGTTGACAAGTGAGTAAAAATCAGGCTTGAGTCGTCGACGAGTGGGAACAGAAGCTATTGCTTCATATTTGTTCTTTCACTCGTCGACGAGTCTCTTGCACTCGTCGACAAGTCTACTGAATTTTTTTCAGTAAACTCATCATACTGAGACCAATTTGATGAGAATCATCCTAGGACCCTTAGGCATCCAAATTAAAATTATTTTAATCATTTTTAGGGCCTTAGATTGATGTCCAAATTATACTAGGTCACCTAGGGTCTATCTAGGTTAACTTTGAACAATTCTTTTCCAATGTCTTGAGGACTTTTACAAGGTCCTAGACATTTTAAAGTAATACACTAGTCTTCATTGAGTGATGATCTACTTTCTTCATTTGTGGGGCTTTACTCTTAATGGATCTTCATGCATTGTCTTGAGCTCTTGAAGCTTTTTCCTGTGAAGGACTAGTACTTGAACTTTGACCTTTATAGCCTTGAATGGTTGAACACTTCAATCCTTCATGTCTTGAAAGATAATCTTAATACTCTGAAATTTCACATTCTAAATGAAAGAATTAGTATCATAAAGTTCATTCCATTATTGTGTTATCATCGAAACTACTAAGGGTACTTAGAGTTGTAACCTTGAGGTTAACAATAAGTTCTAATCTAAATAGGCTTGGGATTGACCTTAACCTAATGCAAGATGATATTAATCTAAAGTTGTGATAAGATGAATTGATCTTATATATATCTCACATCAGAAAACGGGTGGTTGACTATATATATATATGTTCTAATGGGCAATGTTTACTAGAACCTCTAGTGAGCGTCTCCCTAAAACTCAACACGTGATTTTTTTTTCCAATTACGATCATTGGAAAAAACATGCCACATATCAAGTTTCTAGAGGTAGCGCTCACTAATATAAGGAAAGTAATCTCTTGTAATAAAGTGAAGAGATACACTGTATCATTTCTAATGTATCTCTATCACAATGTGAGATAAGTGTCTTCAATAGATTATGATTACCTTTTAAATTATTTTTCTAGACTATTAATTTTCTACAATCTATTTAAACCCATGATTAGGGTCATTGTTATCATCTAAAATTATTCAATAAACTCTTAATAGTGAGTGCCACCCATTAAAACTCTTCCCCCTTCTCTCTTTCTTTCTTTCTCTCTCTATATATACACGATTTCACGAGTTATCATATTGATAATGTTGATTACAAAGGAGTTTATTGCCCAAGCCTTGTTGATTAAGGGTCTTGAACCTAGGTCTATTGGGCTAGTAATATATTATCTCTTTCAACCAAAAAGTAAAGAAGAAATGAAGAAGGAAATGCAATTCCACTGGTAGAGGAGAACAATCCTTCATTGTAAGTTGGGATGGATGCATCTGCCCTCAATGGAATATAGTTTTATCCAATTTATTAGATGATTTAAAATGACGTAGGTTTTTTTTTGGGGGTAAGAGACATAAGAGTTTTATATAGATAATAGAAGAGCCTTCTTTTTGGGATAAAGACGGTAGCAGAGTCGAAAATAATTAGATCTTAACCTAATAAACGATGATACTAATCTAAAGTCGTGGTAATTAGATAAGCTAATATGTATATATATATATATATATATATATTCGTGCAGCCAAGGTCTTCCTGAGAGCAGATTAAATGAGGACGGTATGTATGTCAATGACATGGAATGGGATAGGTTTAAGCACTGGTCCTACCTGCATGTCAATGAAGGTAGTTCCTTTTACTTCTCTTTTAGTATTGTAATAGGCCCTAATTGTAGAGACACGAATCTAAATTATCTGTTTCTATCTTGTTTAATAAGGGTAGTTTAATATTTTATCAAGTTTTATGCTTATGTATTTATATCTAACTAGTGTGGTATGATCAAGGTTTAATCAAGTTGTAAAGAAGCAGGATGTCATAACATACCCTCAACTTTAGGAAGATCTAATTTTGTCACTGCTTATCGGAATCAAGTGATTCTTGAACCATTAGAAAGGTATTGGAACCCTCTTTGAGGTTCATGTTTAATGTTTTTCTATATTTTGAGTCTAAGCTAAGTCAAAAGTGGGATTTCCAATGTTTTGTCTACTGAAATTGCAGACTAGTTAGCTTTAGAGTCCATTAGACATTTAAAAACTCAAAATCAGGATTTGTGTAGAACCCCGGATCTTGATGGCCATGTACGACGAATGATATCATATACTAAAGCATGTAAGAATATATTTATGGTGTATAGGTGTTTGGAATGAAATAGGCAAGAGTATAGAATACTCTTGAGTATTGACAAGGGTTATGCCTTGGCATACCCTCGACTCTAAATAGCCCTAGCATTCACACCGCTCGTCGGAATCAAGCGATTCTTAGATTTTTTGAAAGGTAATTGAACCCTCTTCGGGGTTCATGTTGATCACTTGTCTTGGTTTTGAGTTGGTGTTAGGTCAAAAGACCGATTTCTGAAGTCGGGTCGGTTTAAAATCTGGATTGACGAAACCCAATTTTGGATTAGTCAGGTTTAGGGGCAAAATGGTCCAAGAAAAAGGAAGAATTGGAAGTTGTGAAAAACATAAAAGTTGTTCTCCTTCGAAAGACGAATCCAATGCAAGTTGAATCGTCAAAATCGGACAAGCGAGTCAAAAGTTATGGCCAAGATACGAAAACGCAAAAATGCTGAAGCTTTCTGCAAAAGTTGCGATCGCTCGTAGGGACCCTACGAACGATCGTAGAGTTGCTACGATCGATCGTAAAGCCCCAGAAATGCTGGAAACTCTTGGGTGAAACTACGATCGATCGTAGGAAGCTACGATCGATCGTAGAAGGCTACGATCAATCGTAAATCGCCACGAACGATCGTAGATACGCGATTTTACTTTCTTGGATGCGATTTTTTAGGGGTTTTTCACCCCTTACACTATAAATAGAAGACTTTAGGAGGGTTTTTGGGTTACCCTAAACTAAGGAGAGTTCCTAGAAAGAGAAGGAAGGGATCTTGAGCATTCCAAAGAGGGTTTTGCTTGAAACCAAGAAGAGCTTCAATCAAGGGTTGGATCTTCCCCAAATCAAGCTTGGATCATTCAAATCAAGTAAGGATTTCTCAAGGGGTTTCTTCAACCTAGAAATTGATCCAAAGAGGTTAGTAAACTACTATCTAGCCTTGTTATCATACAAAGATGATTCAAATAGGTGATTTTAATTCTATTATGATACAAATAGGAAGTGTGGAAATTTGGGTGAACTAGATCATGAATAAACAATCAAATAGGGTTTTACAAATTGGGGGTTTTTCAATAACAAGGATGAATATGGCTAAACTTGTAAGAAAATTGTAATACCTTTAAATGAACCATGATTTTAAGTATACTATGATGCAATGACAAACAAGGGATTTTGAGTGAACTTGATTATGTTCAAATAAGCAAATAAGGATTTAAGATTTCGGGGGTTTTCCAATAAAAGAGTGAATATGACTATAAGTGCAAGTAAGTGTTAATATCCTCCAAGGAATCATGATTTTAAGTGTGATATGATGAATTAGGCTTAGAAGCCATGATTGTTATGATGTGACGCAATGAATGAAATGTTCTACATTCTAGAATTGTTTAAGTATGTTATGATGCTAATATACCTTGTATGAACCATATGAGTTACTTAAGGTCTTCAAGTATACTATAATGATCATTATGCCTTGTATGAACATGTTTAATTAGTTAAAGCTTTCCACATAGATGTTATAATGCTCACAAGCACTCTACGCATGATAAGTATTGCACGACCGTGGTTTTTCTCATAAGCATGAATTTTCAAGAAAACATAAGAGGATTTTCAAAGGCATTCATAAGTAAGAAGCATACATGCATAAGCCTAGACTAAGCCAAACTTTGGGTTGGCATTCTAAGATCGGTTACTCCACGCTCACAAGGATCAAGTCTAGATCTTGCATGAACTCCACGGATCATAAGTCTCGCAAGGCTTTTCAAGAACTCATAAGAAACTCACAAGTCTAAGATCTTGCATATGTCTCCAAGGAGAACAAGCTCACAAGGATCATAAGCTCACAAGAAGCTCACAAGTACTCATAAGCTCACAAGAAGCTCATAAGCTCACAAGTACTCACAAGCTCACAAGAACTCTAAGCTCACAAGAACTCATAAGAAAACACGAGGCTCACAAGCATTCATAAGAACTCATAAGCATACATGAGAGGGTTTGTTTTCCATGAAAAGAACAAGTTTTATGAAAGGTTTTTCCCGACGGGTTTTAAGCATGGATTTTGGTGATTTGTATTCTTTTACGCACGGTATAAAATATTGTGATTATGATAGCATTGTTAGCTAGTAGATTTTGCTCGCTGAGTATTCCATGCTCAGCCGTACATGTTATGTCGGTAGGTACACGGACTCCATTTGACATCTGTGATCAGGGGCCCTGGATAGAGGAGGATTATGGCGAGGAGGAGCCATATGTAGAGCCTCAGGAGGAGGCAAATGACTTAGACCACTGGCCCTTTTAGAGTGATTACATAGAGAGAGAGAGAGAGTATTATCATTTTGTATTTTGATAGGTGGGCATGTCCACCTTTACTTTTGTGATGTACGTACAAACTTGGAATACACAGCATGTATAGAAAAGAAGTTTTTGGATTACGCTTCCGCACATTGGTTTAAGCTTCCGCCTTATTCATGATTATGTTTGTCATGACTTGGATGTTATTACAGGATGGTTTGGTATCGGATATGGCACATCACGAGCCAAAGTATCCCTAACTCACAGGGGGTATTTTGGGTCGCGACAGTTTGTCTATTAGAATTAGAAACGAAATTATTCTCCTTTGAAAGATGAGTCAAACACAAGTTGAATCGTCAAAATCCGATAAGCGAGTCAAAAGTTATGGTCAAAATACCAAAGCGAGATAAAAATCAGTCGGAATCTGGAAAGGAGGGCTGTATCTATCGCAAACGAAGTGCGATCGATTGCAAAATAGTGCGATCGATTGCAAAATAGTGCAATCTATCACAAATTTCTGTGATCAATCGCTTTTAGGTGAGTTTTTTTGATTTCCTTTCGGGTCTAAGTGTGATAGATCGCACCAAATGTGCGATCGATTGCACTTGGGCTCAGATTTTGTTAAAAAGTGCATTTGTTTGGGTTTTTAACCCTTGATGCTATAAATAGGGGTTCTCTTTCGAGATTTTTAGGGTTCTAAACAATTTCTAACCTAATTTGGCAAAGGAAAAGAGGAAACCTAGGGTTTTGAGGGAGAAATTATGTAGCACCCTGACTTTTCTATACTTAATGAATATCGTTTTCGTAGCTAATTGGCCTTTCTTGTAGTCTAATTAATAAATAAGGGAGAAATTAGAAATTCTAACACATCAAAAATGTTTTTTTTTGAAAGACGAATCCAACGCAAGTTGAATCGTCGAAATCGGACGAGCGAGTCAAAAGATATGGTCAAAACAGTCCAGACCTGCAGAGCACCGATCGCTCGGTCCAGTCAGCGATCGATCGGTCCAAAACCGATCAATCGGTAGCTATCGAACGGTCAAAAATTTTATATGGGAAAATTTTCCAGAGAGTAGTTTTTTTGACCGGTCGATCGGTCAGAACACCGATCGCTCGGTAGGCAACCAATCGATCGGTCATAACCACCGATCGCTCGGTCCCCGTGTTTTGCAGAAATTTTTGTAAGGGCATTTTCGTCTTTTGGGTGTTAAACCCTTACCCATAAAGGCTTGCTCGACCATTTGAACCCTCATTCACTACACTTAGAACATTTAGAGAGAAAGGGAGGAGAAGAAGAGGGTTTTCACCTAGGGTTTCCATTGGAGAGGGAAATCAAAGGGTTTGACAACCCTAGATCATCCTCAAACTTGGATTGCTTCAAGTTCAAGGCTCAAGCTCGTGGGGGATCTCGTTCTCAAGCTAGGGCAGCATTCTTCAAGGTATTTTAAGAGAGTTTTCTTCCCCAAACCAAGTCTCCCTCAAGGAAAGGTTCCTCCTTTCAAGTTGGAGCTCAAATCAAGGTTCCTACCAAGATCAAGCCTTGATCTAAGGTTAGTACACCCTACTAACTTACCCTAGCAATAATCTAGGTTTCTATATGGAATGTGATCCTTGTTATTAGGTTTCTTCTTTATGAAATGTATTAGCTCTAATGAACATCTCTAATGAACATAAACAAGATAAGGAAGAATGGTATGGATGTTTGGATGGGTATAGATTGAGGCGATTGGATGCCGAAAGAATGATGTATGATGTGTGGGGTGTGAATTGGAAAATGGAGGATGGGAATTGTACAAATAATAAACTTACCCTTGTGTGATTGAATGAAAAATATGCATAAAAAGGAAGAAGATGAACTACTAAGGACAATGTATGTTATGTGTTTGACAAAATGCCGAATCTATAAAATCATGACTTAAGGGAAGAAAATGCTTTAAATACTCAAATGCCATGTTAATCACTCAAATGCTCACATGAATATTGTAGCACCCCGGACTTTTTCATCCTTAATGAATAGCACCTTCGTAGCTAATTGGCCATTTTTATAGTCTAATTAATAAATAAGGGAGAACTCGAAAATTCCGAAACGTCAGAAATGTGCGTTTTCGAAAGACGAACCCAACGCAAGTTGAATCGTCGAAGTCCGACGAGCGAGTCAAAAGATATGGTCAAAACAGTCCAGACATACAGAGAACCGATCGCTCGGTCCAGTCAGCGATCGATCGGTCCATAACCGATTGATCGGTAGCTATCGCGCGGTCAGAAAGTTTGTATGGGGAAATTTTCCAGAGAGTGAGTTTTTGACCGGTCGATCGGTCATAAACACCGATCGCTCGGTAGGCAACCGATCGATCGGTCATAACCACCGATCGCTCGGTCCTCGCGTTTTACAGAATTTTCACTAAGGGCATTTTCGGCATTCGGGTGTTATACCCTTTCTTATATAGGATTGCCCGAGCCTTTAGGGCTCATTCTCAACCCTTAGAGTCTTTTGAGAGATAGAGAGAAAGGAGAAGGTTTTCCTAAACCTAGGGTTTCAATTTTGAAGAGAAATCAAAGGGGTTTGAGACCCTAGATCATCCTCAAGCACGTTTTCCTTCAAGATCTCGGCTCAAGCTCGTGTGGAGCTCGTGTGGGGCACTCTCCTCAAGCTAGGGCAGCAACTCAAGTGCGTTTGGTGGAGGATTTCTTCCCCCATTTGTCAAGGTCGGTACTTCTTACTACCCTCCTAGTTATAGTTTCCCTTTTTCCTTTATCTCTTCTTGTTTTCCTTCACATATATATGTGTTATGAGATTGGTGGTATGAATGGTGAATGGAGATGGATGTTGGCGAATGGATGCCGTGTGGATGATGTGATGAACAAATGGGAAAGGGCATTGTACCAATAAAGAACATACAAGTGTGATGTGAGCATAACCCACCTAGAAAAGCATGATCTAGGTTTAAGTGAATAATGAACATACCCCATGTTTGATGAAATGCCAAGGTGAACAAAATAAAGGATAAATTAAGGGAACCCATGCATAATTGCTCTTGAAATTTGTTAGGGTTCATGATAGTGTGTTTCTTACATTTCTTAAAATGTGTAGATTATTAATTTCTTAAATTGTTATATGCTATGCCTTGTGAATCACTCCAAATTGTCATATTTAATTCCAAATGCAAGTATGCACACGATCTCACGAGCACGCATGAAATGACGTGATTTACCGATGTTTTGAGTATGGGACGTAGAGGTGGGGCATATCCTAAGATATGTTTCACTTCGCTTTTGACAAGGGCAAGACAATCATGCATTGCATAGGGAAAGGTCTCCCATCCCCTCGCATGACATGCATAGCATCGCATGACACGCATAGCATAGCATGGCATGACACGCATAACATAGCATCACACATTCTGCATGGATGCTAGTTGCGACGGGCTATGAACGGCAACTAGGCATTCACATTCCGCATGGATGCTAGTTGCGACGGGCTATGAACGGCAACTAGGCATTCACATTCTGCATGGATGCTAGTTGCGACGGGCTATGAACGGCAACTAGGCATACCCATCTGCATATAGGGTACTAGTTGTGACGGACTATGAACGGCAACTAGGCATGTGAACACGTTTGAATTATGAAAATGCAAGCATGACAAGCATGACACGGTTAACAAGTTCCTAATCACGAAAAAGGGTATTTCAAGTCAAGTTAAGTGCACGATGTTTTCAAGGGTTTTATCAGTCTTTCTGAATGCAAGCATGAATATAAATTGCTTTACTTCCTTGTTATGATATAAATTGTTCCGTTCTATATATGCAACTTGCTCCCTACTATCTGTATGCTATGACTGTTGGTTAGTGCTTAGTACCCGCTGAGTATTCCATGCTCAGCCGTACTTCTTATGTCGGCAGGTGATGGCGGAGCTGCTGCTCCATTTGATATCTGTGCTCCGAGCCCTTGGGTGGAGGAGGAGTACGTCGAGGAGCCTTTGGAGGAACCTCCCGTAGAGGGTTACCATTAGGTGGTTGTAGATTCTGAGTGAATAGCTGTGGGTGAGATGAGAGATATACATTCATGTATTTTGGCGGGTCTGTCCGCACCTTCTTTTGGTTACTTTTTGTATAAACTTGGATTTCCATATGTATATACTTAGAGGTTTGTTAGACTTCCGCTGTGTTTTATAGTTATGTTTCCACGATAATGTCCTCTATTGTATATGCTCTGTGGGGTTTTGCAGGTTGGTTTGTCAAGCAAGTCATGTAAGTCATGATTGAGTCGTCCAAGATTCACTCTAACTCCTAGGGTGGGTTTTGGGTCGCGACAGAAGTGGTATCAGAGCTTAGGCTTTAGGTCTCTAGGGTCACTTAGAATCTTATACCACGGCTTGACAAGAGCATATGTTGGGAAACAAGTTAGGAAGAGAGTAAGTCGGAAGAGAGTCTTGGTCCAAGTGTAAGGCTAAACTTTAGTCTTAATCAAAATGGTTGTTTCAACCAAGTACGGGTCCTAGGTACGCTAGAACACTAAAGTATAAGTATAATGTGATGAATACTCTGATGACTTGATGTGATGTATATTAGTATTATACAACTAATACAAATTGAATTATTGTGAAATGACATGGAAATAAACTGTGGTTTCGAGTGAGACTCATGTGGTGCTATTGTTCTCAGGACTTTAGTCATGAGGCGGGGCACACGGGGTCGTGGACCACACACCAGAGCTTCATCTTCTTCCAGAGATGAGGATGAGCAGCCGGACCTCTCCCAGGTCTTAGGCTCTATTACTGAGACACTCGCCATCCTGGCGGCTCGGCAAACTATACCGGCATCAGCGGCACCTACTCCACCGCCCGCAGCTCCAGTACATCGTACAGCTGGAGTTGAGGCATTCAGGAGATTGAGGCCTCCATCCTTCCATGGGAGTGTGGACCCTCTTGCTGCGGAGGCGTGGATCCTCCAGATGGAGAAGATTTTTGCAGTCCTCTCGCCTACAGAGGAGGATAGAGTAGCATGGGCAGTTTTCATGCTAGAGGGTGAAGCCCACCATTGGTGGTTGTCCGCATTGAGGACGCGAGACTTGACCATGCAGGGTCAACCTTGGACTTGGGAGGAGTTCAAGGATACTTTTTACAAGAAGTATTTTCCGATCGGTGCACGGGAAAAGAAAGAGAGAGAATTCATCAACCTTGAGCAAGGTTCGATGTCTGTGGCTGCTTATGAGGCCAAGTTCTCGGAGCTATCACGCTTCGCGACACATATGATTGCCACCGAGGCAATGAAGGCGAGGAGGTTTGAGCAAGGGCTCAAGGATGTCATCATGGAGAAAGTGTCGGTTTTCAGGCATGCCACTTACGCCGAAGTAGTGGATAAGGCCTTATTGGTTGAGGCCAATTCTGAAGCGGTGTCTAAGAAGAGAGAGTTGGCGAGAGGCCAAGCCAGTAGTTCAGCACCTCCAGAGAGACGGGCTCGTACCGGCCCTTATCAGTATACATGGCCAGCACCACCGATGAGGCCGACTTATGCGGCCCCAGCACCACGGCAGTACGTGCCACAGGCACCTCGACCTCAGGCTCTCCCGGCCCCATGGCCAGTTGTACCTCAGGTGGCGAGATATGCTCCACCTCAGGCCCCTCCTACCCGCACGCACGAGCCCTGCCCTTCATGAGGCCGAAGGCACCCAGCAGGGGATTGCCTAAGAGCATCGGGTGGATGTTTTCACTGTGGTCGCCAGGGCCACGTGATCAGGGATTGCCCTACCCGGCATTTACCAGGCCAGTCTCAGGAGATCAGGCCACCAGCACGCCCAGCAGGATCACATCAGGCGTCATCTCAGACTACCCGGTCCACACCTCAGTCTCGCCAGGCGAACCAAGGGCGAGTTTTCGCCTTGACAGAGGGTGATGCACTTGCATCTGACGATGTGGTGCAAGGTACGCGTTAGGAGTTATTTTCCTTATTCGTGATTGTTGTGTTATGTTTTATTCCTTGTGTACGTAGTTGGTATGCTATATATATATTTACTTACGTGTATACACTGTTGAGGCTTGAATTGACGTAACTAGCTAAAATTTCAGGAACCCTACTAGTCAATGAGTATTTGGCTCGAGTGTTGATTGATACCGGGTCTACTCATTCGTTTGTCTCGCCGAGTTTTTCAGAAGGCTTTTCTGGGGAGCCAAGTCAGCTAGAACCGGAGTTATCCATTTCGACTCCTCTTGGCAAAACAGTATTGGCAGATAAAGTGTATAGAAATGGTGTGGTCCAAGTTGGAAGCCACGAGTTGGCGGTTGATCTCATCGTCCTTGGATTCCAAGACTTTGATGTTATATTGGGAATGGATTGGTTAGCAGCACATCATGGGCATGTAGCTTGCTTTGAGAAAATGGTACTCTTCAAGCCAGTAGAAGGAAAACCATTCCACTTTCGCGGGTTGAAAAGCAGATCTATTGCTCGTTTTACGGCGTTGGGCGTAGCTAACCCCGAGGCAAAGGACTCATCAACTATTCCGGTTGTGAGTGAGTTCCTGGATGTATTTCCAGAGGAGTTGCCAGGATTGCCTCCAGACAGGGAGATTGAGTTTATGATCGAGCTTGCACCAGGCACAGCTCCTGTTTGCAGGGCTCCGTATAGAATGGCCCCTATTGAACTCAAAGAGTTAAAGGCTCAGTTGGAAGAATTACAAAGCCTTGGCTTCATTCGACCAAGTGTCTCACCGTGGGGTGCCCCAGTGTTGTTTGTTAAGAAGAAAGATGGCTCGATGCGGATGTGTGTCGATTATCGGCAATTGAACAAAGTCACTATAAAGAATAGGTATCCATTGCCTAGGATTGACGACTTGTTCGATCAGTTGAAGGGAGCAAGATTTTTCTCAAAGATAGATCTTCGATCGGGTTATCACCAGTTGAAGATTAAGGTGGAAGATGTTCCCAAAACTGCTTTCAGGACTCGATATGGGCACTATGAGTTCTTGGTGATGCCCTTTGGTCTCACGAACGCGCCGGCAGCCTTTATGGATTTGATGAACCGGGTGTTCCGACCATACCTAGATCGGTGCGTGATTGTATTTGTTGATGACATTTTGGTCTATTCCCAGACACGGGAAGATCACATACGCGACCTTCGCCTCGCATTGGAAATGTTAAGAGAGCACAAGCTATACGCCAAAATTAGCAAGTGTGAGTTTTGGTTGGAAGAGGTGGCATTCCTAGGCCACGTTGTTTCCGCGGAAGGCATCTCCGTTGATCCGAAGAAGATAGAAGCTGTTATGAGTTGGGCGAGGCCCAAGAGTGTTACTGAGATACGCAGCTTTCTTGGGCTGGCAGGCTACTACAGGAGATTCGTAGAGGGTTTCTCTAGCCTTGCAGCACCGCTTACTCACCTAACACGGAAGAATGCGCAGTTTGTTTGGAGCGACAAGTGTGAGATCAGTTTCACGGAACTGAAGAAGAGGCTTACTACAGCTCCTGTCCTTACAGTGCCATCCGGACCTCTTGGGTATGAGGTGTACAGTGATGCCTCACACGTTGGACTTGGATGTGTGCTTATGCAACACAAGAAGGTCATTGCCTATGCATCAAGGCAATTGAAGGAGCATGAGAAGAATTACCCCACGCACGACTTAGAGCTTGCCGCAGTCGTGTTTGCACTTAAGATTTGGCGTCATTACCTTTATGGGGTGGAGTTCTATGTGTTCACTGATCACAAGAGTCTCAAGTATCTCTTTTCCCAAAAGGAGCTGAATCTAAGGCAAAGGCGTTGGATGGAATTTCTGAAGGACTATGATTGTACCATTCAATACCACCCGGGTAAAGCAAATGTAGTGGCTGATGCTCTGAGTAGAAGACCTCAGGGGTTGTTAGCACACATGTTGGTTCAAGAATGGAAGCTACTAGAAGATTTGGCAAATCTGGACATCAGTGTGAATAACTCTGTCCGTGGTCCTACCTTGGCAAATGTTACGGTTCGGCCGTACATTATAGATTTGATCCAAGAGTATCAAGCCATGGATGCGGAATTGTTGGCTTTCCGGGACAAGGAAGTTGCCAAGGGCAGTGAAGACTTTTCTCTCACTAGTCGGGGTGCTATCACATTCAAGGGAAGGCTGTGCGTCCCAGCCAATGCAGACCTTCGAAGAGAGATTTTGGATGAAGCACACCGTTCGAAGTACACAGTGCATCCAGGGGGTACAAAGATGTACCGGAACCTCAAGAGTCACTTTTGGTGGCGGAATATGAAGAGGGAGGTTGCGGAATATGTAGCACGGTGCTTGGTGTGTCAACAGGTGAAAGCAGAACACATGCGGCCCGCCGGTCTATTACAGTCCCTTCCGATTCCCGAGTGGAAATGGGAGAATATATCCATGGATTTTATAGTTGGCTTGCCAAAGACGGCAAGGGGCTCAGATGCGATATGGGTAGTAGTGGATCGTTTGTCGAAATCCGCTCATTTCCTACCGTACCGAACTACCTTCAATTCTAGTCAGTTAGCTGCTTTGTACATCAAGGAAGTGGTGAGGTTGCACGGAGTGCCCGTTAGTATTGTGTCAGATCGGGATCCAAGATTCACATCGCGATTCTGGAAAAGCTTCCAGGAGGCTATGGGTTCCCGACTCGATTTCAGCACCGCTTTTCATCCACAGACGGATGGACAAACCGAGAGAGTGAACCAAGTCATTGAAGACATGCTTCGGGCTTGTATGATGGATTTCAGAGGCAGTTGGGAAGAGCATTTGCCCTTGGTTGAATTCGCCTACAATAACAGCTATCAGGCAAGTATCCAAATGGCACCATTTGAGGCCTTGTATGGGCGAAGTTGTAGGTCTCCTCTCTATTGGGATGAGGTAGGAGAAAGGAAATTACTTGGTCCAGAGTTGATTGAACAAACTGCAAGCACAGTTAAGATCATTCGGGATCGATTGAAAGCCGCTCAAGATCGCCAGAAAAGTTATGCGGACACGCGCCGTAGGGACTTGGAATTTCAAGTAGGGGATCAAGTTTTTGTGAAAGTATCTCCTAGCAAGGGGATCATGAGATTTGGCAAGCGAGGCAAGCTCAGTCCTCGGTATGTTGGGCCTTTTGAGATTATCACGCGAGTTGGTGAGGTTGCTTACAGGGTAGCTCTCCCACCTCACATGGCTGCAGTTCATAACGTCTTCCATGTGTCTATGCTTCGGAAGTA
Organism: Tetracentron sinense; assembly: GCA_015143295.1. Classification (NCBI taxonomy): domain Eukaryota; kingdom Viridiplantae; phylum Streptophyta; class Magnoliopsida; order Trochodendrales; family Trochodendraceae; genus Tetracentron; species Tetracentron sinense. The sequence goes on along the minus strand of CM026563.1, from coordinate 33,216,858 downwards.
CATTGCGGACCCTTCGCATGTACTAGAATTGGAACCGTTGGAAATTCGAGAAGATCTCACGTTGGTGGAGAAGCCGATTCGCATATTGGATCGGAGAGATCAAGTGCTTCGCAACAAGACAATCCCTTTGGTTCTCGTGCAATGGCAACATCATGCCCAAGAAGAAGCCACGTGGGAGCGTGAAGCCGAAGTCAAAGCAAAGTATCCCGAGTTGTTTGAATAGACTTGTGCATATGGCTTATAATTTTGTTTTGATTTGATGCATGTATGTATCGTCCAAATTTCGGGGACGAAATTTTTGTAAGGGGGGGAGAATGTAGCACCCCGGACTTTTTCATCCTTAATGAATAGCACCTTCGTAGCTAATTGGCCATTTTTATAGTCTAATTAATAAATAAGGGAGAACTCGAAAATTCCGAAACGTCAGAAATGTGCGTTTTCGAAAGACGAACCCAACGCAAGTTGAATCGTCGAAGTCCGACGAGCGAGTCAAAAGATATGGTCAAAACAGTCCAGACATACAGAGAACCGATCGCTCGGTCCAGTCAGCGATCGATCGGTCCATAACCGATCGATCGGTAGCTATCGCGCGGTCAGAAAGTTTGTATGGGGAAATTTTCCAGAGAGTGAGTTTTTGACCGGTCGATCGGTCATAAACACCGATCGCTCGGTAGGCAACCGATCGATCGGTCATAACCACCGATCGCTCGGTCCTCGCGTTTTACAGAATTTTCACTAAGGGCATTTTCGGCATTCGGGTGTTATACCCTTTCTTATATAGGATTGCCCGAGCCTTTAGGGCTCATTCTCAACCCTTAGAGTCTTTTGAGAGATAGAGAGAAAGGAGAAGGTTTTCCTAAACCTAGGGTTTCAATTTTGAAGAGAAATCAAAGGGGTTTGAGACCCTAGATCATCCTCAAGCACGTTTTCCTTCAAGATCTCGGCTCAAGCTCGTGTGGAGCTCGTGTGGGGCACTCTCCTCAAGCTAGGGCAGCAACTCAAGTGCGTTTGGTGGAGGATTTCTTCCCCCATTTGTCAAGGTCGGTACTTCTTACTACCCTCCTAGTTATAGTTTCCCTTTTTCCTTTATCTCTTCTTGTTTTCCTTCACATATATATGTGTTATGAGATTGGTGGTATGAATGGTGAATGGAGATGGATGTTGGCGAATGGATGCCGTGTGGATGATGTGATGAACAAATGGGAAAGGGCATTGTACCAATAAAGAACATACAAGTGTGATGTGAGCATAACCCACCTAGAAAAGCATGATCTAGGTTTAAGTGAATAATGAACATACCCCATGTTTGATGAAATGCCAAGGTGAACAAAATAAAGGATAAATTAAGGGAACCCATGCATAATTGCTCTTGAAATTTGTTAGGGTTCATGATAGTGTGTTTCTTACATTTCTTAAAATGTGTAGATTATTAATTTCTTAAATTGTTATATGCTATGCCTTGTGAATCACTCCAAATTGTCATATTTAATTCCAAATGCAAGTATGCACACGATCTCACGAGCACGCATGAAATGACGTGATTTACCGATGTTTTGAGTATGGGACGTAGAGGTGGGGCATATCCTAAGATATGTTTCACTTCGCTTTTGACAAGGGCAAGACAATCATGCATTGCATAGGGAAAGGTCTCCCATCCCCTCGCATGACATGCATAGCATCGTATGACACGCATAGCATAGCATGGCATGACACGCATAACATAGCATCACACATTCTGCATGGATGCTAGTTGCGACGGGCTATGAACGGCAACTAGGCATTCACATTCCGCATGGATGCTAGTTGCGACGGGCTATGAACGGCAACTAGGCATTCACATTCTGCATGGATGCTAGTTGCGACGGGCTATGAACGGCAACTAGGCATACCCATCTGCATATAGGGTACTAGTTGTGACGGACTATGAACGGCAACTAGGCATGTGAACACGTTTGAATTATGAAAATGCAAGCATGACAAGCATGACACGGTTAACAAGTTCCTAATCACGAAAAAGGGTATTTCAAGTCAAGTTAAGTGCACGATGTTTTCAAGGGTTTTATCAGTCTTTCTGAATGCAAGCATGAATATAAATTGCTTTACTTCCTTGTTATGATATAAATTGTTCCGTTCTATATATGCAACTTGCTCCCTACTATCTGTATGCTATGACTGTTGGTTAGTGCTTAGTACCCGCTGAGTATTCCATGCTCAGCCGTACTTCTTATGTCGGCAGGTGATGGCGGAGCTGCTGCTCCATTTGATATCTGTGCTCCGAGCCCTTGGGTGGAGGAGGAGTACGTCGAGGAGCCTTTGGAGGAACCTCCCGTAGAGGGTTACCATTAGGTGGTTGTAGATTCTGAGTGAATAGCTGTGGGTGAGATGAGAGATATACATTCATGTATTTTGGCAGGTCTGTCCGCACCTTCTTTTGGTTACTTTTTGTATAAACTTGGATTTCCATATGTATATACTTAGAGGTTTGTTAGACTTCCGCTGTGTTTTATAGTTATGTTTCCACGATAATGTCCTCTATTGTATATGCTCTGTGGGGTTTTGCAGGTTGGTTTGTCAAGCAAGTCATGTAAGTCATGATTGAGTCGTCCAAGATTCACTCTAACTCCTAGGGTGGGTTTTGGGTCGCGACAAATATATTATGAATGGAATTGTGATGCCATATCTCTCTTGTTATCCTCATTCCACTATTGTCACGATTGACACGTACACGAGCACGCATATAACATGAACCGAGATTTCAAGAGCATGTGCATATAATAACCAACAAGAAAATATTGCATGTCAAGGAGGTTGATAGCCCAGGGAGATACGGGTACTAGCCTCTGGCTCACAAGAAAAACCAAAACACATATTGTCAAGGAGGTTGGTAGCCCAGGGATATTCGGGTACTAGCCTTTGGCTCACAAGAAAACTAAACAAGTAATAAAAATCACATATTGTTAAGGAGGTTGGTAGCCCAGGGACATTCGGGTACTAGCCTCTGGCTCACAAGAAAACCATATATCAAGGAGGTTGGCAGCCCAGGGAGATTCGGGTGCTAGCCTCTGGCTCACAAGTTACAAGATGCAAGTTTACAAGATGATGACAAGACATTCATGCATGCACGTATACATGATTTCCACAAGGCATACCGAGATATGGAAACGGGTTTTCAAGCATGAGTTTTATCGGCGTTTTTGCATTCATGCACGTACATCAAGATGATAATATTGCTCCATGTTTAACATTGTTTAATTCTATGATTTTACTATTGCCTTGAATTGATGATTGGTATTGTATTACTCTTTGCGTGTTTATTATTGTTATGGTTAGCTAGTAGCTTGTACTCGCTGAGTATTCCATGCTCAGTCGTACTTTCATGTCGGCAGGTACTGAGGGAGCCCTCGACCCGGAGCCTTGGGTCGAGGAAGAATACATAGAGGAGAGAGAGCCGTCTATTCCACTACAATCTCAGGCGGATCGAGACCTCGACGTATTGCCATACCTTGACTACTGTTGAGGGGAGAGTGCGAGGGGATTTTTGAGTAGTTGTGACATTTTGATAGGTGGGCCTGTCCACCTTAGACTTCGACATGTTTTGTATATATGTTAACTTGGAATACCATTTTGAGAACTACAGAACAAATGAAAAAGTTAGTTTATGCTTCCGCATTTATGTTTAGCTTCCGCGCTCTGGTTATCATTGTTTAGTACTGTAATTATCTTATTCATCACAAGATGGTTTGATAGGTACGTATAGTCACACCTAAAGTATCCCTTAACTCCTAGGGGTTATTTTGGGGCGCGACAAATTACTTGGACAAGAAGGAGATTGCAAGGAGAGCTTGGAGACCTTTCTCAAAGCTTCTTGGGAGCGATTTGGATCCAAGGGAAGGATCCCTAAGGTCGATATACTATCCAAATCAACCATATTATGATGTTTTGTGAATGTTAGTACAATAGAAATGATAGAAATAGAAATTAGATAAGTTTTTCCCTAATTTTGTATGAATTAAGCTATTATGGATGAAAATGAGGTTTAATAGTATGGATGGAATGTACGGAGGATGAGAAATACTATGGAGGATGAGATGAATGTATGGATGTGGAATATATTTGGGTTGCATGCATGGATGAATTATGGTGTGGTGAAATATTGGAAATGGGAAAAGGGCAATGTATTCATAAATTACGCACCCAAGTTATTTATTGAAATGCTTGAGAGGATAAATACTAATATGGTAGTATTGAATTGTTGAAAATTGATTATGAATTATGCTAAAAATCATGATAAGATACATATTAATGTGATTGTTTGTTAGGTTATGCGTAATTATTTGCATGGTAATTGATATTCCAGAAGGTAAGAATTTAGAGAAAAATTTTTCAAACTGGGAATTCTCTAACTATATGGTATGGGACAGCATAGTGGATTTCCATGGTCAGAGATCGGAATCTAAATAATTACCAACTCGAATGTTAATTGCGACACTTATGCACAAACACACGTGTATGTTAAGATAAGAGTCTCACAACTCACACATGTGGACCACAAGCATAAGCATTACATAGGCCTGATGTTCTGAATAAGCCCAATGAGGGATCTGAATAAGTGCATGTTTTGAATAAGCTGCTCAAGACTCATAAGCATAAGCATTGCATACGCCTGTCATTCTGAATAAGCCCAATGAAGGATCTGAATAAGCGTATGATTTGAATAAGTGGATAAGCATAAACATCTCACAAGCACTTGGTCTTATAAGCATAAACATCTCATAAGTATGTTGTCTTCTAAGTCTAAGGTTCTCAGAAGTACACGAGTCAAGGTGATGATATGATGTATATGAGCACATATTCTTCCACACTCTGATTATGTTATTATGCTATTGAATATGGTTCTAATTAAGTGCAGGTATACTATGTTCTTGCCTGGATTTTATATACACCGAGTACTTTTGTACTTAGCTAGACTTTTGTCCTTGTAGGTTTAGAGCAGGAGCACACGGCGGAGCCGTGGATTGAAGAGGCTTATGTTGAAGAAGGAGGAGAAGGTGAGCCTTTCGAGGAGGGAGCCAGGGGCTTTGATAGTTACCCCTATTAGTTTATATTTTGTTTTGGTCAAGAGAATTGTAATAGACTCTTAGATGATGTTGCTTAGTAGACTACATTATAGATGGGTACCAGATTATTTTTGTTTATGGTAGATTATTTATGTTAAGCATAGACTTGAGTAGGATGACTTGACTTATTTTAAATCGAATTTTATTACTCTCATTTTTGGAGACTCATGTAGTATGCCTTGGATGTCATTAGATTTTAAGTAGGTTTAAGAAATTTGGCGACCCAAGGTTCTATTTTGGTCAAGGTAGGATTTTGGGTCGTTACAAGAGGTGGTATCAGAGCCCAAGGCATTAGAGTCTTTAGGGCTAAGGTATTAAGTATAGGATAAGGGGATTTGTCTAACTTGGGAAAGCAACATCAAGTCTAGGACTTAGACTAGTCTTAAGCTTAAGTTGAAAGCTATCAATATCTTCTGAATGATTTCTAAGAGATGTGTGATTTATGATTGACTTTAGGATTTACAAGTCATGAGGAGAGGTGCGAGGAATAATAGGAATGGAGGAGGCAATGTGACTGATGGGGATACCCTAGAGGGTGCCAGCTAGCCCAATGAGAGTCGGGCTATGGAGGCTATTGTAGCAGCCATAACTCGACAAGCTGAAATCATGGTGCAATAGACTGCCTTGCTAGCAGTTGGGCAAGCCAGGAAAGAGAGGCCAGTTGAGGTACACCCACCCTGACATCACGGAGTGGAAGCATTCAGGAGGATGGGTCCTCCAACTTTTTGTGAGAGTACTGATCCTTTGGTAGCAGAGCGGTGGATTATGCAGTTAGAGAAGATATTCTCTGTGCTCAAGCCTACTGAGGATTAGAGAGTGAAGTGGGCCTCCTTTGTCATGGAAGGAGAGGCAGAGCATTGGTGGAGGTTCGCGATCAGGAAGAGAAATGAAGAGAGAGCAGGATAGCCATGGACATGGGGAGAGTTCCTCGATGTTTTTTATGAGCAGTACTTCCCGACTTCAGTAAGAGAGTTGAAGGAGATTGAGTTCTCCACTCTATAGTAGGGGAGCATGTCAGTGGCCGAGTATGAGGCCAATTTCGCTAAGCTATCTAGATTCGTGCCTCATTTGATCACCACAGAAAGCATGAAGGTGAGGAGATTTGAGAGGGGTCTCAAGGACTACATCAGAGACAGGGTTGAGATCCTACATCTTGAGACTTGCCTGAAAGTTAGTGAGAGAGCTTTGATCACCAAGAGGATATCGGTGGAGTTTTTGAGGAAGAGAGGAATGCAAGCGGATAGACAGAGACTGCAGGACAAGAGGCCAAGGACATCAGGTCCTATACCGATTGCTAGGCCTACCCCATATCAGAGGCCTACTCAGGTTGCCCCGCCTACTAATGGGACTTAGTTGTATGATGTATGCAGCCAGTGTGGAAAGAGGCATAGAGTAGAAGAGTGTAGGGCAATTACTGGAGGTTGTTTCCATTGTAGAGATATTTCACATCGGATCCGAGATTGCCTACTCCGCATTAAGCAGGGGCTTCAGCCAACTCAGCCACAAGGAGGCAGGCCACCGATGAGGCCACTGATACAGCAAAGGCCCCCCGAGACCACAGCAGCCTCGCCAGCCAGCTCAGGGCCGGGTGTTTGCCACATCAAAGCGGGATGCACAAGCGTTTGACGACGTTGTGCAAGGTACGTCTATTTGTGATTTTAGTTAATTAAAGTATTGTTTTGATGCCATGTATGTGATGATAAACATTATGCATGAATATGCTTTATGTGTGATGTATTTATGTATTCATGATTTGACAATTAGCTTTGTATATTAATTCAAGCTCATTGTTGATAAATGATTTTCTCGCTCATGTATTGATCGATACTGGGTCTACTCACTCATTTGTCACACCTAGTTTTGCATGAGAGTTTTCAACGGAGCCAAGTTTGTTAAACTGTGAACTGTCGATCGCCACTCCTGTTGGTAGTTCAGTCATCACTGATAAGGTCTAACGAGCTTGTGATATTCGAGTGGGTCTGAGAGAAATGCCAGCTGATTTGATTGTCCTTGAATTCTAAGACTTCGACGTCATACTAGGCATGGATTGACTTTCCAAATACCATGGGCATGTCGACTGTTTTGGGAAGGTGGTCAACTTTAGATCAATCAGTTAGCCCCCTTTTAATTTCCAAGGATTGAAGAAGAAAGACTTAGCTCGTTTCACAACACTGAGTCTTACTACCTCGGAGATACCAGATTCTTCAAGCATCCCGGTTGTAGAAGAATTCTTGGATGTCTTTGCAAAGGATTTACTGGGCTTGCCGCCTGATAGGGAGATAGAGTTCGCGATTGAATTAGCCCTGGGTACGACACCTATCTCCAAGGCGCTATATAGGATGGCTCCAGTAGAGTTGAAAGAGCTTAAGGAGCAGGTTGAAGAGTTACTCAATCTTGGATTCATTCGCCCAAGTGTATCACCTTGGGGAGCTCCGGTGTTGTTTGTGAAGAAGAAGGATGGTTCGATGAGGATGTGCATCGACTATCGATAACTAAACAAGGTCAATATCAAGAAATATCCTTTACTAAGGATTGATGACTTGTTTGATCAATTGCATGGAGCGAAGTATTTTTCCAAGATCGATTTAAGGTTGAGCTACCATCAGTTGAAGATAAAGGCCGAGGATATCCCTAAGTTTGCTTTTCGAACCCGTTATGGGCATTATGAATTTTTAGTCATGCCGTTTGGTTTGACAAATGCTCCAGCAGCATTCATGGATCTCATGAACAGAATCTTCAGGCCGACTCTTGACCGCTTTGTGATTGTGTTTGTGGATGATATTCTGGTGTACTCTAAGACATAGAAGGAGCATGAGATGCATCTCCGAGTCACACTAAAGAAACTCTGTGAGCATAAGTTATATGCTAAGCTTAGAAAGTGCGAGTTTTAGCTAGAAAAAGTAGCATTTCTAAGCCATATAGTGTCGCCAGAGGGGATTTCAGTTGATCCTGCTAAGATAGAAGCAGTGGAAGGATAGGCAAGGCCAAAGAGCGTCATAGAGATTCGAAGCTTCTTGGGCCTAGCTGGATATTATCAGAGAATTGTAGAAGGATTTTCTAGCTTGGCAGCTCCACTCACTCACCTCAAGTTTGTGTGGAATGAGAAATGTGAGAAGAGTTTCCTTGAGTTGAAGAAGCGTCTCACCACTGCTTCGATCTTGACTGTTCTATCCGGTAGTGAAGGTTCTGTGGTATACAGTGACGCCTCACTTTTTGGGTTAGGTTGTGTTCTTATGCAACATGGGAAGGTAATCTACCTATGCTTTTCGGCAGTTGAAAGACTACGAGAAGAACTATCCTACCTATGATTTGGAATTGGCAGCTTTAGTCTTTGCTCTCAAGATCTGGAGACACTATTTGTACGGTGCGCAGTTTGAAGTATTCACTGATCACAAGAGTCTAAAGTATTTGTTCTCGCAGAAAGAGTTGAATTTGAGGCAACACAGTTGGGTGGAATTCCTCAAGGATTATGAATGCTCTATCTAGTAGCACATGGGGAAAACAAATGTGGTGGCAGATGCGCATAGTAGGTGACTAACTAGATTTTTAGCACATTTGATGGTTCAAGAATGGAAGCTACTTGAAGAAGTGTCTAGCCTTGATGCGGGTTTCAGTGTTGGAGCGTCTGGAGCTTTGTTGGCTAACATTATGGTTAGGCCAACCTTATTGGACATGATTAAAGACTTGCAGTGGAACGATGGAGAACTGCACGCTACTATGAACAAGTCGCTTAGCAATGGGTTTGAGGATTTCTCTTGGAAAGATGATGAAATCTCTTTTAAGGATAGACTTTGTGTTCCGGATAATAAAGATTTAAGAAGGAAGATTCTGGATGAAGCACACAAGTCCATGTACACTGTCCATTCGGGAGGTACCAAGATGTACCAGAACCTTAAGAAATATTTTTGGTGGAAAGGTATGAAAAAGGATGTGGCTACGTATGTATCCAAGTGTTTAGTGTGTTAGTAAGTGAAGGCCGAACACAAGAGACTGACATGACTCCTTCAGTCACTTCCTATTCCCGAGTGGAAGTAGGAAAATATCTCAATGGATTTCGTTGTTGGTTTGTCAAGGACAGCGAAGAACTTTGATGCCATTTGGGTTGTGGTCGATTGATTGACTAAGTCGGCTAATTTTCTTCCATATCGGATCACGATCAATTCTAACCAATTGGCTAACCTCTATATCAAGGAGATAGTCCGTTTGCATGGAGTGCCAGTTAGTATTGTTTCTGATTGAGACCCGAGATTTACTTCCAAGTTCTGGAAGAGTTTTTAGCAGGCCATGGGGTCCCATTTAGATTTCAGCGCGACATTTCATCCGTAAACAGATAGGCAAACTGAGAGAGTGAATTAGATCATAGAGGACATGCTACGGGCTTGCATGTTAGACTTCTAGGGTAGTTGGGATGATCACTTGCTGTTGGTTGAGTTTTCCTACAACAATAGCTATCAAGCAAGTATTCAAATGGCTCCATTTGAGGCACTATTGTAATGACCCGCATTTAATTCATGGTCTTCATAAATTTTATGAGTTAAATTATTGATTAATGGTACTTAAAACAAAGTGTAAATCCTAGGAGAAACCAATGCATTAAAATCTTGAATCTCAAAACCCATTTAATTCACTTGATTTAGTGAATTTATAGAGATAAATTGTACTAAATCAAAGAAGAATAAAAAGTAGCAAAAAAGTAAAAAAAAAAAAAAAAAAAAGCGCCGGCGATTGATCACCACCGGCGGGTGATCGATCGCCCAAAACGCCGGTTGGGCGGCGATCTAGCGCGTTTTCTCTTGTTTTGAGTCCCTAGGGCTCCCAATGTATAAATACCCCTTTATACTCGTGGGGAGGGTTTTCCAAGGCCTTCTAAAACCTAAAAGAGAGAAAGGGAAACCTAAAAGAGAGAAAGGGGGGAATTTTTAAGAGATCAAAGAGAGAGAGAGATTGAAGGAATTCAAAGATTCGGTCTAGAAAAAGGGAAAAGGAGGAATGAAGATCAAGTAGAACTCTATTCGCAAGTGATAGATCGTAGGGATACGATTAAGTGAGGTAAATAACAGATCTAGTATCCAATATCTTGAATAGTTAACCTAAAATAATGAATAAAAAGGAGTAAACCAAAGAAAGATGTAAAGATGGGTAGGATCCATGAATATGTCTATGATTTTTGTTTATTATGGTTGATCTATTAAAATAGGATGTGAAGAACCCATTTATGAAATTGTTTATATTTTTGATGGTTAAATTAGGACGTGAAGAACTTAGTGAAGATATTGTCTCATTATTTTGATGGATAAAAAAAAAAAGGATGTGAAAAACCATAATTATAATCTCTGTTATTGAATAATTAACATAGGATGTGAAGAACTATATTTAATTCCCATTTTATTATTTATGGATGATAAATAAGATGTGAAGAACTAGATTTTTAGTTTCAGTTTATAACTCCTTGATGATTAAACTAGGATGTGAAGAGCTGTAATTATGACCATAATTTATTACTAGTGAATGATTAAATTAGGACGTGAGAACCCAGTTGTTATATAATTTTATTATTTATTGATTTGATGTAGAGGATCTATTGATGATATAATTTTATTATTATTGGAATGTTGAAATAAGATGTGAAGAACCTATTGCAGATATTGTTTTATTATCACAGAATTATTATGTTAGGATGTGAAGAATTATGTATAATTTATTTATGATTCAACATGGGGATTGGGAAAGTTATTGAAGTGTGCAAATTGATGAGAAGAATGAGATGGTGGATGGATTGAATGGATGATCTGATTGTGATATTTGATGATGTTTGAGTTGATTTTATGTTTGACAGTTTAAGAAAATTCTTATTAAATAAAAAGGATTACGATTAGGATATTGATCTTGATTAAATAAACAAGGGATTTTGACAATGAAATTAGATCGTGATTTAGGAATATTTTTAAGACCAACTGTGATTTTTATATTGTTGAATCATTAGAAATCTGATGGTTTGTGTATTGCTTTTATGTTCCTAATACGTGATATACCATTGGGTAAACGAACCTCTGATGAAAGTCAAGCTTGCCTAGGCCTGGTTAACGTAGAGTATGAGACGCTATGGTGAGATGTCCTATGACCCTTGACGGCTAGTCTTAGGTGAAATTTAAACAAGAGGTGTATTTTTGTGCACTCATGAATAAAAAAGATGCAAGAGTATGAATAAAGAATTAAAAATATTAATGAAATGTAAGTAAGATCAAAAGCAAAGTAAGAAAAGTAAGTAAAAAAGAAAGACACACAAAAGCGATAATGTATGTTGTGTTGTGCACCACCGGATACCATCAGAAAGGGCGAGATATATGCCAAAGTAAGTAACCCGTCGTACCGGAAAATGTACTAAGCCGTCCATACTGGATAATGTACGAAGGGTGGTATCTCGGTAAAGTAAAGTATAGTAACCCCTTTCCTTATACGGTAAAACGGTATTTAAGTTATTACAAATGCATGTGAATGTGTATTGGTGTGATGATAATATATGAAATACGAAAAGTAAGAAAAGAAAGAAAGAAAGAATAGAAAGAAGGAAAAGAAAGAAAGAGAAAGAAAGAAATTGGCATAATGTAAATGTTTAACTTCCGCACTCTGATTTTATATGTAAGTTAATGTATGAAATGATGAAATACATGTAAGAAGTTATTTTGTATATTGTTTATCATGATCTGTTATATACGCGGAGTAACTCGTTACTCAGCCGATGACTTTTGTTGTCGGCAGGTCCAGGTCCAGGTTTTGACATTTGTGCACCCGGCCCTTGGGAAGAAGAAGAGTACATCGAGGAACTTGCAAGTGACTATCTCGAGGAAGAAAGGGACCTTGATCGATGGCCCTATTATTGAAGTTGTTTTATGGTTATTTAAATTCTAGAAGATTTTAATCATTGATAGAGACACATGTTAGTTAGTCTTTTATGTTTATGGTCCGGATGGGTGACCAGGATTTATTACTTTTCAGTTATATTATGGGATTGGAGTTTTAGTTGATGGTTTATTTGAAGAAAAAATTTTTTAGGTCCATATTTTTGTGCCTTAATTGCTTCTAACAGGATGATTATTAAGTAGGTCACGTGCCAAGATCTCACATCCTCCTAGGTGGGGTTTTGGGGCTCGACAACTATATGGGAGGAGTTGCCGTTCACCATTGTGTTGGGATGAAGTTGGTGAGAGGAAACTTTTGGGTCCTCGAGCTCGTTGGTCAGACTGTGGATAAAGTTCAGTTGATCAGAGAAAGGTTGAAAGCAGCTCAGAGTAGGTAGAAGAGCTATGTCGATACTCACAAGAGTGATCTTGAGTTCCAAGTTGGAGATTTTGTGTTTGTTAAGATCTCACATACGAAGGGGGTGATGAGATTCGGCAAGCGGGGCAAGCTCAGTCCGAAATATGTTGGTCCTTTTGAGATCTTCACCCGGGTCGGAGAAGTTGCTTACCGGGTCACCTTGCCACCTCACATGGCAGGTGTGCATAATTTCTTTCACATCTCTATGTTGAGGAAGTATATTTCGGATCTTTCACACGTCATTGATTTGGAACCGTTAGAAATTCGGAAAGATTTGACTCTAGTGGAGCAATCGGCTCAAATCTTGGATCGGAAGGAGCCAGTCTTACGTTCAAAGGTCATTCTTCTTGTACTCTTGCAATGGGAGCATCATTCTAGAGAAGAGGCTACTTGGGAGAGAGAAGTCGAGATCTGCGAAAAGTACCTGCACTTGTTCACCTAAGGTACGTAAATTTTGGGGACGAAATTTCTTTTAAGGGGGGAGGATGTAGAGACTTGAAACTAAATTATATGTTTCTATCTTAATTAATATGAGTAGTTTAGTCTTTTATCATGTTTTATGCTTATGTATTTATATTTAACTAGTGTGGTATGATCAAGGTTTAATCAAGTTGTAAAGAAGAGGGATGTCATAACATACCCCTAACAAAATTGTTCCTCTTCAAAATCCGATAAGCGAGTCAAAAGTTATGGTCAAAATACCAAATCGAGGTAAAATTTAATCGGAATCCGGAAAGGAGGGCTACGATCTATCGCAAACCAAGTAAGATCGATCGCAAATTTCTGCGACCGGTCGCATTCAGGCAAGTTTTTCTGATTTCCTTTCAGGTCTAAGTGCGATAGATCGCACCAAAGGTGCGATTGATTGCACTCGCGCCCAGCTTTTGTTAAAAAGTGTGTTTTTTTTTTGGGTTTTTAACCATTGGGGCTATAAATAGGGGTTCTATTTCGAGATTTTTAGGGTTCTAAACCATTTCTAACTTAATTTGGCAAAGGAAAAGAGGAAACCTAGGGTTTTGAGGGAGAAATTGCTTGGAAAAGGAGATTGTTAGGAGATTGCAAGGAGAGCTTTGAAACCTTCCTCAAAGCTTCTTGGGAGTGATTTGGATCCAAGAGAAGGATTCCTAAGGTCGATATACTATCTAAATCAACCCTATTATGATGTTTTGTGAATGTTAGTATAATAGAAATAATAGAAATAGAGATTAGATATGTTTTTTCCTAATTTTGTATGAATTAAGATATTATGGATGGAAATGGGGTTTAATAGTATGGATGAAATGTATGGAGGATGTGATGAATTTATGGATGTGGAATGTATTTGGGTTGCATGGATGGATTATGGTGTGGTGAGATGTTGGAAATGGGAAATGGCAATGTAATCATAATTATGCACCCAAAGTGTTTGTTGAAATACTTGAGAGGATAAATACTAATATGGTACTATGGAATTGTTGGAAATTGATTACGAATTATGCTAAGAATCATGATAATATACATATATATGTGATTGTTTGTTAAATTATGTGTAATTATTTGCATGGTAATTGATATTCAGGAATGTAAGAATTTAGAAAAAAATCTTTCAAACCGGGAATTCTCTAACTATATGGTATGACACAACATAGAGGAGCTTCCATGGTGGGAGATCGGAAACTAAACGATTACCAACTCGAATGTTAATTACAACACTTATGCACAAACCCACATGTATGTTAAGATAAGACTCTTATAAGTCACACATGTGGACCATAAGCATAAGCATTGCAGATGCCTGATGTTCTGAATAAGCCCAATGAAGGATCTGAATAAGTGCATGTTCTGAATAAGCTGCTCAAGACTCATAAGCATAAGCATTGCATACGCCTGTCATTCTGAATAAGCCCAATGAGGGATCTAAATAAGTGTATGATCTGAATAAGTGCATAAACATAAGCATCTCAGAAGCACGTGGTCTCATAAGCATAAGCATTTCATAAGTATTTTGTCTTCTAAGTCTAAAGTTCTCAGAATACACGAGTCAAGGTGATGAAATGATGTATATGAGCACATGTTCATCCACACTCTGATTATGTTATTATGCTATTGAATATGGTTCTAATTAAGTGCAGGTATACTATGTTCTTGCCTGGATTTTATATACACCGAGTACTTTTGTACTCATCCAAACTTTTGTTTTGGCCGGTTTAGAGCAGGAGCACACAGCGGAGCTATGGATTGAAGAGGTGTACGTTGAAGAAGGAGGAGAAGGTGAGCCTTCCGAGGAGGGAGCCAGGGGCTTTGATAGCTACCCCTATTAGCTTATGTTTTGTTTTGGTTAAAAGAATTGTAATAGACTCTTAGATGATGTTGTTTAGCAGACTGCATTATAGATGAGTACCAGACTTTTTTTTTTATGGTAGATTGTTTATGTTGAGCATAGACTTGAGCAGGATGACTTGGCTTATTTTAAATCGAATTTTATTACTCTCATTTTCGGAGACTCGTGTAGTATGCCTTGGATGTCATGAGATTTTAAGCAGGCTTAAGAAATGTGGCGACCCAAGGTCCTGTTTTGGTCAAGGTAGGTTTTGGGGTCGTTACACTAATCTCGGGAGGAACTTGCTTTGATCTAACCCTATGCTCTCTGCGGTCCTTAGGGGACAAACATTCAATCCTGCACCCTTGTCTATGAGCACCTTGTGAACCTCAAAATCCTCTATGTAGTTAGTTATGTGGAGAAGCAACATGTGCGGATAGCCTGTATGTGCTGCATCATTTTCGGTAAAGGTGATGGATTGAGTGTTGTGATTTTCCCTATCATTGTCTTCAGGCCTTCTGGTGGGGTATCCTTGGGAATGTGGGCTGACTTGAGCACACTAAAGAAGATGTTGGCTTGCTTCTGGGATGTCTTGAGCAGTTCACAGATATATATATATAAAGAAAGAAATAAGTGCCACCTAACCCCCTCTCTTTGCTATCTAATCTTCAATTCCAAGAATCCTATGAGTTCTATTTTAAGGATGCCACGTGACATCCTTTTTTTAATCTCAACCGTTAACTCTCTCTCTCTCTCTCATACGTATCCCTCTCAATTAAAAAATCATTTGAGGATTTTAGGAGATTGTTCCCTCCACGTCTCTATTTATAATCTCAACCGTTAACTCTCTCTCTCACACATGTCTCCCTCACAAACAAATACTATTGGAGGGATTTTAGGAGATTGTGATAAGAGAGATAGAGATAAGAATGATAGATATAGAGTGTAGAAAGATTCTAGGGGATTGTGATACGACTTAAGTGGGAAGAGATTTTAGAGGATTGTGAGGGATAAAGAGATAGTATTAGAGATTTATTTTATAAGCTTTTTTACACCCGTGCATCGCATGGGGTCTCTACTAGTATATATATATATATAGAGAGAGAGAGAGAGAGAGAGACACGTGGCTTACTAGAGTTTTTGGTAAGCGCTAGTTTCGTAGCCCTTGGATCTTATTCTATTCTCAATCTAACCCTTGACACAAAACATATGATTTTGGTAGAAAACCACCCTCCATTTAAAGGAAAGAACCACATTTTAAGAAGGTTCATCTCTCACGGCTCTCCCTCTCCCCTTGTTCTCACCACGTTTAGAGTCTCTAGTGAGTACCTCTTCAAAATCTCAACACATTGTTAAAAACAGCTTGATCAGGTTGTTAGACCATCCACTTGAAGGTCAAAAAAAGCAGACATTCCTATAGCCTAAGTATGGTCTAGTAAACCCTAGAAGTTAATGCTCACTAACTAGTTTCTCAAAAAGAATTTCATGTTGGAATAATTGTAAGCAATTTAAATCAGTAAAGAAATTATACCAGAATATTTTCCAGTAGTAGAATAATACAGATAATAGTATGATTGCAAATTTGTAAAAGAGAAAAAATCTTAGCAGTAGAAAACTTATCAGTATAATTTGATCGAGGCACGTGTTAGACACACTATCCTTAAGGTGAAATTCGGCCCCTGCTAATTCTCGCTGATCGTGATGCTCATAGGACAAATGGCGGTCACCCCCAAGATACAACGATCAACACCAAGGAACAGGAGCACTCTCAATTCCTTGGTCTGCAGAAAACTCGATGATGTTCCAGTCCAAAAAAATGTTCAAAAAAAATGATCATAGCTTTTCGAAAATGAATAAGAAACTTAAGAAATGTTTAATCCCTAAAGAAGAGCAATGACAACTTTCTTCTTGCATGTATAGGTCTAAATCATGTTTTTAGATCTACTATTTGAAAGAAACTCTTTTCCTTTAAATAGGCTAAAGACAACCCGTAAAATAAAAGCTGTTAAAAGCTATAAAGACCCAAACGTTTTGAAGATGAATGATTCACAACCATAATAAATAATATTAAATGATTGTTTCCAAAAATCAATGATTTTGAAACGGTAACATTTAACTTTTAAGAGAAAGTGACTTGATAAGAAAGATTATATTCTTCAAATATTTATTTTAAAATACTTAAAATATAACAATCCCCCACATAGAATTAATATTTGAAAAAAAATAATAGCACACAAAAAATTGGGTTGATTAGAGATACTGCATATGGGAAAAGGTTTCTTTAGACTTGAACCTTTACTTAGTGTAGACTTATCGAGTGCATGAAGGGATTGGTGAACTAGGTCTTGAACCAAACCCTTGAGTTCATAAACTTAGACAATAAATCACACACACAGTTTCTCCCTACTATCATCGAGTTCTACGGTTGTGCACATTTTGGCCATATGCTAAATCCCAGTATTCATGAGCGCTCTAGAGAATTAGCCTAAGTTCTCATAGGAAGCGGCCGTACTTCCACACTCATATAGGTGCATCTATCAAGAGTGTCCCATAACTTTACACCCTACTGAGAATCAGCTATAGATGACAATAAGAGTCTATGACTCATCCTCCTCTTGTTAAAGGTATCACTTCAACATCATAGGGAAGAGCATGGAGTAAACTCCTAAGTTGTACTCTCATCAAGTCACTCAACAACTTATTTTTTCCATTGAACCTAGTTCTTGGGATCTCCAGTCATTTAGGTTGGGTTTCCATTTTAGGTAAATTTTTATCAATAGGCTTTAGCCTCATCCCCCTCGATGTATAATGGTTTAGCTTTTGAGCTAATCATTTGGTAAACAGATCCGCAATATTTTCTTTTGACCTCACAAAATCAAGTATAATAATTCAATTGTTAAGTAATTCCTTAACCGAATTATGCCTTCGACGTATATGTCGGGATTTCTCATTGATACATTTTTAGCTCTTGCTATAGCAGCTTGACTATCATAATATATTAAGAGAGCAGACATTGGCTGACTCCAAAATGGTATATCTACCAACAATATTCTTAACAATTTTGTTTCTTCTCTAGCTTTATCTAAAGCTATGAACTTTGATCTCATGATGAATCAGGCTATGCAGGTCTATGTAATAGATTTTTATGATACTGCACCTCCTCCAAGAGTGAACACATATACACTTTTAGACTTCGATTCATTTGAATCTGAAATCTAGTTTACATTGTTATATCCTTTTAATATAACAGGATACTCAATATAATGGCATCGTTGTATCCTTCTAGTACAACGGAATACTCAATATAATTTAAGACAACAATCTAAATTATATCTCAAATTTCTTAAAACCCTAATTTAAGTATCCCAGAGATCTTGTCCTGAGTTATAGGTAGATCTACTGAGTTTACCTATATCATGCTATATAGGTATAATACAGTTCATGATATAAATCATACTGCCTATTACTCTCAAGTTTATTTACTAGCCAGTCCACCAAATTAATGGATCTGAATTATACTGACTCTCTCCTAGAGTAATTATCTAACCATCTATAGGATAAACATCTACAAGATAATCGCTTGTAAGATAATTATCTACAATATTACCATCTACATGATATTCATTTGTAGAATAACTAGCATAACACTTCATCTGACGAATATGCCAGGATTCTCATTATAGATATATTCCATTACCAAGGTGGATCTTATTATTATTTTTGCACAATGAAACAAATAAGATTTTAAGTCATTCACTTTCTATACATTTCTCTCTATAGGCATCAAATATGAGCTCTATAGTGGATTTAGACTGTCTGCTTGGATAATTTTCAAGAAATAGCCCTACCAACAAGGGTGAATACCTAAAATTTTGATCTCATTGAGATAAATATATATTTTCAAATATATAAATTCATGTTATTTCAACTCAAGTTTACATTTGCTTGTACTATGTCAAATTTAAATGATCAAATCATTAATATATAATTCTCATAACTCTAGGTTATAAATAAACTTTAGGTTTATTCTCATATAATATCATTGACCTATAAGCAAATGTTTTATTAGGCTGCTTTTATGTAAAACACCCCCACAATTTCAAATATTATATAATACACCCAGAGTTTAAAAGGAGTTTCTCTATGAGAGCATATAAAAAATACTTCATTAACCACATAGGTTAATTCAACCACATAGTCCATAATGTATAACAGTCAGAGCACATGCTCAGATCACCTTTAAATAAATCATCATTTATCAACAACATAACTCAAAACATATGATGTTATATGGAAGTTGTTGTATATGTATTAAACAATATTCGATATAAGAATAAACATGTTCATAGCTCAACTTGGCTCAACATGACTTGTTTTGCACAAGATATTTAGTGCGTTACATCAAGTGGAAAACTAATACACAATGGAGTGTATACGCTCAATACTCTAGTTAAGATACACTATCTCTTGTATGTTTCTTTAACATACAATTATAAAGTTGTTTTAACCATTTTGTAAATATATATATACATATTTCTCAGTACTTTATCATTAGACTAATGCACAAAATTTTAATTCCAAAATTTACGTCTCCACAATCCAAGACTTGCATTTAAAAGCAAAAATTAGGAATCTATCAAGCTCTTTAATTTTTCTTGATATGATCCAATGATCAATATATTATTAAAATATAGACAGATAATTACACATAACTCGCCCTTGAGTTTAGTATAAACACACTTACCTGCTTCACTAATTTTGAACTCATTTAAAAGTATAATGTTTTCAAACTTTTCATGCCGCTTACTATAGTCTATATAAATATTTAAATAGGCTACAAAATTTATGTTGTAGACTTTAAACTACAACCTGTAAGCACCCCAATTTTGCACCCCTTTAGTCTCTTTTCACATCCTTAAAAACACTTTTAAAAACTCTCTTTTAGAACCCTCTTTCCACGTGCTTTGATTTTCGGAAATGGCCCAAAAGTAGAAAATGAACAAAATGCTCCTTTAGTGAAAAATGACCAAAATACCTTTAAAAAGTTCTGAAAAATTCATATTTTATCTAAAATATTTTTCTGCATTCTATCAGTTCAATTTCAACTATTTTTCAGATCAAATCGAGCCTAAAACAAGAAAAATGCCACTATGGAGCAAAATGACTAAAATACCCTTAGAAAAGTGCTCAAAAGTTTTCATTTTGACAAAATAATTTTACAAATTCTTTGGTTCAATTTTGGCTATTTTCGGGGTCAAAACAGGCTTAAAATGCAAAAATCAGCTTTCGACAAATCAGGAGGTGACATGTGGCACAAAAAATAAAAAAATATTTTTTTAAGCCTTTAATATAGGCGCTACTTCAAGTAGCGCCCCCAGGTATTTACAAAAATGTCATTCCCCCTATTTTCACCGCCTTACTATGCGTGTTTCGGAAAAATCCAAATAGGGGTGCTACTTCAAGTAGCGTCCACCCAGTTTGGCACCCTTTTACTGCCTTACTGTTCACCACCGCCCTGCTTTTCGGGGATTTTATCCAAAATAGACTCTACTTCAAGTAGCACCCCCCCATTTTGAAGAACTATCAATACCCCACCCCATTTCTCTCATTTCTTACTCATTCACTCTCCTCTCTCTTCCTTTTCTTCTTCAAAACCTTGCGTACCGCCTGGAATCCTGAGAAAGTCAATTGCGAATGGTCGATCCTCGGGACCCATTTCAGAAATCTTTTCAGATTTTCCGGAAGGTAACTTTTCTTAAAAAACCTTGTCTTGCTTTGTCTTTTAGTAGTTTAAATTATTTTGTTTGACTGATTGCCTTGCCTAGTCGAACCCCTGCCTAAATCTCAGTCCAAATATAGCCTTGCCTAGTCGAATACCAACCTAAATCTCAGATCAAATATAGCCTTGCTTAATCGAACCCCTGCTCAAATCCCAAATCAAATCTAGTTTGGTATAGTCGAACTCCTGTCCGAACCTCAGTTCAAAACCTTGTTCAGGTACCCATCCCAATGCTCCCCGGCACGAGCTTAAACTGCACCATTGCTCCTTAGCATAAGCTTAAAAGGCCTTTATACGCTCCTCAAATATGAGTGTAAAAAATCGAACCCATCAATTTCCCACCATACAATCAAATCAAATCAAACCATCAATCCGAAACGAAGTGCGGCTTGATTCCACTTATAGTGGATACGTAGACAACCTTAATCAGGTTTAGCTCCCTCTAGGATAAAATCCCTATTCCGTTTCTATCATGTCCATCTCATTACATTCATTACTGTTAATATTATATTTTTTAGCATATAAATGAAATTTCAAGCTTTTCTTACAGTTCCCCCCACTTTCATTCAGACTTAGGGAGTAGGCAACCACCTCCGGATGAGAGTTTAGGGGTGCCTAACACCTTCCCCTAATTATGAGGAACTTGTACACAATACTATTATATGCATATTTAATAAATGCACTAAAAATTTCAGATCCTAATTTTGTTCTTTTGGGGCTAGAAAATACTCCCATAGTTTAAATTATTTCACTAGTCACATGGGTCAACAAAAGTAGTTAAACTTTAAGATGGTTAAACTCAAATAACCATATATATATATATATTTTTTTTTTTAAATCACAAAATTTCATATGCAAACTCATGATGGAACACATATTTCAATAATTACTTTCATCATCGATGAGTCAAACAATAGGTTTTTAGTACACCTGATATGAGAGGTTACTTGGTTTATTAAAACCGTAAAATACTTGATCATTTTTCTTCTAAAGTATATAAGTCACATAGAGACAACACATCTCAAACCAGTAAGGTTAAATTGATATCAATAATGAATACTACCATATCTCAATTTAGAGTTGACAATCTGCTATTGGAAAAGCATAAAAATAATGCAAAGACCTCTATATGGATATATAGTCAAGCATGCTAATTTTCATAGGATAAATGAGCGGCTAATTAAAATAACAAGATAAATCATTGTCATGAATAAATAATTCAGCATGTTATCTTGCATTTGAGCTATTGTCAGAGAACTAATTACACTCAAATTTCAAGAAATATCTCACATTTTTCATCCCATGGACAAGTATTACACATACTCAAATAATCTTAATCAGCATAATATACTGATCTCGATTTATTATATTTTTACATCTTTAAAAAAAAAATATTAATGAAGTTGGTAATCCACCAGATTAATATTTTTGTAATCATCCCAGGTTCCCATCAAAATTTATGCTTTTTAGTTTTGATTTGCATTGTAGATCATAAACGAAAATTTTTTCAATTGGTATAATACGAGCTCCATAGAAATTAAAACTCATTGTAATACACTACTTGCATTCAGGTAATTAATATATAGAGAGAGTAATTCAAAAAAATTCTGAAAATAAGTCAGAATCATATTCTCCACCTCTATATGACCTTAAAATTTTTTTACAGGTTTTTTAATATGAATTTCCATACAATTTTTTAATATTTAATAATTTTTTTTTACAGAACTTTAAATAAAATAACAAATTTTGCTACTATCTCTTAAAATTAATTTCATACAAGTAGATTTTTTTTTCTTTTCTTCAAATTATTCATAATTTATAGTGCTCAAATTTCACCTTAAGATTGTTGGAATAGTTGTAAGCAATTTAAATCAGTATAGAAATTATACTAGAATATTTTCCAGCAATAGAAGAATAATATACATGATACTATGATTGCAAATCTGTAAAAGAGAAAAAAATCTTAGCAATAGAAAACTTATTAGTATAATTTGATCAAGGCACATGTTGGACACGTTGTCCTTAAGGTGAATTCGTCCCCTGCTAGTTCCCTCTGACCGTGATGCTCACAGGACAAATGGCGGTCACCCCCAGGATACAACAATCAACACCAAGGAACAAGGGCAATCTCAATTCCTTGGTCTGTAGCGAACTCGATGATGTTCCAGCCCAAAAAAATGTTCAAAACAAATGATCATAGCTTTTCTAAAATGAATAAGAAACTTAAGAAATGTTTAATCCCCAAAGAAGAGCAATGATAACTTTCTTCTTGCATGTATAGGTCTAAATCATGTTTTTAGATCTACTATTTGAAAGAAACTTTTTTCCTTTAAATAGGCTAAATGTCATCCATAAAATAAAAGCTATTAAAAGCTATAAAGACCCAAACGTTTTGAACATGAATGATTCACAACCATAATAAATAATATTAAAGGATTGTTTCCAAAAATCAATGATTTTGAAACGGTAACATTTAACTCCTAAGAGAAAGTGAATTGATAAGAAAGATTATATTATTCAAATATTTATTTAAAAATACTTAAAATATAACATTTCACACATCAAGTTTCTAGAAGTGCGCTCACATGGTTACATGAATACTTTAATTTTCTAATAATTAATCTCCATCAAATGCGTGAGAATTAAAAAAAGTCATTAATAAATTGAATACTCATAGATTTCCTAGTCAAAAGCAGGACATCTCTCTTTCAAAGGGGCAGTGGAGATTCGACCTCCCCAAGGTAATACCATGATACGAAGTAGATAGGGAAAGTTGAAAGGATGTTGAATAGCAAAAATCAAGTGCAAAAAAATGAATCTTCTGGGCGACTGAGTGTTACTCTTCTTAGACTAGCCTTATATCGAGTGAGTACTTAATTTCGCAGGGGTGTATAAGAGATCAACAACCTTCCATAAACCTGACTCTTTTGGAGTGCTTGAGTGGGTTTATCCTTATGGTACCTTAACGTTCACCTTATGTCTGATTATACGTGCTCACGTGTTTAGGTGTTATTCTCTAAATACAAGGTACAAAAAAATAAAATGGAGGTTGATCATGAATCATCATCATTCTTGCGGCATGCATTTTAGCATTTCTCGACAATTTAGAATTTCTCTCAAGTAGCCATAGTCATAAAATTACGTGGAAAGGATAACCTTCCACTATCATTTAAAAAAAAAAAAAAACCTCCACTATACTTTAGGGCTAGACATTGGGCCGGGCGGGCATCACCTGTCCTAAATTCGGGCTGGGCCAGCCGGCCATATGACCCTACTAACTTACATAGTTCTGATTAGAGGCCAAGGGCAGCCACCCTCTTTGAACTTTTGAAAAAAAATAAATTATTGTATGTTAATTTAAATTTTTAATGGGGGCATAACCCTGCATGGATCAACTAGCAACGAGCAGTTGCCCTTGAACTTTTGAAAAAAAAATATGCCCCACAAATTAGATAGAAATCGTACTTTTTAAATTTTTTTTTTATTGATGAAATTGTATTCCACAAAAACCAAGTCTGCTTATAGCACACCATGGGCATGGTAAGTGGATCCAACGGACTATTTCATTTTTTTGTGGTAATGTCATTGTTAATAGTTCAACATCTCAAAAGTGCACCTTTCAACTTCTTCCGCAACATACAGATTTCGTATATATTGATTGGTGCCTGCTAGCTTAGTTGGTATCTCGCCTATGTTTCTCTGGTAGGGGTCTGCCTAGCCCCAGCATACCTTCCAAAAAAAAAAAAACTTATAAATTTGGTACCTATTGATTGCTTCCTTTGAGGACCCTAAACGGTTGGGATAAGGTTTGGACGATGACCACAAAAGAGCAGATGAAGTTGAGCAGAGCCATTCGGCGCAACGCTTCTTCTTCTTGGAAGTTAGGGCTTCGAATCTATTGTCTATTTTCTTTGTCGTCTCTTTTTCTAACTTTCTTTTTTTATAATTTTATTTTAAGACCACGACATTAAATAATTTTCTTTCTATAGAAATTGCACGAACATCTCCTTCTTCGAATTCGACTATCGTATTGAATCCAAAAACGCCATGTTAATGAAATGATTATATCCGTACATCGATCAAATATGATCCCTTTTATGGGTACTCCCAAATATACTCCATAATCCTAACCACTAAGGGCCAAGATTTAACTTGGCTTATTTTGTCTTTTCTAATGCCACATCAGTTTTAATCCTAACTGTTTATTAATTGAGTTAAATAGCTAGAATTTGGGAGTAAATTCCATAATCCTATCCTAAAGTGAAATTTGATTCTCTCACGTTGTAGCTCCCGCTTTGTATTGTCTCCTTCTTGCATTTAATGACTGGTCAAAGACTAATGTACCTTTAACTTTTCTGAATTTTTATAATTATTGCAGGGACAAAAATGTCTTGGTGGTCGTTATCAAGTTCACCCACTGGGTGAATGTTTATATATATATATATATACCAGCACTTTGGAGGTGCTCTTGTCCTATCCTAAATTGAAATTTGACTCTCTTGCACTCTGGTTACTTTGATTGAGAGACTTTGTGAAAAAGAAGAAAAGAAAAAGAAAATATGGACTGAAGTCTAGAATTATCTTCATCCTTTATAAAAAAAAATGTTTTTTCCTTTCATGGTTGTGAATGCTTTGTTTCATGATTGCTCAAAATAGAATTTTGAGATACCTCTACATAATTTTCTCTTTTCTTTTTTTACAGTTCTTTGGATATTTTACTCTTCTGATTTCAGTAATACTTTTGCCAGAAAAAACTTCATATTTTATTCATATTCCATCCATAAATTTCCGGAGTTATTAAATTTAGGTCATTAGAAAAAAAAAATAAAAATAAAATAGTATATAGCAGGGTCTAAGAATTAGAGTCCTGAACCCATGGGTATGCCTTGGATATTTTTTTGTCAAAGAATTCTTGCTTATACCCCGCTTTGATTAGGGAGAATCCTATATCAATTGGGATCCACTATACATATGATGTATTTTACATTGTCTCTTCTTCTCTACTATTATAATGAGAGAAGCGGGGTTAAAAAGTTTGTTGATTTTTTTCTAATGTTCCTAATGAGTCCTAATTTTATGGTATCTTAATGTGAATATAGTTAGTAGTGATGAATTTTAATAGGGGCATTAAAGTAATATCAACTACAACAAACAATAATCCCTCTATATCTCCATGATTCTCTCAAATCTTCTCTTTATCTTCTCTCATGCTCCCTCCTTGGTCTCTCTCAACAAAGAGGTACACTCTCTTCTACGTGGGAACTACTTTTAAGAGAAAAAATAGGATTTTTTTTTGTTTTCAGAATGTCCCTTTCTATACTAATGTGTCCATCACAAGTTTTTTTAATCTAAAAAGTCCCTCAAGTTTCTATACTCAAAATATTTAATTTTTTTCTAAAATGCCCTCACGATCCCACTCTCCCCTTCCCCTCTCTTTCACGTGCATCACACATGCCGCCCACTAGTACATAATAAAGACAATTTCTTTTCTTTTTTTGGTAAGGTTACGTTTGCTTGTAGGGAAAATAAGTGTATTGAATTATTTTTTTTAAAAAAACTATGTTTTTTGGTTGGAATGTTGCAAGGAGAACTTTTTAATGTAAATAATTTTCTAGTTTTATTTTATGGTTGAGAGAAAATTTTCATAAAAAATGAGGAGAAATTATTTATCGTAATTTTTTTTTTCTTCTCCACAACATTTTCCCTCCAAACAAACAAAGCCTCAAGGAAAATCGTATCCTTGGAATAGAAAGACAATTTTGTATGCATCCACACTACAATTAAAACTGTAAATGTAGCGAATTAGAAGTGGATGATGGTATATTTGAATTTTTTTCCGATTACATATTTGACTATTTGAATTTGGATTATTTGAATTTGGTTGAATATCCAATGAATAGTGAAATAGAGTGTTTGTATACCAACTACAATTAAAATATTCGAATTATCTGATTACTTAAAAAAATAGAAGAATGAAAAATGCCATAAAATGGAAAAAAATATAAATTTTATTAAAAAAAAAATATATTATCCTCTACCAATGTGTTGTCGTAGTCCTCAACCAATGGTCGGCCTCTCCTTCCATGACAAAGGAGGCCCATTTAACCCTCTGCTCATCTATGGGCTTGAGCACAGAGAATATTTTCTCCAATTTTACTATCCATATCTTGGCAACCGCCGGGTCTAAACTACCATAGAAGGCTGGGGGACCCATCCTTCTGAAGGCCTCCACTCCGTGCTATCGAGGTGTGTGAGCATCAGTATACCTTTCTAGCCTTGCCTGCCCTACTGTTTGGAGGGCAGTCTGGTGAGTGATAGCAGTGACAAGAGTTTCTAGAATACAACCCATATTTGATTGGCCATTAGCCTCGGAAGTGCCTTCTCCACTACTTCCTGTTGCACTTCCATCTCGGTAACCTTGTGTGCCATGTCTCATGGTGATCATCTTGTGAGTGACAATAACCATTCCACCTTTAGAAAACAAGTTCATACATAGCTAAATCTTAAATCTAACCCTAAAATAAACTTAGTCTCTTATTCTTGATGTTGCTTTTCTAAGTTTAATAAGTCCCCTTGTTCCTAGGGAACCTAGTGCCTTTACCCGAAGGACTCTAATGCATTTGTTGACGCGACCCAAAATTCCACCTAGGAGTTACGTGACTTTGGCGTCGTGTATTACATTTAAACTATCCTGTCAGAGAGTATACAAGGCATATCAATAGTGAACCTGAAAATTTCTTCTATATAAAAGTTCTTCCAAGTGTTAACATAGACAAAAGACTGAATAAAAACTACAACCTGTATATAAGATCCAGCACATGAGTTACCAGCTCAAGCCTACATAAAAATCCCCAAACAAAATCTCAAAGTACATGTCTCTCTCACTGAAACTCCACTATAAGGCCACATGTCAAGGCCCCTAACATCTGTATGATAATCTGGCACGACTGTCCAACCTAGAACCTACCAAAATAACAGTTCTACTGAGTATTGAATACTCAACGTATACAAACTACTAACTAATCAGGTTACAACACATTAATATGTCATACAGGATATAGTTCATCAAAACATATACATAATGAGAGTGCAGAAGTTTAAAACAAGATAACATGTGTATATTCTCGAAAATCACACTTTAAATTATACTTTAAGTTCATGCTTTAACAAAACATATTTCGATATCTTATGAGTCTTTTGAGCTCCTTTTGCGTCTTATGAGTCTTATGAGTTCCTTATGTGTCTTATGAGTCTTGTGAGTTTCTTGTACATATCATGAGATTCTTAGCTTATGACCACCTTATGAGATTCTTATGAGATCATTCTTTTCACTTATCTTGTACTTACTTTGAGACAGATGCTAGTACCTGTACCTGGTCTTAGTATACTAGCATCATCTCTTGCTTTCATGAAAACAGATGATAGTATCTGTACCTGGTCATAGTACACTAAAACATAATTTCTTAATTCTTGGAAACAGATACTAGTACCCGTACTTGGTCATAGCACACTAGCATCATTTCATATTCTTTATTTTACTTGAAGACATATACTAGTATCCGTATCTGGTCATAGTATACTAGTATCCTCTCATACTTACTTGGAAACAGATGTTAGTTCTCGTACCTGGTCATAGTACATTAACATCCTTTCATACTTATTGGAAACAAATACTAGTGGTTGTACCTGGTCATAGTAAACTAGCATCCTTTCATATTCTTGTTAACTTGCAAACTTTCTCTTGTGAGTTTTTTCTTCTTTTCTTATGAACTTTATTTCTCTTTCCTTATGAACCTTTCTTATGAGCTTGTTACTTATGACACTTAGAGTTTTTACTTATGAGTCTTATGAGACATCTTGATCATGCACCCATACATGTGCATAGTGCTTCTGGGCATCATGGGAATCATAGAAAGCCTTTAACATTATCACATGCCCATAAAATTTCAATCATAGAGAGGATTATGTCTTCACTGTTTCCATAAAAATCCATAACTATGGTTTACCAAAACAAGGTCCTATTCCTTGATTTCATTTCGTTTGCACAAGGTTAATTGGTAGAGTGTGTCTTCTCTGTTTCCATAGAAATCCATCCCTTAAATCTTACTTAATCTACATGAAACCTAACCAAAACCATCTAGGAGAGAGTAGTTACACTCTCTTTTATCAAAACCCATCTCTCTTAGCTTTCCTTTTTATTAATGAACGATGAACTTGTTAACGAGTGAAGGATATCTATCCTTTCTAATTAAACACCATGTCTCAATACTTGATATCATAACATGGTAGATGATAGAGTGTATCTACACTCTTTACCTCACAACACATACTTTAAATCTTGCTTTTTCATAGATGAATCCTAACATAGATAGCTAGTAGCAAGTAGCTACACATGCGAGGCCATAAACCTTGATTTCATTTCATGCTTTTCAATTGTTATACACTTACAAGGTTACATGCCTTACTTGTCTTCAAACACTTACATCAAAGCTCACAACACCAAGAACAAGATCCTATACCTTGATTTTACTTCATTCATTTCGTTAGTATGCACATTCTAGACTATACAGCTTAACTTCATCCCAAAACATGGTTCACATCTTACTTTTACTAAAAGGAGTACAATAATAGCAA
Source organism: Tetracentron sinense (assembly GCA_015143295.1). Classification (NCBI taxonomy): domain Eukaryota; kingdom Viridiplantae; phylum Streptophyta; class Magnoliopsida; order Trochodendrales; family Trochodendraceae; genus Tetracentron; species Tetracentron sinense. Next base: position 33,187,712 of record CM026563.1, on the reverse strand, counting down.
TACATATTAATGGATTATAGCAAAAAAAGTTAGTAGAATGTATCTACCTTGAAAACTTAGGAGAAAGGACTTGAGAAGACTTGTGGAAGTGAGATCCAAGCTTAAATGGTGAAATCCTTGCTTCACCTTTGATCTCTAGCCAAAACCCCTTCTAAAACCCTAACTCTCTCTCTCTCTTGCTTCTAAAAATCTCCCCTTAGGGTGTTGTAACCCTAAACCCACGAATTTGGTGGGTATTTATAGGCCAAGGGGTTTAAAAACCCTAAATTATCATTAGGATTCTCACACAAAGGGGAAAAACCCCAATTTATTAAAAGTCGGTCGATCGGATGAGGCTGGAAAGCCCTTGTTCCGACCAAATTTCATACAGTCGGTTGATCGGCTAGAGGGGGCAGTCAACTGGACTTGAGCACAACCCTACTGCCATCCCATTTTTAGGTATTTTGGAGATAGTCGGTTGACCGGCTAGAGGGGCGGTCGACCGGCCTTCACCAGAACCTAGCGATTTCCCCCTATTTTCTCTATTTTTTCTCACTTAGAGTGTTTCCAGTCTTCCCTTAACTCACTTAGAGTGTTTCCACTCTCTTACCTTGGCTTTACACTCACAGAACATCTCTAGCTTGATTTCAAACTCTTTCATTCATTCATTCATCACACACCAAAATACACAGAAGGCCTTTAAGCTTTAAAATCACTATTCACTGCCTAGTGAACTCGGTTCCGAGGTTCTACATACACACTTAGGATATTTTATATCCTATGCTTTTAGATACTTTGAGTATTATTATACTCTTGTTTTGAGACTCGACATACACCTATAAAACCCTCACTTTATTTCCCTCTAACCAAGGGCACATGGAAGGCCTTAGGCTTTGACACGCCCTGTGCACTGACACTATTCACATGAATAGTGCACTCTAATTCCGGGGCTCTACATTTGCTTTGGTACCAACTTTGTCGAGCCCCAAAATCCCACCTTGGTCATAATGAGACTTTGGGCCGTGACATTGTCTAAACCTGCATAATCCCATAACATACAAGACAATGCTAAATGCAACACTTTGAAAATGACGATAAAATTCGATATAAACAACTATCCTGTAATAATATTTGACCAATTTAAACATAACCCACCATATGAATCACCCATCGTGATTCCATCATCAAGTTTAACCTAAGCAACATCGTATCATAGTAAGGCGGTGAAAATAGGAGGATTAGCATTTTTTTAAATACCTGGGGGCGCTACTTGAAGTAGCGCCCGGATTAAAGGCTTTAAAAAATATTTTTTTATTTTTTTGTGCCACATGTCACCTCCTGATTTGTCGAAAGCTGATTTTTGCGTTTTAACCCTGTTTTGAACCCGAAAACTGCCAAAATTGAACTGAAAGATTTGTAAAATTATTTTTGTCAAAATGATAACTTTTGAGCACTTTTCTAAGGGTATTTTAGTCATTTTGCACCATAGGGGCATTTTTCTCATTTTAGGTCCGATTTGATCCAAAAAATAGTCGAAATTGAACTGATAGAATGCAGAAAAATATTTTAGATAAAATATAAATTTTTCTGAACTTTTTAAGGGTATTTTTGTCATTTTTCACTACAGGGGTATTTTGGTCATTTTTTACTTTCGGGCCATTTTCGAAAATCAAAGCACGTGGAAAGAGGATTCTAAAAGAGAGTTTTTAAAAGTGTTTTTAAGGATGTGAAAAGAGACTAAAGGGGTGCAAAATTGGGGTGCTTACAGGTTGTAGTTTAAGGTCTACAACATAAATTTTGTAGCCTATTTAAATATTTATATAGACTATAGTAAGTGGCATGAAAAGTTTGAAAACATTATACTTTTAAATGAGTTCAAAATTAGTGAAGCAGGTAAGTGTGTTTATACTAAACTCAAGGGTGAGTTATGTGTAATTATCTGTCTATATTTTAATAATATATTGATCATTGGATCATATCAAGAAAAATTAAAGAGCTTGATAGATTCCTAATTTTTGCTTTTAAATGAAAGTCTTGGATTGTGGAGACGTAAATTTTGGAATTAAAATTTTGTGCATTAGTCTAATGATAAAGTACTAAGAAATATATATATATATATATATATATATATATTTGCAAAATGGTTAAAAAAACTTTATAATTGTATGTTAAAGAAACATACAAGAGATAGTGTATCTTAACTAGAGTATTGAGCGTATACACTCCATTGTGTATTAGTTTTCCACTTGATGTAACGCACTAAATTTCTTGTGCAAAACAAGTCATGTTGAGCCAAGTTGAGCTATGAACATGTTTATTCTTAAATCGAATATTGTTTAATACATATAACATCATATGGAGTGTTTCGGAAAAATCCAAATAGGGGTGTTACTTCAACTAGCGCCCACCCAGTTTGACACCCTTTTACTGTCTTACTGTTCACCACCACCCTGCTTTTCGGGGATTTTATCCAAAATAGGTGCTACTTAGCACCCCCCATTTTGAAAAACTATAAATACCCCACCCCAGTTCTCTCATTTCTTACTCATTCACTCTCCTCTCTCTCCCTTTTTTTCTTCAAAACCTTGCGTAGCGCCTGGATTCCTGAGAAAGTCAATTGCAAATGGTCGATTCTCGGGACCCATTTTCAGAAATCTTTTCAGATTTTCCGAAAGGTAACTTTTCTTAAAAAAACCTTGTCTTGCTTTATCTTGTAGTAGTTTAAATTATTTTGTTTGACTGCTTGCCTTACCTAGTCGAACCCCTGCCTAAATCTTAGTCCAAATATAGCCTTACCTAGTCGAACACCTACCTAAATCCCAGATCAAATATAGCCTTGCTTAGTCGAACCCCTGCTCAAGTCCCAGATCAAATCTAGCCTGGCCTAGTTGAACCCCTGTCCGAACCTCGGTTCAAAACCCTGTTCAGGTACCCATCCCAATGCTCCCCGGCACGAGCTTAAACTGCACCATCGCTCCTTAGCATGAGCTTAAAAGGCCCTTAATTACGCTCCTCAAATATGAGCATAAACAATCGAACCCATCAATTTCCTACCATACAATCAAATCAAATCAAACCATCAATCAATCAAATCAAATCATCAATCCGAAATGAAGTGTGGCTTAATTCCACTGACAGTGGATACGTAGACAACCTTAATCGGGTTCAGCTCCCTCTAGGATAGAATCCCTATTCCATTTCTATTATGTCAATCTCATTACATTCATTACTGTTAATATTATATCTGTTTAGCATATAAATGAAATTTCAAGCTTCTCTTACGGTTCCCCCACTTTGATTCAGACTTAGGGAGTAGGTAACCATCTCCGGATGAGAGTTTAGAGGTACCTAACACCTTCCCCTAACTCAACTGAATCCCTTACCCTGACTTTTGACTTTATGACCATGCCTTATCCAAGCATTTCAGGGACCTATTTTCCTCAGAATTAGATAGGTGACGACTCTCTTTTGAATTGTAATTTATCGTTATTCCTCATTGGGTTCAATCCTGATCGAGAATGGAGGTTAAAATTCCGGTACTCACACAACCCTTTCAAGTTGATCTAAATATATTTCTTTTCCAAGTTCTCAATTGATATTTACACCAATAATCGCAGATTTAATTATGAGGAACTTGTACACAATACTATTATATGCATATTTAATAAATGCACTAAAAATTTCAGATCCTAATTTTGTTCTTTTGGGGCTAGAAAATACTCCCACAGATTAAATTATTTCACTAGCCACATGGGTCAACAAAAGTAGTTAAACTTTAATATGGTTAAACTCAAATAACCATATATATATATATATATATATATATATATATTTTAATCACAAAATTTCATATGCAAACTCATGATGGAACACATATTTCAATAATTACTTTCATCATCGATGAGTCAAGGTTTTTAGTAGGCCTGATATGAGAGGTTACTTGGTTTATTAAACCCGTAAAATACTTGATCATTTTTCTTCTAAAGTATATAAGTCACATAGAGACAACACATCTCAAACCAGTAAGGTTAAATTGAAATCAGTAATGAATACTACCATATCTAAATTTAGAGTCGACAATCTGCTATTGACAATGATAAAAATAATGCAAAGACCTCTATATGGATATATAGTCAAGCATGCTAATTTTCATAGGATAAATGGGCGGCTAATTAAAATAGCAAGATAAATCAGTGTCATGAATAAATAATTCAGCATGTTATCTTGCATTTGAGATATTGTTAGAGAACTAATTACACTCAAATTTCAATAAATGTCTCACATTTTTCATCCCACTGACAAGTATTACACATACTCAGATAATCTTAATCAGCTTAATATACTGATCTCGATTTATTACATTTTTACATCATTAAAAAAAAATATTAATGAAGTTGGTAATCCACCAAATTAATATTTTTGTAATCATCCCAGGTTTCCATCCAAATTTATGCTTTTTAGTTTTGATTTGCATTGTAGATCATAAACGAATTATTTTTCAATCGGTATAATACAAGCTCCTTAGAAATTAAAACTCATTGTAATACACTACTTGCATTTAAGTAATTAATATATAGAGAGAGTAATTCAAAAAATTCTGCAAATAAGTCAGAATCATATTCTCCACCTCTATATGACCTTAAAATTTTTTTACAGATTTTTTAATCTGAATTTCAATTACAATTTTTTAATATTGAATATTTTTTTTTTACAGAACTTTAAATAAAATAACAAATTCTGCTACTATCTCTTAAAATTAATTTCATACAAGTAGATTTTTTTTTTCTTCAAATTATTCATAATTTATAGTGCTCAAATTTCACCTTAAGATTGTTGGAATAATTGTAAGCAATTTAAATCAGTATAGAAATTATACTAGAATATTTTCCAGCAGTAGAAGATAATATAGATGATATTATGATTGCAAATCTGTAAAAGAGAAAAAATCTTAGCAGTAGAAAACTTATCAGTATAAGTTGATCAAGGCACGTGTTGGACACGCTGTCCTTAAGGTGAATTTGTCCCCTACTGGTTCTCTCTGACCGTGATGCTCACAAGACGAATGGCGGTCACCCCTAGGATACAACGATCAACACTAAGGAACAAGAGCACTCTCAATTCCTTGGTCTGCAGCGAATTCGATGATGTTCCAGCCCAAAATTTTTTTCAAAACAAATGATCATAGCTTTTATAAAATGAATAAGAAACTTAAGAAAGGTTTAATCCCCAAAGAAGAGCAATGACAACTTTCTTCTTGCTTGTATAGGTCTAAATCATGTTTTTAGATCTACTATTTGAAAGAAACTTTTTTCCTTTAAATAGGCTAAATGTCATCAATAAAATAAAAGCTATAATGACCAAAAAGTTTTGAAGATGAATGATTCACAACCATAATAAATAATATTAAAGGATTGTTTCCAAAAATCAATGATTTTGAAACGGTAACATTTAACTCTTAAGAGAAAGTGAATTGATAAGAAAGATTATATTATTCAAATATTTATTTTAAAATACTTAAAATATAACATTTCACACATCAAGTTTCTAGAAGTGCGCTCACATGGTTACATGAATACTTTAATTTTCTAATAATTAATCCCCATCAAATGCCTGAGAATTAAAAAAAGTCATTAATAAATTGACTTCTGATATAGATTTCCTAATCAGAAGCTGGACATCTCTCTTTCAAAGGGGCAGTGGAGATTCGACCTCCCCAAGGTAATACCATGATACAAAGTAGATAGGGAAAGTTGAAAGGATGTTGAATAGCAAAAATCAAGTGCAAAAAAAGGAATCTTCTGGGCGGCTGAGTGTTACTCTTCCTAGACTAGCCTCATATCGAGTGAGTACTTAACTTCGCAGGGGTGTATAAGAGACCAATAACCTTCCATAAGCCTGACCCTTTTGGAGTGTTTGAGTGGGTTTATCCTTATGGAACCTTAACGTTCACCTTAGGTCTCATTGTACGTGCGTATGTGTTTAGGTGCTATTCTCTAAAAACAAGGTACAAAAAAATAAATGGAGGTTGATCATGAATCATCATGCATGCATTTTAGCATTTCTCGATGATTTAGAATTTCTCTCAAGTAGTCATAGTCATAAAATTACGTGTCAAGGATAACCTTCCACTATCATTTAAGCTAGATGGGCATGTATGGACCTTGTTGAATATGAAGGTGAGAAGTAACATCTAATAATGGAACAAAACCTTTGTTTGGCTTTTTTTTGATAGGATAAGCTTTTGGCTCCTCATCCACATCTCAAAAGTGCATCTTTCAACTTCAACTTACAACACACCATGGGTTTGGCCCAGTGGTAGTGTATCTCCCATTTGGGGACGGAAGACTCGTGTTCGAGTCCTTGGTGTGGCTGTTGACGCCCACCATGTGTTGAGTTCTAACCCTGCTGACAGTCCTAACCCCTGACATAGTTAGTTAACAAATTAGTCCTACCAAAAAAAAAAAAAAAAAAAAAAAAAAAAACAAACTTCAACTTACAGATTTCGTACCTAATATTGGCGCCAGCTAGCTTAGCTATTTGGTATCTCGTGAATGTTTCTCTGGTAGGGTCTGCCTAACCCAGCTTACCTTCCAAAAAAAAAAAAAACACTTACAAATTTCGTACCTATTGATTGCTTCCTTTGAGGACCCTAAAAGGTTGGGATAAGGCTTGGACGATGACCACAAAAGGGCAGATGAAGTTGAGCAGAGCCATTCGGCGCAACGCTTCTTCTTCTTGGAAGTTAGGGCTTCGAATCTATTGTCTATTTTCTTTGTCTTGTCTTTTTCTAACTTTCTTTTTTTTTTTATAATTTTATTTTAAGACCACGACATTAAATGATGATTTTCTTTCTATAGAAATTGCACGAACATCTCCTTCGAATTCGACTATCATATTGAATCCAAAAACACCATGTTAATGAAATGATTATATCCGTCCATTGATCAAATATGATCCCTTTTATGGGTACTCCCAAATATACTCCATAATCCTAACCATCCATAACTAACCACGAAGGGCCAAGATTTAACTTGGCTTATTTTGTCTTTTCTAATGTCACATCAGTTATAGTCCTAATTGTTTATTAATTGAGTTAAATAATTAGAATTTGGGAGTAAATTCCATAATCCTATCCTAAATTGAAATTTGATTCTCTCGCGCTGTAGCTCCCGCTTTGAATTGTCTCCTTCCTGCATTTAATGACTGGTCAAAGACTAACGTACCTTTAACTTTTCTGAATTTTTATAATTATTGCAGGGACAAAAATGTCTTGGTGGTCGTTATCAAGTTCACCCACTGGGTGAAAGATATACATATATATATATATATAGTAATTCTAATTCTACCACCAAAACTCAGTCCTCTAAAAGGAAACGAGCTCCTCCTGGTGAACTCTTTGGTGATATTTTCCTTGAACATATTCAGAACATGAATTATGCTTATCCTTTCCCTGTGATAGGTCTTTCTAAACAAGAAGTTTGCCTCCTTGATATCCTATGGTTTTCCAGGAAATACAAAGGCCACCTTGAAGACAGCATAAAAGCCCTTCACTCCCATTTTCTTTCCAAAATGTCAGACCCCAAAACCTCTTACAGCTCTTCTGAACCTAATCCAGAACTTAAACGGCTCAAGATGAGTTCTATTTATGATATTCATTCTGATATCTACTCTGGGCAAAACTCTGACGTCTATCATCCTCCCAGTCCTACCGACATGAGCTTTTGTTCTCCTACTTCTTCTCGACCTTTAGATCAAAAGAAAGCCCTTGTTGGGACTGTACAACTTAATATTCGTTGTGCCATTTATGGCCATTGTGACATCCAAGCAAAAATTCATCGACTTACTCTTGCTGACGAACAGAAATGGATTGATACTTATGCTGCCTTTGAAAGAAATGATCCATCCCTTACCACTGGTCCGATATATCAGGTCTACTATAACAACCTCTTGGTTATCCCTCCACATGCCAATCAAGATAACAAAATTTGGTTGTTTGAAAATGGTTTTACTACTGGTATTGAATCCGAATCTCCCGATTATCTCGTTGGCTTTCTCGAATGCATCCAAGAAGCTTGCTCTATTGTTCGCTCTAACTCTTATCATCAATACCTTTATCTTGAGGTCATTAGCTCTTGTCCTGAATGAGACCAAGAAAGTTATATTTGCCATCCTTCAATGTACATTATCCTCATCAATCATTTTGATCCGGATGATAATCCTCCTGCTCATTCTAGAACCAAATCTTTCTATACAGTCGAAAAACTTTAATGTAGAAAGGTGAATGGCTTAATTCGAATTCAAACATTCTTGCATAACCCTCGCCATTGGCGCATTCTCATCCAAACCAAACGAATAATCATCTTCTCTAAGGATAAAAATATTTCCTTTCATTGGAATCCTTTGTACTCCGATATTATGCATGGCACAATTGTTGGCTCTCCTGAAGTTTATGGTGCTCTTTTTCATGTTTATCAAAATGTTCACAATGCTCTTGGACCTCTTGGTTACTTTAATCAAACACATCGCAAAGAATGAAAATATTTCGATGACCCTGATCTTTCTGATCATGATGATGACCCTGCTATGGACTTCTTAATTCCTGACCCACCTAAGGTTGATATGGTTGATCCACCTGTTGCTGCTATTGCTCCATGATCCGATTTTGCTAGCCCAAAGCTTCTAGAAGATTGTAAATTGTTCAAAATTGTCAAAAATATCAAGATAATGCTCATGTCACGTACTGCTACAGTAACGTTACAGTGACTTTTACTACAGTGATGTGAACAGTGACAATCTACAGTTGATTTGAATAGTGTGTGAATAGTAGACCCGTGAGTCTACAGTTGTTGGCTTGTAAACTCAATAAATAAAACCATTCTCTTTGAGTAGAGGCATAACCGGGGTAGTGTCTCAACCTCTTTGCTTGTTCTAGTATGTGCTCTCTAGTCTCTCTAGTCTCTTGTGTGCTTCTTTAGCTTAGCATCTTCAAGCTACTGTACATCTTCTTCTTCTTCAAGTTTGTTATAGGGGGAGATGAGAGATAAGCTAAAACCGTAGCTAAATAAACAAAATAAAAACACAAGCAAGCTTATAAGCTAAAACCATAGCTAAATAAACAAAATAAAAACACAAGCAAACTTTTAATACATAGATGAAGTACTTACAGTGAACTGAGGCCGAAGCCTTTGAACAAACTTGAAGAAGAAGAAGATGTATAGTAGCTTGAAGATGCAAAGCTAGAGAAGCACACAATAGACTAGAGACACTAGAGAGCACACACTAGAACAAGCAAAGAGGTCGGGACACTACGACTCAAAGAGAATGACTTTATTTATAGAGTTTACAAGCCAACAACTGTAGACTCACAGGTCTACTGTTCACACACTATTCACATCAACTGTAGATTGTCACTGTTCACATCACTGTAGCAAAAGTCACTGTAGCGTTACTGTAGCAGTACGTGACATGAGCATTATCTTGGTATTTTCGAAAATTTACAATCTTCTAGAAGCTTTTACTCAAGACCAGCATCAGAGTCATCATCGGTAGACTCTTCCCATCCAACGAATGGTGGAGAATCATCAGGACTTGGGGGACCATTACGTTCAAGAAAATAATCCAAGAGGAGAAATAGGCGTTGGGAGAGTGGTTCTTGTAAATTAGCAGAAGGATTAAGTCTGATATTAGAAGGAATATCTAATGGGGATATAACATTAGCTTGACACATCATCCAAGAGAAATAACTCCATTCAGCAGGATGTTCAGCATGATGAGTAGCAAGATTAAACCAATGCCAGGCTTCAATCTGAGCAACAGGGTTATGAACTAAGTAGGAACTATTAGGACTGGCGCGAATATAATCAGAAGGGTGATGAAATATAATAGTAGCATATCGAGCATGGTGAGGTTAAAGTAATAAAGTCCATAGAGGAAGGGGATGAAACCATTGTAACCAAGATGCTAAATAAAGATTGTCTCGAGTCATAGCAGTATTAATTTGACATTATGAGATATAAGCTGAGAGACGAGGAACATCAAAGATGAATGCAATGGTGTGTTGGACATGATGTCCAAAAAAGTCATTTAGATTGTTAGAACCTTATTAATTTGATTAATAAATGCTTCTTCTTAATCTATTTGGTATTCATTATGGGTAATTGACCTTGATCATGAGATGATCTATATGATATGAGATATCGATAAAGGTCCATAGGATATATTGTAGGAAAGTTATGTGATTAGATTATCACAGGTAGATACAACTTTCTGGTTCCTTATACCTTATATAGTCATAGCTGTGGGTGAAGCTGGGCACTTCACTTATATGGCTGCCAGAATGCTAAGATGTTCTCAATAGTTGAGATGTAGTTTTATCTCGAACTATTGTAGTGGAGACTACACATCAGCATATGGGTGCTTAAATGTACACTGACTGATTGCATTCAATGAGAGACCTCTTGCATAAACATACTATCAGATAGTTGGTCTCTTATTCACATTGAACGGTTTCGATGATCCTTAGATCTGATGAGTTCATCTATGACTGGGCAGTGATCTGACTGTTTTGATTCCACCAACGTATTTTCCAACTTAGGGAATACAATACAGTGATAGTTGGATAGTTAGAAACTTGTTCGAGTCATGATGAATTTCAAACAAGAAATCCATGCTCATTAATTTGAGAGATTATCCAAGTTCCGGGTAAGACAATTGATTAAGTTCAAATCCTGCGCAGGTGATTTTGAAAACAAAATAAGTTTTGAAATATACTTTTATTAAAAGGTATTATACTTATAAAAGGATTTTTTCAAAATGTTTTTCATGAGAAATTGTTTTTCATGGCTTAATCATAAGTCTTGGAAACCCGGATGATTTGCAATGGGCTACGGGTTAGATAGTATGTCAATCTTGAAGGCCCATTAGGGATAATGTATTTGGAAGGATATATCGAATTTAAAAGTTCATGTGGCGGGATCCATAATGGTTAATGTTCATACACTGGGATTCAATTGCAACATGGATATCTCACGTCACTTGCAATTCCGATGTAATTCCCGTTTAGTGTCAATGGGATAACATTGGATAAGTCAGGGTAAGAATGTCCCAGAGCAATCTGTGGAGGTGCTCACATAAGAAATACAAGCTCAATAATTGATTAAAAGTTAACAAATTATTAAGTGATTAAAAATTAATCATTTAATTAAATAGATTAATAGTTAATCTATTGTTTAAATTAATTGTTAATTTAAACTTAGGGATTATTTTAGAAATTATTTGATTAACATAATTAAAGGATAAATGAGTTTGACCCATATCCATAAACCCATTAATTGGACCTTTAATATGGGCCAAAGCCCATGGGTTTAAACCCTAGGGTGGGGCGCCCACTTGAGGAATCCTAATTGGATTAGGATTTGTTTAATTGAATAATTATTGAAATATAATTCTTTTTATTATGGAATTAAAATCCAAGTGTTAGATTGCAATTAGGATTAAGATGTTATTGTAATTAGATTACAATAAGGAGTTTTAACTCCTCAAATCCCACGCCTCATAGAAGCTCACGCCCCCCCTTGTGGATTCCTAGTTTGACTAGGTTTCCTACTTTGGTGTAGGATGTTGACTTATCCCTTTTAATTAAGGAATCCTCTTATAATAGGGACTTTTTAATTAATAGGATTACTATAACTAAAGTAGTTATAGATTAAGTAGGAATTTATTAAATTAATAATAAGAGTTATTGTTAATTAATAAATCCTACTAGATAAGATCAAGTTGGAGTAGGATTATGATAAGATCCTAGTCTATAAATACCCCAACACCCTAGACCATTAAGTGGAATTCTCCAGAATTTTTTCTCTCATCTCCTCTCTCTCTCCAAACCGTGAGCCCTAGGGGAGACCCCTAGGGATTTTCGTGAGCTATATTGGTGGTCCTAGTTGGGTTTTGCAAATCTAGGGTTTTGAACATTAGTATTATTGGTGATAGAAGGTCTACATCATTGATCAATCTTCTTCCTCTTGCTTCTATAATTCCAAAGGAGATTCTAAAGCTTCATGGGGATAACGAAGAACAAGGATCGAGCTTCTGGTATTTTTTCGGAGAAATCTCTACAAAGAGTTCTGACGGTTCGAGTGGATTAAGCTTCACCGGTGAAAATCATTCACCGAGGTGATATGACTAAAACTCTTAAGATAATTTTGATGCATTCTGTGGTGTTAAGATCTAGGGGATCCAGTTTCCGCATAAATTTTTATCCGGATCCCCCTTCATGGTGTAGACTTCAAAAAGATACGAAAGAAAACAAAGAGCTTCTTTGGGAAACCGGTAGAGATTGCGAATAGTATAGGGAGCTAAAAAGGGGTAATCTGGATGTGGAATACATCGAAAGACAGTCCCATGTTAAAATATAGTAGTTTCAAGAAAAGCCTTATAATTTTCAGTGCTACGTTTAACTTGGAGAAAGTTGACAATAGTATCTTGGATATCAGGAGGAAGATGAGTAATTGGTTCTAAAGGATAGACACACAAAGGGGCAGAGATGATAGAGGGTGCAGGTGGTTTGTGAGAAAGAAAATCGGCGAGGACATTAGTTTTTCCTTTGATATGTTTTACTCAAAAAGTCCATTGAGAAAACCAATTAGACCAACGAAGTAACTGAGGATTAGGTAACATCTTCTGTTTGAAGGTTAACATTTTAGGGAAAGAAGACATGTCCATTTCAATAAGAAAATTATGGCAAAGGAGATGAAACTGGAATTTCTCGATGCCATGTTTAACAGCCAAGATTTCTTTAAAGGTAGAATGATAATGTAACTCGGTAGGTTTAAAAGATCCACTTTTGTAACCATATAAAGATCGATGACCATTGAGTTCTTCAAAAAGGGAAACACCCCAAAATTCATCACTAGCATCAGTTTGTAATATGCGTTTGCCATTGCTAGGAATTTGAAGAAGAGGAAGAGATTGGGCTTTCTTTTTAAGGATTTGAACAGCAGTAGTATGAATGGCAGACCAAGGTGGAGGATTCTTTCTTAATAATTTAGATAGAAGAGACCGTTGGTGGGAAATATGAGGAATGTACTCAGGCATGTAATTTACTAAACCAAGAAATTTTTGGATAGTTTTGACATTTGGAAGGACATCAGGAAATTCAAGAAGAGACTGACCAATGTGTGGCTGGAGAACATATTTGCCATTAGTAATAGTAGTGCCAAGAAACTCAATAGAGGTTTGGCCAAGAAGCATTTTCTTTTCTGAAAGCATAATTCCATATTTCTTGAGAAGTTCATAGAACTGATTAAGAATGTGATTGTGGGAAGAGATGTCTGATGAAAAGAGAAGGATATCATCAATGTAAATAAGGGCGTTAGTAAGGATGGGCTGAAATATAGTGATCATTGCCTTTTGAAAACAGCTGGGAGCATTTTTTAAACCAAAAGGCATGACAGTCCATTGGTAATGTTTATCAGGAATACAGAAGGCAGTTTTGGGTCTATCATTAGGATGAATTCTAAGTTGCCAAAATCCAGCTTTTAAATCAAACTTAGAAAAAATTTGAGCATGAGAAAGATGCTGAAATAAACTATGTTTCATTGGAAGGGGAAATTTTTCATCAGCAAGAAAACAATTTAAAGGTTGATAATTGATGACAAGACGAAGTTTATTGCGTTTTTGTTCAGCACGGTTGTTGACATAAAAAGCTTCGTAAGCCCATGGAGAGGAAGTGGGTTCAATAAGTCCTTCTGTTTGGAGTTGAGATAATTCTTGGGTTACAAGAGCAAGATGTTTTGGATTCATACCACGATGACTGGCTTTTGTAGGATTAATATCTTCATTCTTTTTGAAGGGAAGATGAAGGAAGAAGGTTGAGTTGGTCCATAATGGTTTAGGATGATTTTTCAGAAATTCGGAATGAGAATTAGCACAACAATCACTTATGAGTTTAGTTTTGATAGGATCAAAAGGTTCGGATAAGTGAAGGTTTGGAATTTGGGACCAAGTGAGGAAATTCTGTTTATGAGAAAGTCCTTTATCTGACCAACGTAAATTTGGGAATTTATGAAGGATATCAAAGCCAATTAAAAGATCTTTTCCAGGTAGGCTAGAACCAAGGAATTAGTGTTTAATGGTAAGATTAGGGAACAATTTCACCAATATAGGTTTACTGATTTTGTCAATAATAAAACGTTCACCATTGATAGCACGAAAAGCTTGTTCATGAGGTTTCCAATATTCTTTAGGGAGAATATCAGGATTTATGATAGATTGTGAAGCACCGGTATCGAAAAAGGCTATGGCAGGAATAGGTCTAGAATAATGATCTGTGAGGATTTGAACTTGGGCCATAGGGATAGGTTGAGTAAATGTAACTGGATAGATATCTTGAATAGTGTATACTTGAGGTATACTATCATTAATTCCAAGAGTTGCATAATGTAAAGTCCATGTTTTTGTATTGGCATATTTCGGTGTCAAAACAAGTGAGTCTAGGTGTCTAGGAGTGGTTCTTGTGTCATTGTCGTCAAGCATCCACGACAAGTGAAGTTGAAGCGCGTTGAAGAATTTCTTGATCCACTCGGATGATCATTTCCTTCATAGGATGGTAAGTGACCTAGATACCATGTGACCATAGGTGGGATTTGACCTAGAATGATCCTAACATGATGCCTTAGGTGGTAAGTGTCCTAGTCTAATCATACGGACCCTAGGTGATGAGATAAGTAGTGCAAAACAAGTTAACAATGCTGAAAGTTTTTCAAAAAACCAAGGTTGCTTGTTTTATGCATATCTCCCAAACCGTAGCTTATATTTTACTCTATAATATGTAACATTGACCGTGTCGAAAAAAGATACAACTTTTGTGAAGGAACCAAGATCTGAAAACGAAGTTTTAAACCCTAGGTGATGAGATAAACAGTGCAAAACTTGTTTTAAAATCTGAATTTTTTTCAAAAAACCAAGGTTGCTTGTTTTGGGCATATCTCACAAATCATAGCTTAGATTTTGCTCTATAATATGTCAAATCGACCGCATCAAAAAGAGATACAACTTTTGTGAAGAGACTGAGAGCTGAAAACCATGTTTTAAAATTTTTTTTAGCCTCAGGGTCGACCCTGGGCGTTTTGAGTCGACCCTGAATAGCCAAAAAACTGTATGGGGAAATTGGACAGCGAGATGGTTTTTTGAGGGTCGACCCTAAGGGACCTTTTGGTCGACTGAAGGTGTATTTTTGGTCGACCGAATGTGCCCCATGGGTCGACCCTGATATGGGGGTTTTGCTAAAACGATTCTTTGGTTTCCTTCTTTGGTTTTTAACCTATTTTAGCAACTTCTAAACACCGTTTTTGATTCCCTTTATATATAGAACCCTTCCACTTCATGGAGCATAACTTAGGGAGTGTGTGGAGAGGGTTTTTAAGTTCCTCCAGAGGTTATAAAACCTATGGAAATTGGTGCTCTCCTCCCCTTTTGTTAATGCTTTTAACCTAGAGTTTGCAAGCCCAAAGTTCCACTTTTGCTTGTTTGGACTTGTGCATTAAAGGAGTCCATCTAGGTGATGATTCTTATCAAACCATCAACCCGTTCTGAATAGAACACATTGGCCGGAGTATTCAGGATCCTTTGTGAAGGAGATCGATCCGAGAAGGATCGTGGTAGAGTTATTTGGTCGGTGGATTCCGAAGCCGTCATTGACGGAGATCGATCGGAAGATCATGGACTATTTTCGAGACACAAAGAGAAGTACAAGCGGCTGCGGTTGATCACGGGACTTGAGAGTACATGGTGACTTTTCAAGGCATGGAGGACTAAGAACTGAAGGATCATGTTGTCGAGTCCGAAGGAGTGAAGTTCGAGTCTTGTAAGTTCTTGTTTACTTTGTCTTAGTGGATTCTCATGGCTGGACTAGGTCCCGTGGTTTTTCCCAGAAGGGTTTCCTCGTAAAAATCCTTGTGTTGTGGTTTGCTTGATTTTCCTTATTCCGCACTTAAATTTTATCATCCCTTAACTAAATAACTTAATTGTTAAAATCATAAAAAAAGGTTGATAGACTTATAGGAAAATCTATTCATCCCCTCAACTTTGTGAGTTCTCAACTCAAACCTTGATTTAAGGTTCACCGAATTTAGATTTTTCAATTGGTATCAGAGCAGGTTCACTAAATTGTTAGTGTGATCTTGTCTCATTATTTTCAGTGAATATGAATCTCCAAAGAGAGGGAGGATCCATCTCTTGTCCCCTATTATTTGATAAGAATAATTATGCCTATTGGAAAGCTCGAATGAGAGCGTTTTTAAAATCTTTAGATGAGAGAGTATGGTTCTCCATTGAACAAGGTTGGACCCATCCAACAAAGGCTGTAGATGACCAGACCATCCCTAAACCTTCTTCTGAATGGACCAATGGGGAACTTAAAAGTTGAAGATGGAATAGTAAGGGTCTAAATGCAATCTTCGCCGCTGTCACATTCGAAGAATTTCGACGTATTTCTAAATGTGACACTTCGAAGGAGGCATGAGACTTTCTTCAAATTACCCATGAAGGGACTACAATTGTCAAGATCTCCAAACTTCAAATGCTTACCTCTAAGTTTGAAAAATTGATGATGGATGATAATGAAACCTTTGACAGTTTTTATGCTAATCTGAGCGACATTGTCAATTCTAGTTTCAATCTAGGGAAAGAATTCCTGAGTCCAAAATTGTGAGAAAAATTTTGAGATCTCTACCGGAGAGATTTCGATCGAAGGTTACCGCCATCAAGGAGAGTAAAAATATTGATGCTCTCAAACTTGAAGAGTTGGTTGGTTCTCTCGAAACTTATGAGTTACATCTGAACCCATCTAAGAAACCAAAATCCATTGCCTTGAAGTCCATCAAGGAATCCATAGATGGCTCAGATAGTGACTGTCGTGACCCAAAACCCACCCTAGGAGTTAGAGTGAACTTTGGACGACTAATCATGGCTTACATGACTTGCTTGACAAACCAACCTGCAAAAACCCACAGAGCATATACAATAGAGGATGACAGCGGAAACATAACTATAAAACACAGCGGAAGTCTAACAACCTCTAAGTATATACACATGGTCCAAGTTTAATACAAAGAAATCAAAACAAAGAAAGTGCGGACATGCCCGCCAAAATACATGGATATAATCACTCATGCTCACCCACAGCCAATCCACTCAGAATCTAACACCACCTACTGATAACCCTCTACGGGAGGTTCCTCCAAAGGCTCCTCGACGTACTCCTCTTCCACCCATGGACCAGGAGCACAAACATCAAATGGAGCAGCAGCTCCCTCAGAACCTGCCGACATAAGAAGTACGGCTGTGCATGGAATACTCAGCGGGTACCAAATACTAACCAATAGTCATAGCATAAAAATGGCAATACATAAATCAGGAGAAATTCATATATGTTAGACGGAAACAATTCATATCATACAAGGAAGTAAAGCAATTTATAATCATGCTTGTATTTCGTAGAAAGCCGATAAAACCTCTTGAAAACATCGTGCACTTGACTTGGCTTGAAATATCTTTTCGTACTTGAAAGCTTGTCGTGTTTGTCTTACTTGATCTTGTCGAGCGTGTCGTACGTGTCATATCATGCATGTCATGCGTGCTTGCTTATGACCATGTAACTTGTGAGATACACTTGTGAGATATCCTTGTGAGATGCGCTTGAGAGATGCCTTGAGAGGGAAGGGAGACCCTTCTTTATGCAATGCACTTGCGAGGGAAGGGAGACCCTTCTTCATGATATGTATGTACTTGCAAGGGAAGGGAGGCCCTTCTTCATGATATGCACTTGTGAGTGAGGGGAGACCCCTCGTGGAATGTTGGTTCTTGTTTTCTTGTGAAAAGCGAGGTAAAACATATCGTAGGATATGTCCCACCTCTAACCATGTTCTTGAAAACCTCGATAAATCATGTCATGCATGCCGTGCTCGTGTGAACCGTGTACATACTTGCATTTAAATTTAAATATGACATTTGGGTAATTTCACAACACATATAACATCAATGATTGAGCAATGTAATATTCATATCATTTAGGGAAAGCAAGAAAACACACTATCATAGGCCCTAGCAATATTCATAATTTATTAGGCATGCATTTCCTAATTTACAACTCATTTTATTCACCTTGGCATTTCATCAAACATGGTGTGTTCATTATTCATTATTCATTTAAACCTAAATCATGCTTTTCTAGGTGAGTTTACTCACATCATAAAGGTGTGTTTATTATGGATACAATGCCCTCCTCATTTTAATCATCACAACACAACCCTTGGCATCCAATCGTCCATTCCATCTCCATTCACCATTCACAACCATCCATCTCATAGCACATGTGTAAATGAAAGAAATCAAAAGAAATAAAGGGAAAAGAGGAACTATAAGTAGGAGGGTAGTAAGAAGTACCGACCTTGAAGAAATGAGGAAGAAACCCCTTCCAAAAACGACCGTGAGGTGCTGCCCTAGCTTGGGGAACGCACTCCACGAGTGCTTGAGCCGTGATCTTGGAGAAAAACTGGACTTGAAGTGATCTAGGGTCTCAAAACCCCTTTGATTCTTCTCCAAAAGCAAAACCCTAGCTTAGGAAACCCTTACTCCTCTCTTCTAATCCCCCAAATCCTCTAAGTGTTGAGAATGAGCCCTAAAGGCTCGGGTTAAACTCTTAAGGTAAGAGTGAACCGACCAAAAGACCATAATACCCTTACTGAAATTTCTGCAAAAACACGAGTACCAAACACGTTGAGCTGTGAATAGTGCCAAACACGTTGTGCTGTGAATAGTGCCGAACACGTTGTGCTGTGAATAGTGCCGAACACGTTGTGCTGTGAATAGTGCCGAACACGTTGTGCTGTGAATAGTGCCGAACCCGTTGTGCTGTGAATAGTGCTGAACACGTTGTCATGTTGTGTTGTGCATAGTGCTGAGCTCGTTGTCCGTTGTCTTATGTACAACGTGCTCGTCGTGAGCTGTACAACGTACACGTTGTCTGTTGCACAACGGATGCACAACGTATACGTTATCAGAGTACGTTGTCTATGCATTGTCCGTGCCTTATCAGAGCACGTTGTCAGAGCACGTTATCAGAGCTACGTCCTTAGTGCCTTCCGAGCTACGTCCTTAGTGCCTTCCGAGCTACGTCCTTAGTGCCTCTCCAGAGCTCGTCCTCAAGTGCATAACCGAGAGATCGATTGCCTGCAGGTCCAGACTGTTTTGACCATATCTTTTGACTCGTTCGTCCGATTTTGACGATTCTACTTGCGTTGGGTTCGTACTTCGAAAAGGAACATTTCTGATGTTTCAGAATTTCCAATTTCTTCCTTATTTATTAATTATACCTCTTTAAAGGCAAAATGGCAACGAAAGTGTCATGCATTAAATGTGAAAAGGTCCGGGGCTCTACAGTGACTCTAAGGATGAAGAAGAACAGTTGGCTTTATTTGCGAAGAAATTCAGAAATTTTTTGAAACTTAATAAGAGATTTAATCCGAAAGGACAAAAATCTCATGGAAAGCCCAAGTCCAAGCCATTTGAAAACAAGAAACATTTTAAAAGTGTGGACAAGAAATCCGAAGGTGTTCAATGCTATGAATGCCAAGGCTACGGCCATATTGCCACTGAATGCTCTAATAAGAAAAGATTTAAGGGCAAGGCAAGGGATGACAGTGAATCGGAATCTGAATCTGAGGAATCAGATAGTTCTTCTTGTGAGGAGACTAGGGGTTACGTGGCCTTCACTGCATCCTAATCTGGGATTGAGAAATCTTCTTCAAATGCTGTGAGTAACCAACAGTGTAGTGATGGTGAGGAGGATAAAGAGAGTTAGAATGACTCAGATTCGGAGGGAGAGCTTGAGGCAGTCTATGATGTACTATTTCAAGAATGCCTAAAGCTAAAAAAGGTTTAGTTTTCCATGTCTAAAAAGATCAAATCTATGAAAATGGAAAAAGATGCCTTAGACCAAGTGGCTTCGGGGTTGAGAGCTCTTGTGTCACAGCTTGAGGAAGAGAAGGCTTCCCTCTTGGCCAAGACTCAGCTTCTTGAATCTGAATTACATGTCTGTCTTGATGAAAAGACAAATCTTAAAATCAAGTTAGTTGATCTTGAGCAAAATCAGAGGTGTGGAGATGAGAAGGGAACTCCATCCACCTCAAACACTGAGCCTGGTGCTAAAAGGCACCCTCCCGGTAAAGGGAATGACCCTTCAACTCAGAAATTCATTCCTACATATCATAAATGTGGAGTGAATGGTCATATTAAGCCTCGATGTCCTAAACTTCAAAGAATGCCCAATCATGGTTTTGAGAACCATAATAATTTTCATAGGAATCTTCAAAGGGGAGTTGAGGTCCTAGTGGAGAAGTCTAGGAGTTTGTGTGAAGATCTGAAGAAAATTGCTCACAAATCTAGACAGTGGCATGGTCATGACACTCCTCATGCTAGATATAAAGGAGGCAAAGGGGAGAACTGTAGAGCCCCAGACTTTTTCATGCTTAATACATGACAATTTCGTTGTCATTTTGCCTTTTTAAGAGGTATAATTAATAAATAAGTAAGAAATTAGAAATTTCAACATGTCAAAAATGTTCCTTTTCGAAGTACGAGCCCAACGCAAGTTAAATCGTCAAAATCGGACGAACGAGTCAAAAGATATGGCCAAAACAGTCTGGGCCTGCAGGCAATCCGTAGCTCGGTTATGCGCTAAGGACGTAGCTCGGAAGGCGCTAAGGTCGTGCTATGATAAGACACCGACAACGCATAGACAATGTACTCTGAGAACGTAGCTCGAGCTCTGATAACAAAATCATTGTGCATCCGTCGCGCAGCAGATAACGTATCCGTTGTGCAACAACAACGGGTGCGTTGTGCAACAACAACGGGTACGTTATAGATAACACAACGGACAACGTGTTCAGCACTGTTCACAGCACCACGGGTCTAGCACAGTTCACAGCACAACGTGTTCAGCACTATTCACAGCACAACGGGTTCAGCACTGTTCACAGCACCACGGGTTCAGTACTGTTCACAGCACAACGTGTTCAGCACTGTTTACAGCACAACGGGTTCAGCACTATTCACAGCACCACGGGTTCAGCACTGTTCACAGCACAACGGGTTCAGCACTGTTCACAGCACCACGGGTTCAGCACTGTTCACAGCACCACGGGTTCAGCACAGTTCACAGCACAACGTGTTCAGCACTGTTCACAGCACCACGGGTTCAGCACTGTTCACAGCACAACGTGTTCAGCACTGTTCATAGCACAACGAGTTGGCACTGTTCACAGCACCACGAGTTGGCACTGTTCACAGCACAATGAGTTCGACACTCGTGTTTTTACGGAAAATTTGTAAGGGTGTTATGGTCATTTGTCAGTTCACTCTTACCTTAAGAGTTTAACCCGAGCCTTTAGGGCTCATTCTCAACACTTAGAGAGTTTGAGAGAATAGGAGAAGGGGAGAAGGCGATTCCAACCTAGGGTTTCCATTTTGGAGAGAAATCAAAGGGTTTGAAACCCTAGATCAACCTCAAGCCCGTTTTCTTCAAGATTTCGGTTCAGGCATTGTGGAGCTCGCGATCCAAGCTAGGGCAGCAACTTACAGTCGTTTGGAAGAGGGATTTCTTCCTCATCTCTTCAAGGTCGGTACTTCTTACTACCCTCCTAGTTATAGTTCCTCTTTCCCCTTCTTTTCTTTTGATTTCCTTTCATTTACACATGTGCTATGAGATGGATGAATGGTAAATGGTGAATGGTGAATGGTGAATGGAGATAGAATGGGCGATTGGATGCCAATGGTGGTGTGTGATGAACAAATGGGGAAGGGCATTGTTCCAATAATGAACATACATGTATGATTTGAGTAAAACCCATCTAGAAAAGCATGTTGTAGGGTAAATCCATAATGAACACACCATGTTTGATGAAATGCCAAGGTGAACACAGTGAGCTGAAAATTTGGAAATGCATGCCTAATAAATTATGAATATTGCTAGGGACTATGATAGTGTGTTTCTTGCCTTCCCTAATGATATGATCATTACATTGCTCAATCATTAATGTTATGTGTGTTGTGAAATTTCCCAATTGTCACGTTTAAATTTAAATGCAAGTATGTGCACGGTTCCCACAAGCACGGCATGCATGACATGATTGATCGAGGTTTTCAAGAACATGGTTAGAGGTGGGACATATCCTACAATATGTTTTACCTCGCTTTTCACAAGAAGACAAGAACCAACATTCCACGAGGGGTCTCCCCTCACTCACAAGTGCATATCATGAAGAAGGGTCTCCCTTCCCTCGTAAGTGCATTGCATAAAGAAGGGTCTCCCTTCCCTCTCAAGGCATCTCACAAGCGCATCTCACAAGTTACATGATCACAAGCAAGCACGCATGACATGCATGACATGACACGACATACAAGAATCAAGCAAGATAGACAAGACAAGCTTTCAAGTACGAAAAGAGATTTCAAGCCAAGTCAAGTGCACTATGTTTTCAAGAGGTTTTACCGGTTTTCTACGAAATACAAGCATGATTATAAATTGCTTTACTTCCTTGTATGATATGAATTGTTTCCTGCTTTATGTATGCTATCCGTATGCTATGACTGTTGGTTAGTGCTTAGTACCCGCTGAGTATTCCATGCTCAGCCGTACTTCTTATGTCGGCAGGTTCTGAGGGAGCTCCTGCTCCATTTGATGTGTGTGCTCTTGGCCCATGGGAGGAAGAGGAGTACGTCGAGGAGCCTTTGGAGGAACCTCCCGTAGAGGGTTATCAGTAGGTGGTGTTAGATTCTGTGTGGATTAGCTGTGGGTGAGATGAGAGTTAGATTCATGTATTTTGGCGGGCATGTCCGCACTTTCTTTTGGAGACTTTTTGTATGAACTTGGAATTGCGTATGTATATACATAGAGGTTTGGTAGTCTTCCGCTGTGCTATGTTAGAGTATGTTTCCGCTGTTTATATCCTCTATTGTATATGTTCTGTGGGTTTTTGCAGGTTAGTTTGTCAAGCAAGTCATGAAATCCATGATTAGTCGTCCAAAGTTCACTCTAACTCCTAGGGTGGGTTTTTGGTCGCGACAGAAGTGGTATCAGAGCTTAGGCTTTAGGTCTCTAGGGTCACTTAGAATCTCATACCACGGCTTGACAAGAGCATATGTTAGGAAGAAATTAAGTCGGAAGAGAGTCTTGATCCAAGTTTAAGACTAAACTTCTAGTCTTAGTCTAAAATGGTTGCTTTAACCAAGTACGGGTCCTAGGTACGCTAGAACACTACAGTATAAGTATAATGTGATGAATATTCTGATGACTTGATGTGATGTATATTAGTATTATACAACTAATACAAATTGAATTATTGTGAAATGGCATTGAAATAAGTGGTGGTTTCAAGTGAGACTCATGTGGTGCTATTGTTCTCAGGACTTTAGTCATGAGGCGGGGCACACGGGGTCGTGGACCACATACCAGAGCTTCCTCTTCTTCACGGGATGAGGATGAGCAGCCGGACCTCTCTCAGGTCTTAGGCTCCATAGCTGAGACACTCGCCATACTGGCGGCTCGGTAGGCTATACCATCGTCGGCGGCACCTACTCCTCCGCCCGCGGCTCCAGTACATCGTACAGCTGGAGTTGAGGCATTCAGGAGATTGAGGCCTCCACCCTTCAATGGGAGTGTGGACCCTCTTGCTGCGGAGGCATGGATCCTCCAGATGGAGAAGATCTTTGCGGTCCTCTCACCTACAGAGGAGGATAGAGTAGCATGGGCAGTTTTCATGCTAGAAGGTGAAGCCCACCATTGGTGGTTGTCCGCATTGAGGATGCGAGATTTGACCATGCAGGGTCAACCTTGGACTTGGGAGGAGTTCAAGGATACTTTTTACAAGAATTATTTTCCGATTGGAGCACGGGAAAAGAAAGAGAGAGAATTCATCAACCTCGAGCAAGGTTTGATGTCGGTGGCACAATACGAGGCCAAGTTCTCGGAGCTATCACGCTTCGGGACTCACATGGTTGCACACGAGGTCTGCACTTCATGCGGCCGAAGACACCCGGCAGGAGATTGCCGAAGAGCATCGGGTGGATGTTTTCATTGTGGTCGCTAGGGCCATATGATCAGGGATTGCCCCAGTCGGCATTTACCAGGCCAGTCTCAAGGGATTAGTCCACCAGCATGCCCAGCAGGATCATATCAGGCGTCATCTCAGACTACCCGGTCTACACCTCAGTCTCGCCAGGCGAACCAGGGGCGAGTTTTTGCCTTGACAGAGGGTGATGCACTTGCATCTGACGATGTGGTGCAAGGTACGCGTTTAGAGTTATTTTCTTTATTCGTGATTGTTATGTTATGCTTTATTCCTTGTGTACGTACTTGGTATACTATATATATATATATACCTATGTGTATACACTGTTGATGCTTGAATTGACGTAACTAGCTAAAATTTCAGGAACCCTACTGATCAATGAGTGTTTGGCTCGAGTGTTGATTGATACCGGGTCTACTCATTCGTTTGTCTCACCGAGTTTTTCAGAAGGCTTTTCTGTGGAGCCTACTCAGCTAGAACCGGAGTTAGCCATTTCGACTCCTCTCGGCAAAACCGTATTGGCAGATAAAGTGTATAGAAATAGTGGGGTCCAAGTTGGAAGCCACGAGTTGGAGGTTGATCTCATCATCCTTGGATTCCAAGACTTTGATGTCATATTGGGAATGGATTGGTTAGCAGCACATCATGGGCATGTAGCTTGCTTTGAGAAGATGGTACTCTTCAAGCCAGTAGAAGGGAAACCATTCCACTTTCGTGGGTTGAAAAGTAGAGATATTGTTCGTTTTGTGGCGTTGAGCTTAGCTAACCCCGAGGCAAAGGACTCATCGACTATTCCGATTGTGAGTGGATTCCTGGATGTATTTCCAGAGGAGTTGCCGGGATTGCCTCCAGATAGGGAGATTGAGTTTGTGATCGAGCTTGCACCAGGCACAGCTCCTGTTTTCAGGGCTCCATATAGAATGGCCCCTATTGAACTCAAGGAGTTGAAGACTCAGTTGGAGGAATTGCAAGGCCTTGGCTTCATTCGACCAAGTGTCTCACCGTGGGGTGCCCCGGTGTTGTTTGTTAAGAAGAAAGATGGCTCGATGCGGATGTTCGTCGATTTCAGGCAATTGAACAAAGTCACTATAAAGAATAGGTATCCCTTGCCTAGGATTAATGACTTGTTCGATCAGTTGAAGGGAGCGAGATTTTTCTCAAAGATAGATCTTCGATCAGGCTATCACCAGTTGAAGATTAAGGCGGAAGATGTTCCCAAAACTGCTTTCAGGACTCGGTATGGACACTACGAGTTCTTGGTGATGCCTTTTGGACTCACGAACGCGCCGGCAGCCTTTATGGACTTGATGAACCGGGTGTTCCGGCCGTATCTTGATAGGTGCGTGATTGTATTTGTTGATGATATTTTGGTCTATTCCCAGACACGGGAAGATCACACACGCGACCTATGCCTTGCTTTGGAAATGCTAAGAGAGCACAAGCTATACGCCAAACTTAGCAAGTGTGAGTTTTGGTTGGAAGAGGTAGCATTCCTAGGCCACGTTGTTTCTGCAGAAGGTATCTCGGTGGATCCAAAGAAGATAGAGGCAGTCATGAGTCGGGCGAGGCCCAAGAGTGTCACGGAGATACGCAGTTTTCTTGGGTTGGCAGGCTACTACAGGAGATTCGTAGAGGGTTTCTCTAGCCTTGTAGCATCGCTTACTTACCTGACAAGGAAGAACGCCAAGTTTGTATGGAGTGATAAGTGCGAGATCAGTTTCACGGAACTGAAGAAGAGGCTTACTACAGCTCCTGTCCTTACAGTGCCATCCAGACCTTATGGATATGAGGTGTATAGTGATGCCTCACATGTTGGACTTGGGTGTGTACTCATGCAGCACAAGAAAGTCATTGCCTATGCATCAAGGCAATTGAAGGAGCATGAGAAGAATTATCCCACGCACGACTTGGAGCTTGCAGCGGTCATGTTTGTACTTAAGATTTGGCGTCATTACCTTTATGGGGTGGAGTTCTATGTGTTCACTGATCACAAGAGTCTCAAGTATCTCTTTTCCCAAAAGGAGCTGAATCTAAGGCAACGGCGTTGGATGAAATTTTTGAAAGACTATGATTGTACCATTCAATACCACCCGGGTAAAGCAAATGTAGTGGCGGATGCATTGAGTAGAAGACCTCAAGGGTTGTTAACACACATGTTGGTTCAAGAATGGAAGCTACTAGAAGATTTGAAAAATCTAGACATTAGTGTGAATGACTCTGTCTGTGGTCCTATCTTGGCAAATGTCACGGTTCGGCCATACATTATAGATTTCATCCAAGAATACCAAGCCACAGATGCTGAATTGTTGGCTTATCGGGACAAGGAAGTTGCTAAGGGTAGTGAGGACTTCTCTCTCACTAGCCGAGGTGCTATCACATTCAAGGGAAGGCTGTGTATTCCAGCCAATGCAAATCTTCGGAGAGAGATTTTGGATGAAGCACACCGTTCGAAGTACACAGTACATCCAGGGGGTACAAAGATGTACCGGAACCTCAAGAGTCACTTTTGGTGGCGGAATATGAAGAGAGATGTTGCTGAATATGTGGCACGGTGCTTAGTGTGCCAACAGGTGAAGGCAGAGCACATGCGGCCGGCAGGTCTATTGCAGTCTCTTCCTATTCCCGAGTGGAAATGGGAGAACATATCCATGGATTTCATAGTTGGCTTGCTAAAGACGGCAAGGGGCTCAGATGCGATATGGGTAGTAGTGGATCGTTTGACAAAGTCCGCTCATTTCTTACCCTACCGTACTACCTTCAACTCTAGCCAGTTGGCCGCTCTATACATCAAGGAAGTAGTGAGGTTACACGGAGTGCCCGTTAGTATTGTGTCAGATCGGGACTCAAGATTCACATCACGATTCTGGAAAAGCTTTCAGGAAGCTATGGGTTCCCGACTTGATTTCAGCACTGCTTTTCATCCACAGACGGATGGATAAACCGAGAGAGTGAACCAAGTCATTGAAGACATGCTTCGGGCTTGTATGTTGGATTTCAGAGGCAGTTGGGAAGAGCACTTGCCGTTGGTTGAATTCGCCTATAATAACAGCTATCAGGCAAGTATCCAAATGGCACCATTTGAGGCCTTGTATGGGCGTAGTTGTAGGTCTCCTCTCTATTGGGAAGAGGTACGAGAAAGGAAAGTACTTGGTACGGAGTTGATTGAGCAAACTGCAGGCACAGTTAAGATCATTCGGGATCGATTGAAAGCCGCTCAAGATCGCCAGAAAAGTTATGCGGACACGCACCGTAGGGACTTAGAATTTCAAGTAGGGGATCGAGTTTTTGTGAAAGTATCTCCTAGCAAAGGGATCGTGAGATTTGGCAAGCGAGGCAAGCTCAGTCCTCGGTATGTTGGGCCTTTTGAGATTATCACACGAGTTGGTGAGGTTGCTTACAGGGTAGCTCTCCCACCTCACATGGCCACAGTTCACAACGTCTTCCATGTGTCTATGCTTCGGAAGTACATTGCGGATCCTTCGCATGTCATAGACTTGGAACAGTTGGAGATTCAAGAGGACCTCACCTTGATTGAAAAGCCGGTTCAGATTTTGGATCGAAGAGATCAGGTGCTTCGCAACAAGACCATCCCTTTGGTTCTTGTGTAATGGCAACACCATGCTCGGGAAGAAGCTACATGGGAGCGTGAAGCCGAAGTCAAAGCAAAGTACCCAGAATTAATTGAATGAGTTTTGTATTGGTTTTGTGTATGTCTTGTAATTCTGTTTTGATTTGTAATGCAAGTATCGTCTGAATTTCGAGGATGAAATTTTTGTAAGGGGAGGAGGATGTAGAGCCCCAGACTTTTTCATGCTTAATACATGACACTTTCGTTGTCATTTTACCTTTTTAAGAGGTATAATTAATAAATAAGGTAGAAATTAGAAATTTCAAAATGTCAAAAATGTTCCTTTTCGAAGTATGAGCCCAACGCAAGTTAAATCGTCAAAATCGGACGAACGAGTCAAAAGATATGGCCAAAACAGTCTGGGCCTGCAGGCAATCCGTAGCTCGGTTATGCGCTAAGGACGTAGCTCGGAAGGCGCTAAGGTCGTGCTATGATAAGACACCGACAACGCATAGACAACGTACTCTGAGAACGTAGCTCGAGCTCTGATAACAAAATCGTTGTGCATCCGTCGCGCAGCAGATAACGTATCCGTTGTGCAACAACAACGGGTGCGTTGTGCAACAACAACGGGTACGTTGTAGATAACACAACGGACAACGTGTTCAGCACTGTTCACAGCACCATGGGTTCAGCACAGTTCACAGCACAACGTGTTCAGCACTGTTCACAGCACAACGGGTTCAGCACTGTTCACAGCACCACGGGTTCAGCACAGTTCACAGCACAACGTGTTCAGCACTGTTCACAGCACAACGGGTTCAGCACTGTTCACAGCACCACGGGTTCAGCACTGTTCACAGCACAACGGGTTTAGCACTGTTCACAGCACCATGGGTTCAGCACTGTTCACAGCACCACGGGTTCAGCACAGTTCACAGCACAACGTGTTCAGCACTGTTCACAGCACCACGGGTTCAGCACTGTTCACAGCACAACGTGTTCAGCACTGTTCACAGCACAACAAGTTGGCACTGTTCACAGCACCACGAGTTGGCACTGTTCACAGCACAATGAGTTCGACACTCGTGTTTTTACGGAAAATTTGTAAGGGTGTTATGGTCTTTTGTCAGTTCACTCTTACCTTAAGAGTTTAACCCGAGCCTTTAGGGCTCATTCTCAACACTTAGAGAGTTTGAGAGAATAGGAGAAGGGGAGAAGGCGATTCCAACCTAGGGTTTCCATTTTGGAGAGAAATCAAAGGGTTTGAAACCCTAGATCAACCTCAAGCCCGTTTTCTTCAAGATTTCGGTTCAGGCATTGTGGAGCTCGCGATCCAAGCTAGGGCAGCAACTTACAGTCGTTTGGAAGAGGGATTTCTTCCTCATCTCTTCAAGGTCGGTACTTCTTACTACCCTCCTAGTTATAGTTCCTCTTTCCCCTTCTTTTCTTTTGATTTCCTTTCATTTACACATGTGCTATGAGATGGATGAATGGTAAATGGTGAATGGTGAATGGTGAATGGTGAATGGTGAATGGTGAATGGAGATAGAATGGGCGATTGGATGCCAATGGTGGTGTGTGATGAACAAATGGGGAAGGGCATTGTTCCAATAATGAACATACATGTATGATTTGAGTAAAACCCATCTAGAAAAGCATGTTGTAGGGTAAATCCATAATGAACACACCATGTTTGATGAAATGCCAAGGTGAACACAGTGAGCTGAAAATTTGGAAATGCATGCCTAATAAATTATGAATATTGCTAGGGACTATGATAGTGTGTTTCTTGCCTTCCCTAATGATATGATCATTACATTGCTCAATCATTAATGTTATGTGTGTTGTGAAATTTCCCAATTGTCACGTTTAAATTTAAATGCAAGTATGTACACGGTTCCCACAAGCACGGCATGCATGACATGATTGATCGAGGTTTTCAAGAACATGGTTAGAGGTGGGACATATACTACGATATGTTTTACCTCGCTTTTCACAAGAAGACAAGAACCAACATTCCACGAGGGGTCTCCCCTCACTCACAAGTGCATATCATGAAGAAGGGTCTCCCTTCCCTCATAAGTGCATTGCATAAAGAAGGGTCTCCCTTCCCTCTCAAGGCATCTCACAAGCGCATCTCACAAGTTACATGATCACAAGCAAGCACGCATGACATGCATGACATGACACGACATACAAGAATCAAGCAAGATAGACAAGACAAGCTTTCAAGTACGAAAAGAGATTTCAAGCCAAGTCAAGTGCACTATGTTTTCAAGAGGTTTTACCGATTTTCTACGAAATACAAGCATGATTATAAATTGCTTTACTTCCTTGTATGATATGAATTGTTTCCTGCTTTATGTATGCTATCCGTATGCTATGACTGTTGGTTAGTGCTTAGTACCCGCTGAGTATTCCATGCTCAGCCGTACTTCTTATGTCGGCAGGTTCTGAGGGAGCTGCTGCTCCATTTGATGTGTGTGCTCCTGGCCCATGGGAGGAAGAGGAGTACGTCGAGGAGCCTTTGGAGGAACCTCCCGTAGAGGGTTATCAGTAGGTGGTGTTAGATTCTGTGTGGATTAGCTGTGGGTGAGATGAGAGTTAGATTCATGTATTTTGGCGGGCATGTCCGCACTTTCTTTTGGAGACTTTTTGTATGAACTTGGAATTGCGTATGTATATACGTAGAGGTTTGGTAGTCTTCCGCTGTGCTATGTTAGAGTATGTTTCCGCTGTTTATATCCTCTATTGTATATGCTCTGTGGGTTTTTGCAGGTTAGTTTGTCAAGCAAGTCATGAAATCCATGATTAGTCGTCCAAAGTTCACTCTAACTCCTAGGGTGGGTTTTGGGTCGCGACAAGAACCATAATGCCCGCCATAATTCTAGGACTCAATCCTGGAAAAGGAGGAATAGGAGGAAGAGACAAAAGGTCATACCTATCTCAACTGAAATGGTTAGAGACCAAAGGGTCAATCAAACTTCTAAAACCGTTTGGTAAGAAAGAAAGACCTGAAGGGCTTCACTTAGCCCATGCCTGTCATAGCCTAGGGTGTGCTTGTATTGATATATTTTGTCCTAGTGCTATGCTATTTGTGTATACTAGTTTTTTTGTGTTTATTTGCTTTGGTTTGTTTTTCTGTTTTTTTTATTTTGAAAAATCCAAAAACATTGAAAAACCATAAAATCCAAAAATATTTTTGTCATGTTGCCCTTGTTTGACTTACATGATCTGCATTCCTTGTGTGATCTTTATCTCTATACTTGTTCAGGGTTGAACATGAGTTTGTTGCTAATTGAGGATATGTCACCTTCATAGTCTCCAGGTTATGCTGAAAATTAGACCGGTTTTAACTTGAACAGTTAGAGACTTATTCATGTGTGTATACTTCACAAATTTCACATGCACTCTGATTGATTCTATTGATAGATCTATTTTCTAATCTGTAGGTGTATGGCTTATCCCAATAGTGTGACCTTGGATGACCAATCTAGAATGACCATTTTGTTAGTCATCCCCATTTTGTGTATCCTCCATGAGCTAAAATTGTTGCAATGAAAAGGGCTACCTACTGGGATAGTGTGAAAGTCACTATTAGATGCAAAAAGTATGAAATGGCTACCTAGGCGGACAGTAGGTATCTATCTGGGTCACTAGAGTGAAAGCCCCTGCTGCTAATAGCCAGGACTACCTACCTAGATAGTGTGAAAGCCATCATTGCATGAAAAGATATGATCAGATAAAGATCATCAAAAGAAATCTTACAAACTGGGGGTATTTGACCAAAAATAAAAGAAAAATATTGAGTCAAATAAAATGGATAAAGGAGCACACAAATGTAAAAAATCATCATATCTAGATCTAACTAGGTTTGACTTCTAAGATGTATGTCTTCGGGAGTCCCCTTAGTGGTTAATGTCATACCCTTGGAAAGGGAAAGAAACCTTGATCTAGTATCTTGTCAGACCACCACTACACACAATGCTTCACGTTTGAACTGTTCACTAAATGTGTCTAAGTGAATTGGCTATGCTTTAGTATTCCATGAGATTTAGTTAGGTGGGTATCCTCAGTCGAACTAACTAATCATGTTCCTCATTGGATTTGTAATTTTAAATTACTACTGCTTGGAATGCTTTGATGCATGGTTGTGTGGCACATGATATTTTTTTGTAATAATTTTTGTGTGTGTTTCTTTCTTTTGGCATGGGCCTTTCTAGCATAGGTGTCATATTTTTGGTGGTATCCTTGATCTTAGGGGGAGTAGATCAGGGTGAGTTGTTGAGGGGGAGTTCTGTGCTTGAGTTGTTGAGGGGGCGTTTGTGCTTTATATTTCTATATCGTTCCCTGGTTTTTAGTCCCTCATTGTCTATTTTGATTGGTTGTATTGTGGTTGCCTTGATATTTCACTTTTGTTAAATTGGTATATTTTTTTTGAATATTGGCTTCGTGCCTTCCTTTAGCAATTGTGCCAAAAAGGGGGAGAATGTTAGGGTAGTATTTCCCTTGTTCAGTACATTCCTTGCTTCAGCTGTGATTACTTATTTTCATATTCCACACATGCTTCACTGGGTATTTTGTTTTTGAGCATGTGCAGGTGCAAGGTTGTAGCAGACTGATTTTTCTTGGTAAGAGCTTAAGTGTCTTAAATTAAGATGATTTATCGATTGATGTCATGTAAGAGTGTTGGAGTCATGTAATGTCCTAATTCACCGTTTTGATGTGTTTGGGTGAGTTTGTGTCAAGTCATGTACTTCAGTTTGGTTTTGCCACGGAATTGCCAAAGGGGGAGATTGTAAAGTTCATATTTTTGTATTGGCATATTCCGGTGTCAAAACAAGTGAGTCTAGGTGTCTAGGAGTGGTTCTTGTGTCATTGTCATCAAGCATCCACGAAAAGTGAAGTTGAAGCGCGTTGAAGAATCGTTTGAT
The DNA here is from genome assembly GCA_015143295.1 of Tetracentron sinense. NCBI lineage: Eukaryota > Viridiplantae > Streptophyta > Magnoliopsida > Trochodendrales > Trochodendraceae > Tetracentron > Tetracentron sinense. The sequence goes on along the minus strand of CM026563.1, from coordinate 33,155,100 downwards.
CCACTCGGATGATCATTTCCTTCATAGGATGGTAAGTGACCTAGATACCATGTGACCATAGGTGGGATTTGACCTAGAATGATCCTAACATGATGCCTTAGGTGGTAAGTGTCCTAGTCTAATCATACGGACCCTAGGTGATGAAATAAGTAGTGCAAAACAAGTTAACAATGCTGAAATTTTTTCAAAAAACCAAGGTTTCTTGTTTTATGCATATCTCCCAAACCGTAGCTTATATTTTACTCTATAATATGTCAAATCGACCGTGTCAAAAATAGCTACAACTTTTGTGAAGGAACTGAGATCTGAAAATGAAGTTTTAAATCCTAGGTGATGAGATAAACAGTGCAAAACTTGTTTTAAAATCTGAATTTTTTCAAAAAACCAAGGTTGCTTGTTTTCCGTATATCTCACAAACCCTAGCTTAGATTTTGTTCTATAATATGTCTAATCGACCATGTCAAAAAGAGCTACAACTTTTATGAAGAGACCGAGAGCTAAAAATGATTTTTAAAATTATTTTTAGCCTTAGGGTCGACCCTGGGCGTTTTGGGTCGACCCTGAATAGCCAAAAAACTGTATGGGGAAATTGGACAACAAGATGGTTTTTTGAGGGTTGACCCTAAGGGACGTTTTTTGGTTGACCAAAGGTGTATTTTTGGTCGACCGAATGTGGCCCATGGGTCGACCCTGATATAGGGGTTTTGTTAAAACGATTCTTTGGTTTCATTCTTTGGTTTTTAACCTATTTTAGCAACTTCTAAATACTGTTTTTGATTCCCTTTATATATAGAACCCTTCCACTTCGTGGAGCATAACTTAGGGAGTGTATGGAGAGGGTTTTTAAGTTCCTCCAGAGGTTATAAAACCTAAGGAAATCGGTGCTCTCCTCCCTTTTTGTTAATGCTTTTAACCTAGAGTTTGCAAGCCCAAAGTTCCACTTTTGCTTGTTTGGACTTGTGCATTGAAGGAGTCCATCTAGGTGATGATTCTTATCAAACCATCAACCCATTCTGGATAGAACACCTTGGCCGGAGTATTTAGGATCCTTTACGAAGGAGATCGATCTGAGAAGGATCGTGGTAGAGTGATTTGGTCGGTGGATTCCAAAGCCGTCATTGATGGAGATCGATCGGAAGATCGTGGACTATTTTTGAGACATAAAGAGAAGTACAAGCAGCTGCGGTTGATCACGAGACTTGAGAGTACGTGGTGACTTTTCGAGGTGTGGAGGACTAAGAACTGAAGGATCGTGGTGTCGAGTCCGAAGGAGTCAAGTTCGAGTCTTGTAAGTTCTTGTTTACTTTGTCTTTGTGGATTCTTATGGCTGGATTAGGTCCCGTGGTTTTTCCCAGAAGGGTTTCCATGTAAAAATCCTTGTGTTGTGGTTTGCTTGGTTTTCCTTATTCCACACTTAAATTTTATCATCCCTTAACTAAATAACTTAATTGTTAAAATCATAAAAAGGGTTGATAGACTTGTAGGAAAACCTATTCATTCCCTCGACTTTGTTAGTTCTCAACTCAAACCTTGATTTGAGATTCACCGAATTGAGATTTTTCACATACTGCTCGTAGAGGAGCGTAGAATGATGAACTGGTTCATCATCACTACTAGAATATCCAATAGCAAGTAGAGTTTCGGGTGAAAACTCATCATCAAGAGAAAATACTGATTCAATATCAGAGAAATCTGATTCATCAGCGTATGTAGCAATCTGTTGTAAGAGTTTTGCACTTTTATCCCGGTTGGGACAATTCTTAACAAAGTGACCAAACTTGTTGCAAAGATAACATCGAGAAGATGTTTTGCCTTTAACTTTTTTCTTGCGTAAGTCTCACCATTTGCGTTTCTTCTTAAAGCGATGAGGCTTTGTAGTATCGTCCGGAGGATGAGTAGAATGACACTTAGAAGAATTCTTGTGAAACTTATACTTTTTAGATTTAGATTGTTTAGAAGCACAAGATGAACAAGAACAACTATGTTTATCATATTTGATAGATAGATAAGTTTTATCACAAGTAGGTTGAATCTTTTTTCCAATAGACTCGAAATATCGAAAGAAAGTAGTCTGATTACATAGCGTTTCAAGAGTTTGTAGAGTAAACTGGAAAATTTCACCAAGAGAAGCTTGTTGGAGCGTAATACGTTTTGTATTCATAAGCCTAGTGGTGTCATCACTAAGGGGTTCTGGTAATGATGATAAAAAAGCTTGTTTGAGATTAACATCATCCATGCCATTGAGGACATAGAAGCGTCTAGACATTCGATCATAATGTTTTTCTAAATCTGATCGTTGATAAGAGCAACATTTCATTTTAAGAAATTCATCATGACATTTCTCTGTATGATGAAGAGGAGAACCTATAAATTCTTGATGGATGGTAGACAAGACAACATCAAGGGTAGGAAGTTGATTTAGTTGCATTTGTCGATATTCACCAAGACTATTATACCATTCACGAAGGCGTCCATTAAGTCAAGTAACTAATTTTTGAATAACCATACTGACAGTAGTACCAGGGATATGGTATTCAGTAGTGCACCAAGCAAATATTTCAAAAAGACGTTCACACCATTTTGATGGAGGGATGTCATCTATAGTAAAGAATCATCTAGCATCTGGATGAGGTATCCTAAGATGAGGAGGGATTGCTGGAGGATCAGGAGGTTCAGGTGGTTCTTCTATGTAAGGATCATCCATTTCAGGGGTATCCATCATAAAGGTTAAGGGGACTATATCAGATGAAGAAGTGTCATCATCTGACTGAGTTTTGGTGGTAGAATTAGAATTACTTTCAGTATTTGTAAGAGAAACATTAAATAATTCTGAGTCGACTGGTTTTGTTAAAGTCTTAAGAAAGGAAGTTATAGGATTAGGCTGTTCATTTTCTAAAAGAAGTGATAATGGAGGTTCGGAGGAGGAAGCACCTATTTCAGGGTCTTTAGGTTCATACTGTGGAGTAGGTGTATAAGGTGGTGGTTCACGAATTGGGTTTGAAATCCTAACTGGGTTGGTTACTGGAGTAGGGATAGATAATTGGGTAGTAACTTTAGTAACTAGAGGAGGTAATGATTATGGTTTAGTATTAAGAGGTAAAGGTAAAATAGTTGGAGCGGTAGAAATCCAGGGATCTGTTATGAAAGGACTATTGGTAGTATCGAATACTAAATGTTGTATATTACTAAGAACTAGTGTATACCTAGAAGGAGGTTGGAAGGTAAGTCCTGGAGCTAAACGAGATTCAAAAGTAGGAGGTAGAAGAGAAGTGCATAAGTTCTGGTAATAACTTCGTTCATGTTCTTCCTGTCGAGATTGTTCTAAAGATGTGAGTTGATTTTCAAGATGACTTAATTGAGCAATCTTTGGATTCATTAATTGCCATTGATAATTTAAATCTTTAATAGAAGAGGCGATTTGATAAATTTCAGATCGTAAGAGAGAGATCTGTCCTTGAAAGTGTTGAATAAGTAATTCAATATTGCTGAAATATTGAGAGATGGAAGAGGTTAAAGTCTTCTGATTTTCAAGGAGGGAATGGAGTGCAATATTTTGATATCTAGAATTCTCTGCTTGCCAATTAAGAGAAGCTTCAGCAGCTGTAATTGTTCATCCAGAGTAGGTTTGATTTTCCATGTATGTTGTTCCTGTGATTGAGGATAGGAAAAATCTTCTAAAGGTGGAAAGTCTGGAGGATAACTAGCTGAAGTAGGTCGAAACATATTGCATTAAGGAATTTGTAGATCAACAAGAGATTTACGACCTAAGAAGTAATCCATAGATTCACTTGAAGTTGTTTGCTTGTTTTTAAGTTCATCATGAGGGGAAAGAGACAGTTTCGTTAGAGCGTTTTGATAATAAGGTGAAAGAGGTGTCGCTACTGGTTTAGAAGGAGTAGTAGAAGAAGGCTTAGGTGGAGAAGGAGGATCTGGTGGTTTATGTGGTCGATCTAGTGGTTTACTAGGTAAATCTGGTGGGTTACTAGATAAATCTAGTGGTTTAGATTTAGAGATAGAATAAAGGACATAATAGTTAAATTTGCCAGATGGATGGCCAAGAAGGCCAACTTCGGGATCTCCTGAGTCATATCTTTCTTGAAGAAGTTGAGAAGTTTTCTTCCTAATATCAGGTTTAATGGGAATGATATCATAATCATCGTCAGTATCATAATTAAGGCAATCCTCACAAGAGCAAATATCACAAGGAATATGAAAGGATTTAGAAACTTTTGTAAGAAGTGAAGTACCTTCTGGAGTAAGCATCATCTGTGTAGATGTAGCAGGTAGAGCAGTAGTGAAAACCGATGGGGTATCACTGGATGTGTTCAATGGGAACTGTGTTTCTACGGTACCATCAGAGTGTCTAATAAATACGGGATTGTCTGACTGAGTAGTCTTGTTTTTATTATGAATAGACTCATAGTGAGTAATCCATTTAGTAGGTAAGAGAGTAGTAAGTTCAGTCATACTAAGTTGGTGAGGGACATAAGTACATTGGGGTACTTTGCCAGTGTCAACTTTGATCATAAGTGCATCTTCAGTGTGAGCAAAGTCAAGAACCATCATATCAAAGGCATGATTTTGAAGGCGAGAAGCCATTTGATAATGAAGAGTTGCTGCATAAGTAGTTGAGATTAAAGGAGCACCATTAATTTGTATTTGGACCTTAAGAGCATCTATGAGATGAGGATCTCTTAGAGGCATATTGAAATTGGGGAAAAGGGTAATGAATACCGTTCCAGAATTAAGTGTTGTTTGAACTGTTCCGATATAAGCATGTTGGTATTCTTTAAACCTTGAGTCTAACAGGGCTATCCTGGAGATAACAAGGAGTCCTTTTCGTCCATGAAAAGTTAAGGCCAATTTTACAACACCAAAGTGTAAATGGGTGTATCCATCTTGAATCCAAGGTATTATAAGCTCTCTTGTGAGAGAGAGTGTGTAGAAGGATTCTTGATCTGAAGCAGGGATTTGGAATTGATCAAACTTAGAAGCTTGAACATATTCCCTGACAGACTTAGTAGTATTTAGACCAACTAATTTTTTTATGAATTTTGTGACTCTATTTTCAGAAATATGACCATAAATACTATAAGGATGAACTACAGGATAAGATGTAGGAGGAACTCGAACATCTTCAAATTGATACTCTATTTCATATAAATAATCTAATTTAGAAGAAGTTGAAGTGCGGAAAGAAGGTGAATTAGATAAACTAGAAGTAGATGAAGTTGAAAGTCTAGCAGGTTCCATGAATAATAAAAGAATCTATCCCCTTAGCTATTAACCGTTGATAAGCAGTGTTATCTAGTGAGCAAAGCTGGTGTTGGCAAGTATTTCAAAGGTAGTCATTAGAAGAATTTGACAAACGTGGCAGTGAAACTCATGATCATACACCGCATGCTTTTGACCACATAACGGCACTCTCCTGGCCTCAGAGGGTCTAAGCATTCCCCAGTGCGTACTGATTATGTTTCCCATGGACATGTTCATAATTATCCCATAAGCTATGAGATGGTCCGTACTTAATGTTAATTTAAGTTTCTAGTGTTCTACCAGATAGTCAACCTCCCATTTTCTGATGTGAGAGATCCACGCTAAGTGGCAGTTACAGAGCTTATCTCTCATCTCCTCCTACGGTTTTTGTAGAACCCCGGACTTTTTCGTACTAAATGAATAGTACTTTCGTAGCCAATTGGCCTTTAACATAGCGTAATTAATAAATAAGGGAGAAATTGAAAATTCTAAAATGTTAGAAATGTTGCTTTTCGAAAGACGAATCCAATGCAAGTTGAATCGTCAAAATCCAACGAATGAGTCAAAAGATATGGCCAAAACAGTAAAATGGGTCAAAAATCTGCAGAGCACCGACCATTAGGGATCGATCGGTTCACAACCGATCGCTCGGTCCATTTCAGCGATCGATCGGTCCACAACCGGTCGATCGGTAGCTATCGACTGGTTAACTTTTTTGTATGGGGAAATTTTTCAGAGAGCATGTTTTTGACCGAGAGCTCGGTCAAGAACACCGATCGCTCGGTATTAACCACCGATCGATCGGTATATCGCGTTTTGCAGAATTTCAGTAAGGGATTTTTCATCTTTTGGGCGTTAAACCATTTCCTATTAAGGCATGCTCGAGCCTTTAGGGCTTCATTCACCATGCTTAGAGTGTTTTGAGAGATAGAGAGAGGAGAAAGGGGTTTCCAAACCTAGGGTTTGCATTTGAGAAGGAATCAAGGGTTTGAAGACCCTAGATCATCACAAGCTTGGATCTCTTCAAGTTCACGACTCAAACTCGTGAGGAGCACTTTCCCCAAGCTAGGGCAGCAACTCCACGCACGTGTAGGAGGATTCTCTCGCTTTTTCAAGGTCGGTACCTTTTGCTACCCTCCTAGTTCATACCTCTTCTTCCTTTCTTCTTTATTATTTCCCCAATGTATGAACCTAATAGGAGATGTGATGGAAGTAGTATGAGAATGGATGTTGGGCGATGGATGCCGTGTGAATGATGTGATGAATAAAATGGGAAGGGTATTGTACAAATAATAAACATACTTGAATGTTGTGAATATAAACCCACCTAGAAAAGTATGATGTAGGCTATAACGAATAATGTACACACTACGTGTTTGATGAAATGCCAAGGTGAATAAAATGAGTTATAAATTAAGAAATGCATGCCTAAACACTTATGAATTTGCTAGGGAATATGATAGTGTGATTCCTCATTTTCCTTAAATTGCATAATTATTACTCGTTCAATTATTGATATGCTATGTGTTGTTGAAATCCCCAAATGTCATATTTAATTCCAAATGCAAGTATGTACACGATCTCACGAGCACGACATGCATGACATGGTTTATCCGCATTTTCAAAAAATAAGGTTTAGAGGTGGGACATGTCTTACGACATGTTTTGCCTCACTTTTGACAAGAACAAGACAAACATTCATAAAGAAGGTCTCCCTTCCCTCTCAAGTTCATATCACGAAAGAAGGGTCTCCCTTCCCTATCAAGTGCATATCATGAAAGAAGGGCCTCCCTTCCCTCCCAAGAGCATTTCGCAAGCGCATTTCACAAGTACATGGACATGTTTAAGTTCCAAGCAAGCACGCATGACATGACACGCTCGAAAAGATCAAGCAAGATAAACATGACAAGATTTCAAGCAAGAAATGAGTATTTTAAGTCAAGTCAAGTGCATGATGATTTCAAGAGATTTATCAGCTTTTATGTGATGCAAGCATGAATATAAACTGTTTTACTTCCTTGTTATTATATGAATTGTTTCCAGCGTTGTAATATGAATTGTTCTCTGCTTTATATATTGCTATGGTTATGGTATGACTGTTGGTTAATATTTGGTACCCACTGAGTATTCCATGCTCAGCCGTACTTCTTATGTCGGCAGGTGATAGCGGAGCGGCTGCTCCTTTTGATATTTGCCTACCGGGCCCTTGGGTAGAAGAAGAGTACGTTGAGGAACCCATGGAGGAACCTTAGGTCGAGGGCTACTACTGGGTGGTAGATTCTGAGTGAGTGAGCTGTAGGTGAGTTTGAGAGAGTATGCTTATGTATTTTGGCGGGCCTGTCCTCACTTTCTTTTGTGGTTTCATGTTGTTCAACTTGGATCATGTATGTATATACATAGAGGTTTGGTTAGACTTCCGCTGTGCCTTGTAGTTATGTTCCGCTATTATGTCCACTATGGTATATGCTCCAGGTATACCTTGCAGGTTGGTTTGTCAAGCAAGTCATGATAAGTTGTCCAAGATTCACTCTAACTCCTAGGGTGGGTTTTGGGTCGCGACAATTTTAGCTTATCTCTCATCCATGCCATTGAGGACATAGAAGCGTCTAGACATTCGATCATAATATTTTTCTAAATCTAATCGTTGATAAGAGCAACATTTCATTTTAAGAAATTCATCTTGACATTTCTCTGTATGATGAAGAGGAGAACTATAAATTCTTGATGGATGGTAGACAAGATAGCATCAAGGGTAGGAAGTTGATTTAGTTGCCTTTGTCGATATTCACCAAGACTATTATACCATTCATGAAGGCGTCCATTAAGTCGAGTAACTAATTTTTGAATAACTATGTTGACAGTAGTACCAGTGATATGGTATTCAGTAGTGCACCAAGCAAATATTTCAAAAAGACGTTCATGCCATTTTGATGGAGGGATGTCATCTATAGTAAAGAATCTTTTAGCATCTGGATGAGGTATCCTAAGATGAGGAGGGATTGCTGGAGGATCAGGAGGTTCAGGTGGTTCGTCTATGTAAGGATCATCCATTTCAAGGGTATCCATCATAAAGGTTAGAGGGAATATATCAGATGAAGAAGTGTCATCATCTGACTGAGTTTTGGTGGTAGAATTAGAATTACTTTCAGTATTTGTAAGAGAAACATTAAATAATTCTGAGTCGACTGGTTTAGTCAAAGTCTTAAGAAAGGAATCTATAGGATTTGACTGTTCCTGTTCTAAGAGAAGTGATAATGGAGGTTCGGAGCTGGAAGCACCGATTATAGGGTCTTTAGGTTCATACTATGTAGTAGGTGTATAAGGTGGTGGTTCACGAACTAGGTTTGAAATCCTATCTCGGTTGGTTACTGGAGTAGGGACAAATAATTGGGTAGTAACTTTAGTAATAGGAGGAGGTAATGATAATGGTTTAGTATTAGGAGGTAAAGGCAAAACAGTTGGAGCGGTAGAAATCTAGGGATCTGTTCTGAAAGGACTATTGGTAGTATCAAATACTAAAGGTTGCATATTACTAAGAACTGGTGTGTACCTAGAAGGAGGTTGGAAGGTAAGACTTGGAGGTAAACTAGATTCAAAAGTAGGAGGTGTTGGACATATATGACCTCAAAAGCCAATAAGAGACTTTTCTATGTTGATTAGACAAGCATCATATTCACACAACCAACTATAAAGGGTATTTATATTAATTACTGTCTCATTTGATGATGACATAAAGTTCCATAGGTAACATTGTAGGAAAATCATGCAAAGGTTGCGAGGAGATATGATTTTCCTCTTCCTTGTAAACCTAATATTGTTCGAAGCCTCTAGAGTATTGGTTGGGCACCGTACTTCATCATGGCTTGCACATGTGTAGTTCTATGAGATAGTGTGATGAATCTCATTCACAGAGAGTGGTGACTCTTGACTAACATGTGAGTATATGTAGCAAGTACATAATACTGAACGGGGTCACTAGTGGATACCCTATGGAATACACTGTCAGATTGTATTAGGGTTATCCATTTGACAAATTGTCCTTAGACCTGAGATGTTAACATCTTCTTATACATCTGTCTATATGGCTTTGATGTGCCAATCGGCAATGTCCAATACACAGGACTAACTCTGGGTACGTTGGGTCATGTCCACAATGTTTGGAGAAGTGTGTAAACACTCAATAAGGAATCCACAGCTCCTTAATTGGAGATAATGATATCAAGGTGATATTTGTTGAACTGAACTGTTGAATCCAGTATTGGTGCTTTTCGGTAAAATAGTTTTTATCGAAGTTGATATTTTTAATATGGAAAAGTATATATAAATATATATGTCAGTTCTTTTCTAATGTTTCTTCAAAAGTGTTTTGGAGGTTCAGTTCAATGAAAAAGTAATTATGAGAAAGGGTTCTATTCATAAGCTAGGGACTAAGACAATGGAATTGTTCCAATCCCGGAAGCTTACAAGTGATATCGGAATGTGGAAGGATTTATTTGTAAATATATTGTGAGATGGTACTTACAGGCAATTCTCTAATTTCTGGAGGTTAATCACATTGTGTTAATGGATATTAATTGTGATTGGTGGAAGTCTAGGGACTTAGATAACATTTTATGATCCTAATGGAGTTTTAGAAAAAGGTGTTTCCTAGTAACAATGCTTTAACCAAAAGGTTGGGTACTTGGTTCCACAACCGGAAATAGGAGATCCCTTTAGATCCAACACACAAGGACCTTCTTAAAGTATTTAATTTAATTTATAATTAAATTAATTAATTTCTCTAAGTAATCACTATATGGTATAGTGAATCTCTAAAAGGTGGAATCACATTGGATGTGAAAAACCAAATGGGTAGGACCCATTGGGAATTATTATAAATAATTCAAGTGACCAAGAGGGTTTTGGAAACCCTTTGGGCGTGTGGAGTGGGGCCCACCTAGGATGGGACGCCCTCTTCATGGAGGTATTAATAATAATAATTGTTATTATTATTTAATTAGTATCTAATAGCTAATATCCTTATTGGATAAGGTTAGTTAGTTAGTTAAAGTTAGTTACTAATTAAAGATTCCTTGTTGGACAAGGAGTCTATTAGTTTCTTGCTAATCAAGGAATCCTAATTGGATTAGGATAAGGATAAGATTAGTTGGACACTAATGGATGAGATTAATTTCTATTTTGATTAATCTTAATTAATTATGGAGAAACCAAATAGGAAACTAATTGAGGAATCCTTATTGGATAAGGATTAGGAAATTGTGGTTGCAAGCAACCAATAAAGCCTATAAAGAGGTATGGACGTCCAAGGCTTTGGGCATTCTTTAATTTTCCAGAATTTCCAGATTTGGAAACCTCTCCCCTCTCCTCAAATCTCATGCCCAGCCCCTCTCTCTAGTGGTGTACGGTCACCCCTCTCCCTTTTCTTCTCTTGTGTGTTCTAAGTTTTGAATAATCAAGAAGAAGAAGATCAAAGATCTTGATCATCAAGAAATGTTCTTGATAATAAAGATTGGATCTTTATTTCAAGATCATAGAGCTGGAAATTTGGATGGGCCATTAGCTTCCATTAGAGAAAGCTGTAAAGGAAAAAGAAGGTTCGTGTGAATCGACAGGAGACTTGACACTTGTGAAGTTTTGCAAGTACTATTCTAACGTGGATTTGACTTAACAATTTCAAAGTCGCAAAGGTGAATGTTATTCCTACCTTCATTGAATAAAATCAATTAGAATCTTAGTCAGATCTTGGGATTTGATGTATGCCCCCCAAGAACTGTGTTTCTAAAATTAAAAAGAGGCATACTTTCAGTGGTATCAGAGCCTTGGCTTTGCTTCTCTTTGACTTTAGGGTATAATCAAATTTTAATTATATCAAGAATGCCTCCCTTATGAATTTTGGTTACCCCAATAAATCAATCTTCTAGATTCTTGATTATTGGATAATCATTTATTAGGGCTCTAGTTATTGAGGGAGAGATCAAACCCTTATAAATTAGTGTGATACTAATTTTGGTTTTGGATTTTTTCAAAACATCTTTTCATAAGGGATAGGTATTTAGAGATATCTAAATCTTGATTATAGCCTTTAAGGATTTAGAGATCCATTTTAGAATATTAAATTAAATTGTTTAATTTATTCTTGAGAGCCCCGGGCAAATTTTCCCTTTGATTTAGATCACTTAGATACCCATTGATATTTTGGCTAGCATATATAGATGAGATTTTATTTATTAAATGTTAATTAATAAATCCCATGGTATTAGACACCCTTGATTAAGCGTTTTTGGAGATTAAAGCTTATTTCGATTAAAATTGATTCATGGATTTTCGGGTTTGTATTTGATTAGAAGAATTGATACAGTTTCGGTATTTCAGCCATAACTTTGTAACCATAAGTCCGATTTAGGTCTGTCAATACATCGTTTCAAAGCCGTCAAAAAGATCTACAACTTTCGTGAAGAAATTGTTTTCAGAATCAATTGTTTTGAGGGTCAAAACTTGAGTCAAAAATCTAAAGCGGGAAAAAGAGTTTTCTAAATTAATTTTCCGAGAGGCTTTCAAATTTTTTCTAAATTCCATTATTTGATTTAAGAGCATGAGATGCTATTAAATCGTTTAATGGGCTATCAATTAATTAAATAGTTTAATTATTTGATTCGAGAGCATGAGATGAGATTTAATTAAATTGTTTAATTATCTGCTTCGAGTCCACGGGCTATCATTTAATTAAATGTTAATTATGATATCCTTTATGGTTCCCTAGAAAGTTTATGAGAATAATACCATAATTGTTGTAGTTGATTTGGATCAATTACATGTGCTCAGAATGACTGGTTATATAGTATTTATAAGTTTTTATTTGATTAATAGTTAATCAAGTAATTACATAAATGCCATTGGTTGAGATACAAGGTTTTATCTCAAGTGAATTTTAATTGATAGAGATCAATTTTTTATGGACATTTTAATACTATTGTTTAGGGTATTATTTTATTTAATTGTTAAATCAAATAATCCCTAAAGCAGTTAGCCCTTATGGAAAATTTTGAATTCACCTATTATTGATTTTGAATTTATTTTTGGAATGAATTTAAAGTGATATTAAAAATTAGCAATTTTCTGATTTTTATTTTGGTCTTTTAATAGTTATTAGATCAAAATAGTATGGAAGAGATTAGATCCCAAGCCTAGCCGAATTTAATATGGTGTTTTCTATTTGTTTATCAATTGAGGAATGTGAGGATGAATTTTAGGGTTAGATTAAATCTTAGAGAAATTGTTTCTCTTAATGATTTCCCAAGCATTAAAGAAAAATTGTTTTCTTTTAATGATGATCTAAAAACCCTAAGAATTCATTCTAGTCATGCTTGCTTTCTTTGCTCTAAGGTTTTTCTATTAAATGTTAATAAAGGCCTTAACCATATGGGAAAGAGTTTCCCTGAGGTTAGCAAAACCCTTGTTGAGGTTATGGACTTTCTAAGTAATTTGTCATGCCATGTTATTATTTATAGTTGATGAATAGTTAATATATATTCTTGTTGAATGGTGGATGGGTTCCATGATCATGCCTTCTTCTTCTCTCTCTATTCTCTTCTCTTTTTTCTTATGGGTTGTACTCCCCTTGAGCATCCTATTTTGGGTGGTTTCTTAAGGTTTCTTATTTTGAATATAATGTAATCTTAGTATTAGGAGTTGCTGGTTTTTCAATGGAGAAATCGAATTGATGATAGAAGATGATAGTGATCGCATGAAGAATAAATCTTAGAAGACGTTCTACAAGAGTAGTTGTAGGATTTCTAAGATAGCATGATCATATGGACCCATTATGCGGCTATATTATGTATTTCATGTGATGATTTGTTATAGCTATTAGTTGCTTAGAAAAGTTAACCCTTATGATACTGTGATTATCATTTTTGTGCAAATTTTGGATAATTGGATCAAACCCCACAATATGTGTTTTGTTGAAACATAAAAAATTTGTGTTTAAATAAAACACATTATTATAGCCCTTTTGGACGTGATGCATGTAGTCCATGTTGAAATTTTTACGTGGAACATGTTACTTGCATGATTATGAGATAATTATGCCTTAATTGACATAGATGTAAGCTAACAATATTCATGATTATGGGAAGTGCTTGAGTGACACTTATAGACCCTAGTAGAGGTCTTAGAGAGTTATTTAAAGACTCCCATAATTTCTTTTTGGCATAGGGTTGGTGAAACCATAATGTAGAACCCCGGATCTTGATGGCCATGTACAACGAATGATATCATATAGTAAAGCATGTAAGAATGTATTTATGGTGTATGGGTGTTTGGAACGAAATAGGCATCAGTATAGAATACTCTTGAGTATTGACAAGGGTTATGCCTTGGCATACCCTCGACTCTAAATAGCCCTAGCGTTCACACCGCTCGTCGGAATCAAGCAATTCTTGGATTTTTGGAAAGCCAATTGAACCCTCTTCGGGGTTCATGTTGATCACTTGTCTTGGTTTTTAGTTGGTGTTAGGTCAAAAGACCGATTTCTGAAGTCGGGTCGGTTTAAAATCTGGATTGACAAAACCCAATTTCGGATCAGTCAGGTTTAGGGGTAAAATGGTCCAAGAAAAAGGAATAATTGGAAGTTGTGAAAAACATGAAAGTTGTTCTTCTTCAAAATAAAAATCCAACGCAAGTTGAATCGTCAAAATCGGACAAACGAGTCAAAAGTTATATCCGAGATACGAAAACGCAAAAATGCTGAAGCTTTCTGCAAAAGTTGCGATCGCTCGTAGGGACCCTACGAACGATCGTAGAGTTGCTACGATCGATCGTAAAGCCCCAGAAATGCTGAAAACTCTCGGGTGAAACTACGATTGATCGTAGGAAACTACGATCGATCGTAGGAGGCTACGATCAATCGTAAATCGCTACGAACGATCGTAGATACGCGATTTTACTTTCTTGGATGCGATTTTTTTGGGGTTTTTCACCCCTTACACTATAAATAGAAGACTTTAGGAGGGTTTTTGGGTTACCCTAAACCAAGGAGAGTTCCTAGAAAGAGAAGGAAATGATCTTGAGCATTCCAAAGAGGGTTTTGCTTGAAACCAAGAAGAGCTTCAATCAAGGGTTGGATCTTCCCCAAATCAAGCTTGGATCATTCAAGTGAGGATTTCTCAAGGGGTTTCTTCAACCTAGAAATTGATCCAAAGAGGTTAGTAAACTACTATCTAGCCTTGTTATCATACAAAGATGATTCAAATAGGTGATTTTAATTCTATTATGATACAAATAGGAAGTGTGGAAATTTGGGTGAACTAGATCATGAACAAACAATCAAATAAGGTTTTACAAATTGGGGGTTTTTCAATAACAAGGATGAATATGGCTAAACTTGTAAGAAAATTGTAATACCTTTAAATGAACCATGATTTTAAGTATACTATAATGCAATGACAAACATGGGATTTTGGGTGAACTTGATTATGTTCAAATAAGCAAATAAGGATTTAAGATTTTGGGGGTTTTCCAATAAAAGGGTGAATATGACTATAAGTGCAATTAAGTGTTAATATCCTCCAAGGAATCATGATTTTAAGTGTGATATGATGAATTAGGTTTAGAAGCCATGATTGTTATGATGTGACGCAATGAATGAAATGTTCTACATTCTAGAATTGTTTAAGTATGTTATGATGCTAATATACCTTGTATGAACCATATGAGTTACTTAAGGTCTTCAAGTATACTATAATGATCATTATGCCTTGCATGAACATGTTTAATTAGTTAAAGCTTTCCACATAGATGTTATAATGCTCACAAGCACATTACGGATGATAAGTATTGCACGATCGTGGTTTTTCTCATAAGCATGAATTTTCAAGAAAACATAAGACGATTTTCAAAGGCATTCATAAGTAAGAAGCATACATGCATAAGCATAGACTAAGCCAAACTTTGGGTTGGCATTCTAAGATTGGTTACTCCACGCTCACAAGGATCAAGTCTAGATCTTGCATGAACTCCACGGATCATAAGTCTCGCAAGGCTTTTCAAGAACCCATAAAAAACTCACAAGTCTAAGATCTTGCATATGTCTCCAAGGAGAACAAGCTCATAAGGATCATAAGCTCACAAGAAGCTCACAAGTACTCATAAGCTCACAAGAAGCTCATAAGCTCACAAGAACTCTAAGCTCACAAGAACTCATAAGAAAACACGAGGCTCACAAGCATTCATAAGAACTCATAAGCATACATGAGAGGGTTTGTTTTCCATGAAAAGAACAAGTTTTATGAAAGGTTTTTCCCGACGGGTTTTAAGCATGGATTTTGGTGATTTGTATTCTTTTACGCACTGTGTAAAATATTGTGATTATGATAGCATTGTTAGCTAGTAGATTTTTGCTCGCTGAGTATTCCATGCTCAGCCGTACATGTTATGTCGGCAGGTACACGGACTCCATTTGACATTTGTGATCAGGGGCCCTGGATAGAGGAGGATTATGGCGAGGAGGAGCCATATGTAGAGCCTCAGGAGGAGGCAAATGACTTAGACCACTGGCTCTTTTAGAGTGATTACATAGAGAGAGAGAGAGTATTATCATTTTGTATTTTGATAGGTGGGCATGTCCACCTTTACTTTTGTGATGTATGTACAAACTTGGAATACACAGCATGTATAGAAAAGAAATTTTTGGATTACGCTTCCGCACATTGGTTTAAGCTTCCGCCTTATTCATGATTATGTTTGTCATGACTTGGATGTTATTACAGGATGGTTTGGTATCGGATATGGCACATCACGAGCCAAAGTATCCCTAACTCCCAGGGGGTATTTTGGGTCGCGACAGAGGTGGTATCAGAGCTTAGGTATTAGAGTCCCTAGGGTCACTTAGTACTCGATACCACGATCAAAACAAGGCATTAGGATTGAGGAAAGAGTCGTATTCCAAGTATAGACTAATCTTTAGTCTTAGTCCATAACCGGTTGGAATCCGACCGAACGTAGTACCCTACGCTAGAACCACACATTGTATGATTATCTACTACAATGTATACCTTGATGTATTACTATCAATTACCTTATGAATTTGAAATGAGCTTGAAATTGTGATTGAGATGAAGTTGGTTTCCAAGTTAGACTCATGTTCTGCTACTATTCTCAGGATTAACATGAGACGTGGTAGTGGACGGGGTCGCGGTTACCAAACTCGGGGCAACAGTAATGGAGGAGACCCTCCCTCGGGTGATGATCAACCCGATATATCTCAGTTGTTAAATACTATGGTGGAGACCATCACCATGCTAGCAGCCCGACAGCCCGCTGCTACTACTGCGTTGGCACACCCACCTCCTTCACATCACACCTCGGGACACGAGGCATTCCGAAGGCTACATCCACCTACCTTTTATGGGACCACCGACCCCATGGTTGCAGAGGCGTGGATTATGCAACTGGAGAAAATATTCCGTGCTCTTCGTTGCACCGATGAGCAAAGGGTAGATTGGGCTGCCTTCATGATGGAAGGAGAAGCCGACCATTGGTGGAGAGCGGCGTTGAGACAGAGAGACACCGCCAAGGCAGGAGAGCCATGGACTTGGGGTGAATTCCTTGATACCTTCTATGGGCAGTACTTTCCCAAGATTGTCAAGCAACAGAAGGAGATGGAGTTCATGTCCCTAGTGCAAGGGAATATGAGTGTGGCCGAGTATGAGGCCAAATTCGTTGAATTGTCCCGATTCGCACCACACTTGATCACGTCGGAGGAGATGCGAGTCCGGAAATTTGAGAGTGGGTTGAAGCCCTTCATCAAGGATCGAGTCTCCATTCTTCAAGTGGAGTCTTGGAGAGAGATTGTGGGGAAGGCAAGGATTGCCGAAAAGAACTCAGAGGAGTTTCTTAAAAGAAGAGAGGGTGGCTTCGGGAGAGCCATGCAGAAGGGTCAGTCTAGTGGCTCAGCACCACCGGAGAAGAGGGCCAGGATTTCCTAGTACCCACCTCCTAGGCCTACACAGACACAGAGGTCTTCGTTTGCATCACCAGTGCCTCGCCCGACTACTTCACAGGCACCTCGCCCCCCTTTTTCTCAGGGCACCAGATATGTACAGCCGTCACCCTCTTCATCCTTTGAGGAGTGTGACTATTGTGGTCGGAGACACCCGGCTGGAGAGTGTCGGAGAGCATCGGGAGGATGTTTCCATTGTGGCGAGCAAGGCCACATAATTAAAGATTGCCCACGCCGACAGTCACGGGCTCAACCTCAGGGGAACAGGCCCCCAGTTCGGCAGACTTCTCAGTAGGGGTCTTCACAAGCTTCGGCATCTAGACCCGCACGGCCCACTCAGACCACACAGCAGCCTCGCCAGGCAAACAGAGGCCGGGTCTTTGCCTTAACAGAATGGGACGCACAGGCATCAGACGATGTGTGCAAGGTACGCGAGAATTTCTAAAGTGTTCAAGTATGAAATGATGAGTGCTTTAAGTATACGTATAATCACTTGTATGTCATGCTACCTATACTCTATGTATGTTGCTGAAAACCGCTGATATAGTTAATTACAATGAACAGGCGTATTGCTAGTGAATGAGTGTCTAGCTCGTGTGTTGATCGACACGGGATCGACACATTCTTTTGTATCGCCAAGCTTTGCCAAAGGTTTGGAGTCTAAGCCGAGTCACCTATGTCATGAGTTAACCATTTCGACTCCGCTTGGCAAGTCAGTTGACATAGACCGAGGATATCGGAATTGTATAGTTCAAGTCGGGCAGTATGAATTGCCGATTGATCTAATCATCCTTGAGTTCCAGGACTTGGACTTCGATGTTATTCTCGGGATGGATTGGCTAGCTGCACACCACGAGCATGTGGCTTGTTTTGAGAAGATGGTGAAGTTCAAGCCAGAAGGCGTCAAGCCATTCCACTTTCATGGACTTCGGAGGAGAGATATAGCCCGTCTAGCAGCTCTAAGTCTTGCAAATCCGGAGGCACGAGACTCCTCAGCCATACCGGTTGTGAGTGAGTATTTGGATGTGTTTCCCGAGGAATTACTAGGGTTACCTCCAGATAGGGAGATAGAATTTGCAATAGAGCTTGCTCCTGGAACGGCTCCAATTTCTAAGGCTCCGTACAGGATGGCCCCTATTGAACTGAAGGAATTAAAGGAGCAGATAGAAGAGTTGCAACGGCTTGGTTTCATCCAACCAAGTGTGTCACCGTGGGGAGCACCGGTACTCTTTGTGAAGAAGGATGGGTCGATGAGGATGTGCATCGACTATAGACAGTTGAACAAAGTCACCATCAAGAATCGATACCCCTTGCCACGAATAGATGATTTGTTCGACCAATTGAAAGGAGCAAGGTTCTTCTCCAAGATTGATTTGCGGTCCGGCTATCATCAGTTGAAGATCAAGGCCGAAGATGTGCCAAAGACTGCCTTTAGGACTCGGTACGGGCACTACGAGTTCCTAGTTATGCCTTTTGGTCTAACAAATGCACCGGCGGCGTTCATGGATTTGATGAACCGGGTATTCAAGCCTTATCTCGACAAATGTGTTATCGTCTTTGTCGATGACATCTTAGTATATTCTCCGACCAGGGAGGATCATGATCGAGATCTTCGCTTTACACTTGAGACTCTTCGAGAGCATAAACTATACGCCAAGTTGAGTAAGTGCGAATTTTGGTTGGAGAAGGTGGCGTTCCTTGGCCACGTAGTATCTGTCGAGGGTATTTCAGTAGACCCAGCAAAGATCGAAGCGGTGATGAAATGGGAGAGACCCAAAAGTGTTACCGAGATACGCAGCTTCCTCGGTTTAGCAGGATACTATAGGAGATTCGTAGAGGGATTCTCCAGCTTAGCGGCACCGCTCACGTATTTGAAACGGAAAAATGCTAAGTTCACTTGGAGCGATAAGTATGAAGCGAGTTCCACGGAGTTGAAGAAGAGGCTTACTACTGGCCCCATTCTCACAGTGCCGTCTGGGAGTGGAGGTTTCGTGGTTTACAGTGATGCCTCGAATGTTGGGCTAGGATGTGTTCTTATGTAGCGCGGGAATGTCATCGCCTACGCTTCCCGGCAATTAAAAGAGCATGAAAAGAACTATCCTGCTCACGATTTGGAGTTGGCCGCGGTGGTTTTCGCATTAAAGATTTGGCGGCATTACCTTTATGGGGAAGAGTTTGATATTTTCACGGTTCATAAAAGCTTAAAATACCTATTTTCCCAAAAGGAGTTGAATATGCGACAGCGCCGATGGATGAAATTCTTGAAGGACTATGAGTGTTCGATCCAGTACCATCCGGGCAAGGCTAATGTAGTGACAGATACTTTGAGCAGGAAGTCCACTGGGCTTGTAGCACACATGATGGTGCAAGAGTGGAAGTTGTTGGAAGATGTTTCTAACCTTGATATTAGTTTCAGCCTTCCTACCTCTGGGCCAGTGATGGCTAATGTCACAGTTAGGCCTTACATATGGGCCATGATCCGAGAATTACAAGAGTTGGATGCCGAACTACTGGCCTATAGAGACAAGTCGGTTCGCGATGGCAGTAAGGATTTTGCAGTGCAAAGTGATGGGACAATCACATTCAAGGGAAGGATATGTGTTCCAGCCGATGAGAAGCTCAAATTAGAAATCTTAGATGAAGCTCACCGGTCTAAGTACACTGTGCATCCTGGCGGTACAAAGATGTATCGGAACCTCAAAGGACATTTTTTGGTGGCGGAACAATGAAGAGGGAAGTTGCCGGTATGTGTCAAGATGCTTGGTATGCCAACAAGTGAAGGCCGAGCATATGAGGCCAGCAGGGCTTTTACAATCCCTCCCTATTCCCGAGTGGAAATGGGAGAACATCTCCATGGATTTCATCACTGGGTTGCCAAAACGCCAAAGAAATCGATGCAATATGGGTATTGGTGATCGTTTGACAAAATCGCCATTTTCTTGCCTTATCGGCTCGTTCACTCGACCAACTTGCAAATTGTACCTCAACAGAGAAGTGTTCGTTTTGCCGTGTGCCAGTTCAGTATCGTTTCAGACAGGGATACCAGATTCCACTTCCATTTCGGGAAAAGCTTTCAGAGCGCTATGGTTCCCGTTTTGACTTTAGCACCGCCTTTCATCCTGCAGACAGATGGCGACCGAGAGGTTGAACCAGGTTTATAGAGGGACATGCTCTGAGCTTGCATGTTGGACTTCAAAGGCAGTTGGTAGGATCACTTGCCCTTTGGTGGCATTCGCCTACAATAACAGCTATCAGGGAAGCATCCAAATGGCTTCATTTTGAGGCCTGTATGGTCGAAGTTGTAGATCTCCTTACTGGGATGAAGTTGAGAGCAGAAGATAATTGGGCCCAGGAATGCTTCAAATCGAACATCACCTTTCCTCTATCCACTCTTTTCCTCTTCTCTTCTCTCTCTCTCATCCTTCCCCGAAACCACCTGCGTACGCCTATTAAAATCTTCCCTCCAACCCGATTCTCAAGATAGAAAACACATATTTTTCATCGTTTCCTTTGACACTCTTTGAGTTCCTTTTTGCTCTCTAGAGATGGATAAACTAAGTGTTCATCATAGAAATGACACTAAAAAAGCCATATCAAAGAAAAAACCATTCAAAGTTGTGTACATCTCAAACCCCATGAAGGTGACGACCAGTGCTTCAAAGTTCAGAGCTCTGGTGCAAGAGCTTACTGGAAAAGACTCCAACTTAGCCGACGCAGCCGCTAAATTCTCTGAGTTCGATGCTTCTCAGACGGTTCCCGATCAAGAAATGAAGGTCACAGATGATCATGTACTAGAGGTCCCTTGGGTTGAACCTAGTCTCGAGTCCCCCGGGACCTCTAACGAATCTTCGTTTGAGCCATTTGAGTCATTCGATGATATTTTCACCACTCAAATGCTAGAGAATTTCGTGGGGTGGTCGTCGTAGAGTCTATGGTATGAATCTCCCCTGCTAGATGACCTCGGAAGCTTTGGTGCAGTTTAAATTGTGTAACATCTTGTAGTTTGATACACATGCATATCATATGTAGCCATGGCACTTCTTCTTGCTTCTATTGTTAGTGAAAATCTAGGGCATGTTTGGAAATAGTTCTTTATGTGTCATAGAATCAGTTACGTGCCGAAACTTTAACTGATTTCGAGGCAACAATCTATTACTGGAGCTCAAATTTAACGAAGAGTAGAGGATTAAAGGTACAAAAAGCAGGTTGTACACCATCTAACTCATTCATCCCTACACCCTCACCTCTTGCGTGAGTGGTAGGGGTGTGGCCTTCCATGTTGGAGGTCTAGGGATGTAATCCCACCAGGGTAAGAGTAAGCAAGAGCTCCACTGCCCAAGCTAACCCCTACTGACAGTGAAGAATTTCTATCATCAAAAAAAAAAAAAAAAAAACCTCAGTCATCCCTACAAAGTGGCCTCATGATTGGACTAGGCCTGAGAGACCAAACCTAACCTTGTGCCCAAGCATCCCCTTAGCTTTAAGCACCAGATTTTCAGTAGAAAATAAGGTAAATTTAGTTTAAAATATACAATAAATTAGTTAAAATTAAACTGATACAGAGGTATAGCACATACCCATATATCAAATGGGAAAAATAATGGCAACCCCACATATTTTTTTTTTTTGGCACTGAACACACGGTCTGGCTACAAATCCAAGTTAGTGGTGTTAGTATTGTTGTGAATAAGTCTCCACTAAGTTGTAAAGTTAGTACTGCAACCAGAAACACTAAGAAACTGAATCAAGAAAATAGGTAATAGTATAAGACAAGAATTTACATGGTTCGACGTAAAAACCTACATTCACGGGATCAACCTGCAAGTCTTTTCACTATGAGAATGATGGTAAAAGTAAAATTTGAGATCTGAAAACTGACACCCAACAACCAATTTATACCCCTCTTTCTCTCCCACTCTCAAAATCGTGAAAACCTTGTAAAAGACTATTGTTCTCTCTTAACGGATCTAAGAGTTCCTTTCTCTCTTTATACTATCTGGTTAATACAGCATAATATAAAAGGGCCTTAACCATTAAATCAAGAGATGATCAAACTACCAAAATAAAGACATAAACCTAACAAGTATATATTCATTAGTTAGAGGATTAAGCAAGGTTAGAATCTTAGCATTAAAAGTTGGGCCAAACCCTAACCTCCACATCATAAGGGAGTGGAACCTGATAAAACCAATGTAGGGGGGATATACACTGCCACTTGCACATGTAGGCAGGTGTATAAACCCCACATAGTATTTGTGGAATCACCTTTTCATGATATTTCAGCTTATTGTAAGTTGCTATGTATTGTAGTGTAGGACATATGATGGGGCCTTTAGACCTTGTCCCATCGTTATGTTTTGATACTTTGTTGGGGACACTTCTTATAGGCTTTTGGCTTTGTTACGTTGTAATAATTGATTATGAAAGAAATTCAATAAGGGGTCATTTGGTTGATCGTAACAACTTAATCACTTATACCTGGCTTTTGACATAATAACAGCTTTTTGTTCAATTGATTATAAGCAATTATGAAATAATGGATTATGTAAATAAGTAAATAACTCAATAAGGTGCTTGAGTCCTATGAAAGATGGTCTCTTCTCAAGCGAGGATAAGCTACTACCATCATAGAAATTGTTATTATTGCTCCATTTGTTTTGAGGTAAAATACTGGAAAACAAATGAATTCTATGGAAATGTCATTTTTCAAGTATACTTTCTTTAGCACAATTGACATTTTCCATGAAATTCATTTGTTTTCCTCTATTTTACTTCGAAACAAACAGAGCATATAGGGAAATCAGGCTACTGAAATCACCACCTTCTGTAAAATTAAGGGACCGAAATAGGTTGACACTCGAATATCCGAGTATGTCAAACAAGATCACGGATCAGAATTCCAATTTGGGTGATCTGAACTCACAACTACATACGAACCGTAGTTGATAGAGAAGAAGAGAAACGACCATCTCTTGAAGATACTTTTCTCTTTAAAAAATAGCTTTACTGACAAAAAATTTCACACTACTTAATGGGACAATTACTGGTTGACGCAAGCATTCTTCACATCTTTGAATGCTCTTTTCTTTTTGGGCGGTAAAGTGTCTCAATTTTCTGTTCACCACTATTCATAAAAAAATAAAATCCTGATAGAAAAGTAGTTTAAATAAACACAAATTGTAAGAGTTAATTCAAATTAAAATATTCTAATGTAGTGATAAATGCTTATCGATTTTAACACATGCTTAATCACATCTTAATAAATACTTGTCAATATTATAAAGTAATCATTAATAAGACAATATATTGAACCTTTCACAATAGCTTCCCTACGATTTATCGTTTGCGAATGCTCTTGGATCTTAATTCTCTAGGTTTTTCTTCTTCTCTAAGCAAATCCCTTTTTAAAACCCTAAGTTAGACTCTGTCTAGGATTTCTAAAAATCTTAGAATGTTTGGAACCTTAAGACCCATGAGTAAAGGTCTTATTTATAGATCCTAGAACCTTAACACTTTCTAATTTTCGGAGTCCTAGTCAAATCAGGAAGTTTCTAGGCAAAAATTCCATCGGACGGTCAACCGGTGGTGAGGGGCAGTCGACCGGTGGTCTAGCAGTCGACCTGTCTTGGTGGACAGTCGATTGGTGGACTTTCCCTTCTTTTCCATTTTTCCCATACAAATTTTTCTTTAGTGCCTGAAGCATTAGTCGACCCGTGGGAAGGGAGGTCGACCCGTGGACTATGTTTTTGCCTATTTAGTTGGTTTTCTTGATTTAAACCCTTGGACAATTGCTCATAACATAGTTTTTATCATAGAAAATATTTAAATGCTGTAATTTGACACAAACACCAAGATTATCATTTAATTTGCATGAATATCAAGACATAAAAGTTTTGGGTCTCTACATCCTCCTCTTCTTATTAGAATTTCGTCATCAAAATTACAAGGTCATATAAATAGGTGGTGATACTTTTCTTGAACTTCGTCATCTTCGCTTTCCCATATGGCATACTCTACGTAATGATGTTGCCAATGTAGTAGAACTAAGCGAATTGTCTTCGTGCGAAGGACTTGTTCTTTTCGATCCAAAATTTGGGGCGGTTGCTCAACTAGACTCAAATCCTCAATATGAGATAGATCCAGAATGTACTTCCTTAACATGGAAATATGGAATAATTTATAGACAACCACCATATAAGGAGGTAAGGTAGCCCTGTGCGTAACTTCCATAACTCTAATTATGATCTCGAAGGGGCCACATATCTTGGACTTAGTTTCCATCTCTTGCCAAATATCATCACTCCTTTTGTTGGAGAAATCTTGATGAATACCTAATCCCCCACTTGAAATTCTACGTCTCTTCGGTGGGTATTAGCATAACTTTTCTGCCTACTCTAACCAGTCTTCAACCTCTCCTTGATCACTTGAACCATGTTTGCTGTTTGTTCAACGACTTCAGGGCCCAAAAATTTCATTCACCTAGTTTATCTCAACATAGAGATGAACGACATCTCCTACCATAAAGTGCCTGTAGAGCCCCGAAATTTCATTTCACTAAGAATGAATAGTGTGTGAATAGTGCCCAAGTGTGGTTTTGTACACTTATGGGTCTTATGTTAATATATGTGTTTGGAATTATGGCGTATATGTTCCAATGGGTCTATATGTCCTTAGGGAATGTGTTGAAAGCATAAAAGAGTGTTGGAAGTGCATTGGGGAAGATTCGAGTGGTGTAAACAAGGTTTTTCAGCAAAGCAGGGGTCGACCGATCGCTCGGTCATTACTTGCGATCGATCGGTCAAATACCGATCGCTCGATAGCTGTCGCACGGTTAACTTTTTTGTATGGGGAAAAATTCCAGAGAGTGTGTTTTTGACCGATCTCTCGGTCATAACACCGATCGACCGGTAAGCCACCGATCGCTCGGTCCATACCACCGATCGATCGGTCATACGCAGATTTTCTTCATTAAGGGTGTTTAAGACTTTAACCATCACCCTTTGCCTATAAAAGGGCTGGGTTCGTGCCTTAGGGTTTCACAAACCCTTTGTGCATTGTTTTTAAGGGATTTGAAGAAGAGAAGGAGGAGAGGACCTTGGTGATCGTTCAAGCTTGTGGAAGATCAAGTTCTTCCTTTCCATTTGGTGTTTTCCAACCAAGAACTCACTGTTCTGGCTTGTTCCAGCCATTGGGAGTCAAACTCATTGATTTCTCCAAGGTAGATACACTCTACTACAATCTTGCAATCCTACTAGTTACTAATTATGATTCTTCTTATCTATGCCCTATCTATAGGTATTGATTTTATGTATGAAAATGTGTGATTATATACTTGGATGAAGGTTACTATTATGATGCACTCTAAGTGTTTGATAAAATACCTCTAAGGGATTCTATGCTTAAATACGATGATTTCTCTTATTAAGTGCATATGCTCGCATGTCTCGCATAAACCGATGGTTTCCATGGATTTCTCCAAGTACAAACAAAGGTTTTTCACGAAAAGACGAATAATGAATGATTCTAAGTAACTCTATGATTTCTCTAAGATCGTTTCACAAGCTCTAAGGATCATACCATGCTCACAAGGAAATTCTATGATAATGCTCTAAGATCGTCTCACAAGCTCCACGGATCACAATGAAATGCTCTAAGATCTCTAAGGTTATGCTCTATGGAAATGCTCTAAGGTTATTGCTCCATGCTCTATGTCTCTACGGATCATAATGACTCTAAGTAACTCCATGAACTCACAAGAACTCATAAGGCTATGATTATCGATTGACTCACACGGTTACAGTTTTTGTTTCGAATATTATCTCACATACGTTTTCACGGCTTCCATGCTTTAAGGAAATTACGGATTTCATTCTCCATCTCTTGTATGCTCCATGCCTAACCGCTTTATTGTTATTAGTTTGTATACACTGAGTATTCC
Source organism: Tetracentron sinense (assembly GCA_015143295.1). Lineage (NCBI taxonomy): Eukaryota > Viridiplantae > Streptophyta > Magnoliopsida > Trochodendrales > Trochodendraceae > Tetracentron > Tetracentron sinense. The sequence continues at coordinate 33,128,908 of CM026563.1, read as the reverse complement.
ATGCTCAGTCGATATTGTTATGATCGGCAGGTGCTCGGGTTCCATTCGATTTGTGTGGCGAAGAACCTTGGGTCGAGGAAGAGTACCGTGACCCGGAGCCTTCCATGGATCACTATCATGACGATGGTGCTTTAGATAGGAGTCGTGACTTCGATTTCTGTTGATCGACCGACTTAGAACTTGTGTCTTTTTGTTATGTGAGTGTGGGGTTTGTCCACTCCACTTTTGGGTTTCTCACACATGTATATTTGTTGGTTCTTACTTGAGCCAAGTTATAGGAGTATTCATTTTGCTTCCGCTATGTTTAGTATCTTATTTTCCGCTGTGCATTGTATTTCGTTTCCGCTATGTATATTCAGGTACTTTGACAGGTTTCCACGTGTGCCTTATGTATCATACTGGAGGTATGATATGGCGGTCACGAGTCAATGTACCCTTAACTCCTAGGGGGTATTTTGGGTCGCGACAGACTTGGTATTAGAGCTAGTTATGTCTAATGACAGACTTAGTTAGGTCACTCAGGCTTGGCCTATGCGGAAGTAATTCCTATGAGTTGAACTTAGAACTCAGAAGGACTCAGTTGTCTTAGGCTTGTTACCACGACATAACCGGTATCAAGAGAATCCTTAGGTCAGTATAGGATCCGAGATCGATGTGATCCTATGTGAGGTTCTAGTATAGGCTCTAAAGTATAATTATATGATGATATATATATACCTCGATGTATACTATGTGCGGTATAACATTTCATGATTATTGAATTGCTATATGACATGTGAGGTTTGGTATCCAAGTTAGACTCATGTTTTGCCAAATTGATCTCAGGATTCGATATCATGAGACGTGGCAATCGGGGTCAAGGTTACCATACTCGGAGGGCCGAGAGTGAAGTTCCGAGAGAAGAGGAACCGTTGTATTTCACAAATGCTATGGACTCCATAGCCGAGACTTTGGCATTGTTGGCAGCGAGGCCTATGCCTACCCCACCGTCCACGCCTGTGCCTACACCGGTGCATCACACCGCGGGGCTCGAAGGTTTTAGGAGATTGCGGCCTCCTACATTCTATGGCACTCTGGACCCCATGGTGGCCGAGTCTTGGATTATGCAGCTGGAGAAGACCTTCCGGGCTCTCCGTTGTATCGATGAGCAAAGGGTAGAATGGGCTTCCTTCGTGATGGAAGGTGAAGCCGAACACTGGTGGAGAGCTGCCCAAAGGCAGAGGGATGTTGCTAAGGCAGGTGTGCCCTGGACTTGGGCGGAGTTCTTAGAGACTTTGAGGGAACAGTACTTTCCCAGGTTTATTCGGGAACAAAAGGCGAGAGAGTTTATGCTTTTGGAGCAAGGGTCGATGAGCGTAGCCGAGTATGAGGCTAAGTTCACCGAGTTGTCTAGGTTTGCTCCGCACTTGGTGGCTACTGAAGACCTACAGGTCAGGAAGTTTGAGATGGGCTTGAAGGCTTTCATCCGAGATCGGGTGTCCATTCTCCAGGTAGAGTCTTGGAGGGAGATAGTAGGGAAGGCCAAGATCGCCGAAAAGAATGCGGAAGACTTCGTGAGAAGAAGAGACAGTGGCTTCGGGAAGAGCATGTCTCGGGGTCAGTCGAGTAGTTCTTTAGAGAAGAGGACTAGGACTGCACCGTACCAGTTCTCCCAGCCGATGTCGGCTCAGAGACCTTCTTTTGCGCCTCAGGCACCACGTCCTACGGCATCGCAAGCTACGAGGGTTATGCCTCCGGCTTCCTCCGCATCGCAGACATTTGAGGAGTGCGCCGTATGTGGTCGTCGGCATAAGAATGGAGATTGCCGAAGAATGTCAGGTGGATGCTTCCACTGTGGCGAGATGGGCCATATGATTCGAGATTGCCCGCGCAAGCAGTCACAGTCTGGATCACAGGGAGTTCGGCCTCCAGGCAGGTAGAATTCACTTCAGGGGTCTTCATCTCAGGCCTCTAGATCTTTGCAGCCTACCCAGCAGCCTCGTCAGGCGAACAAGGGCAGAGTCTTTGCCATGACTGATAGAGACGCACAGGCATCTGATGATGTTGTGCAAGGTACGCGCGAACTAGTCTTTGTCGAAGTTCTAATATTGCCATGATATGTTCGTATCTATATATATCCTATGTGGTGTTTTGCGATGTTTGTGTCTATATGTATAGTTGTGTTGTAACTGGGATGATTCAAATTCTCAGGTTCGTTGCTCGTAAATGAATGTTTGGCAAGAGTGTTGATAGACACAGGATCCACTCACTCATTCGTTTCACCAAGCTTTGCCAAAGGCTTTATGTCCGAGCCAAGCAAGCTACCTAGGGAGTTGTCCATTTCGACTCCATTGGGAAAATCTATTGAGACAGATAAAGTGTATCCGGATAGTGTTGTACAAGTCATGCAGCACGAGTTACCAGTCGACTTGATCCTTCTGGGATTTCAGGATTGGGATTTCGATGTCATCCTAGGTATGTATTGGCTCTCAACTCACCATGGACACGTGGCGTGTTTCGAGAAGGTGGTGCATTTTAAACCCGTGGGGTTAAAGCCGTTTCATTTCAGGGGACTTCAGAGAAGAGACATTGCCTGCTTTGCAGCTCTTAGTCTCGAGGGTGTAGAAGTGCGAGACTCCACACCCATTCCGGTGGTATGTGAGTATATGGATGTTTTTCCGGAAACCTTGCCGGGATTGCCTCTCAATCGTGCAATCGAGTTTGCGATTGAGCTAGCTCCAGGCACAGTTTCGATTTCAAGAGCTCCGTATAGGATGGCCCCTATTGAGCTTAAGGAGTTAAAAGAGCAGTTAGAAGAATTGCAAGGCCTTGGTTTTGTCCGGCCAAGTGTCTCACCTTGGGGAGCTCCGGTTCTCTTCGTGAAGAAGAAAGATGGATCAATGCGTATGTGCATTGATTACAGGCAATTGAACAAGGTCACGATCAAGAATCGTTATCCATTGCCTCGGATAGACGACTTGTTTGACCAATTGAAGGGTGCGCAGTTTTTCTCCAAGATTGACCTTCGATCTGGTTATCATCAGTTGAAGATCAAGAAAGAGGACATTCCGAAGACAGCATTCCGAACTCGATACGGTCATTACGAGTTTTTGGTCATGTCTTTTGGACTGACTAACGCACCGGCAGCATTCATGGATTTGATGAATCGGGTGTTTAGATCGTCTCTCGATCAATGTGTGATCGTGTTCGTAGATGATATCCTTGTGTATTCACAGTCACAGGAGGATCACACGAGAGATCTCCGTCTGGTATTGCAGACACTTCGAGAGCATAGTCTGTATGCTAAGTTGAGCAAGTGTGAGTTCTGGCTGAACAAGGTGTCTTTTCTTGGACACGTGGTATCTGCTGAAGGTATTTCAGTTGATCCTGCAAAGATTGAAGCGGTGATGAATTGGGAAAGGCCGAAGAGTGTCACCGAGATTCGTAGTTTCCTCGGGTTGGCAGGATATTACAGAAGGTTTGTGGAAGGATTTTCAAGTTTAGCAGCTCCGCTTACCTATCTCACACGGAAGAACACGAGGTTCACTTGGAGTGATAAGTGCGAGGCTAGTTTCTTGGAGTTGAAAAAGAAGCTTACTTCGGCTCCTGTTCTCACAGTTCCATCTGGGAGCGGTGGTTTCGAAGTCTATAGTGATGCTTCACTAGTGGGACTTGGATGTGTTTTGGTGCAGCATAAAAAGGTGGTCGCCTATGCTTCCCGTCAGCTAAAGGAGCATGAGCAGAATTACCCCACACATGACTTAGAGCTCGCTGCGGTCATTTTTGCACTGAAACTTTGGCATCACTACCTCTACGGAGAAGAGTTCGTGGTGTTCACAGACCACAAGAGCTTCAAGTATCTTTTCCTCCAGAAGGAGTTGAATATGAGGCAGCGTCGTTGGATGGAGTTCATGAAGGACTACGACTGTTCCATCCAGTACCACTTGGGTAAGGCTAACGTGGTAGCCGATGCTCTTAGCAGAAAACCTTACGGAGTTATGGCTCAATTGAGAGTGCAAGAGTGGAAGTTGTTACATGATATGTGTCATTTGAACACTACTCTCATGCATGTCACCTATGGGCCGATAATGTCCAACGTGGTGGTTAGGCCACAGATCCTGAGCCAGATCAAGGAGTTACAGAATTCAGATGTTGAGTTGCTTGCTTACCGAGACAAGTCGGTGAGTAACGGCAATCAGGAGTTCGCTTTAAATGATGATGGTGCTATCACATTTAAAGGCAGGTTGTGTGTCCCCGCCGACACAGTTTTGAGGGATGAAATTTTGAATGAAGCTCACCGATCAAAGTACACGGTACATCCGGGAAGTACTAAGATGTACCAGAATCTCAAGAAGCACTACTGGTGGCGGAACATGAAGAGGGAAGTCGCTGAGTACGTCGCCAGATGTTTGATTTGCCAGCAGGTAAAAGCCGAACATCAAAGGCCGGCAGGTCTTTTGCAGTCTCTTCCTATTCCGGAGTGGAAATGAGAGAACATCTCGATGGATTTCATTGTGGGTTTGTCGCAAACGGCGAAGGGCTCCGATGCTATTTGGGTGATTGTAGACAGGTTGACTAAGTCTGCACATTTTATTCCATACCGAACTACTTTCAATGCAAATCAGTTGGTAGCCCTATATGTTAAGGAGGTGGTTTGACTGCACGGTGTGCCAGTTTCTATCGTGTCTGATCGAGATCCTCGGTTTACTTCCAGGTTTTGGAAAACTTTCCAGGATGCTATAGGTTCTCGTTTAGAATTCAGTACCGCCTTCCATCCTCAGACCGATGGACAAACGGAGAGGGTGAATCAAGTAGTGGAGGATATGCTCCGAGCTTGTATGCTGGATTTTCAAGGTAGTTGGGAGGAACAGTTGCCGTTCGTTGAGTTTGCCTATAACAATAGCTATCAGGCAAGCATCCAGATGACACCTTTTGAAGCTCTGTATGGTCGGAGTTGTCGATCACCGCTATACTGGGATGAAGTTGGTGAGAGGAAAATTCTTGGTCCTGAGTTGATAGAGCGGACCGCAGAAAGGGTCAAAATTATCCGGGAGCGATTGAAAAGTGCTCAGGATAGGCAGAAGAGCTATGCGGATATACGCCGCAGAGATTTAGAGTTCCGAGTTGGAGATCGGGTCTTTGTGAAAATTTCACCGAGTCGGGGAATCATGCGATTCGGGAAGAAGGGAAAGCTCAGTCCTAGGTACGTGGGACCATTTGAGATCGTCACAAGGGTTGGTGAGGTTGCTTACAGGGTAGCACTACCGCCACACATGGCGGCGGTCCATAATGTATTTCACGTCTCTATGCTTAGAAAATACATTTCAGATCCGTCTCACGTCATCGCTCTTGATCCTGTTGAGATTCGAGAGGATCTTACGTTGGTTGAGCAACCAGTTCAGATTCTGGATCGTCGAGATCAAGTGTTGCGAACCAAGACTATCCCTTTAGTCCTAGTGAAGTGGCAGCATCATTCCAAGGAAGAGGCTACATGGGAGCGAGAAGCGGAAGTGAAGGAAAAGTACCCTCACTTGTTTGAGTAGTTTTCCTTGTTAGTTTTGTGTGTATTTTGTCCTTGTTATGTTTTTGGCATCGTTCTAATTTCGAGGATGAAATTCTTGTAAGGGGGGAGGGATGTAGAGCCCCGAAATTTCATTTCACTAAGAATGAATAGTGTGTGAATAGTGCCCAAGTGTGGTTTTGTACACTTATGGGTCTTATGTTAATATATGTGTTTGGAATTATGACGTATATGTTCCAATGGGTCTATATGTCCTTAGGGAATGTGTTGAAAGCATAAAAGAGTGTTGGAAGTGCATTGGGGAAGATTCGAGTGGTGTAAACAAGGTTTTTCAGCAAAGCAGGGGTCGACCGATCGCTCGGTCATTACCTGCGATCGATCGGTCAACTACCGATCGCTCGATAGCTGTCGCACGGTTAACTTTTTTGTATGGGGAAAAATTCCAGAGAGTGTGTTTTTGACCGATCTCTCGGTCATAACACCGATCGACCGGTAAGCCACCGATCACTCGGTCCATACCACCGATCGATCGGTCATACGCAGATTTTCTTCATTAAGGGTGTTTAAGACTTTAACCATCACCCTTTGCCTATAAAAGGGCTGGGTTCGTGCCTTAGGGTTTCACAAACCCTTTGTGCATTGTTTTTAAGGGATTTGAAGAAGAGAAGGAGGAGAGGACCTTGGTGATCGTTCAAGCTTGTGGAAGATCAAGTTCTTCCTTTCCATTTGGTGTTTTCCAACCAAGAACTCACTGTTCTTGCTTGTTCCAGCCATTGGGAGTCAAACTCATTGATTTCTCCAAGGTAGATACACTCTACTACAATCTTGCAATCCTACTAGTTACTAATTATGATTCTTCTTATCTATGCCCTATCTATAGGTATTGATTTTATGTATGAAAAGGTGTGATTATATACTTGGATGAAGGTTACTATTATGATGCACTCTAAGTGTTTGATAAAATACCTCTAAGGGATTCTATGCTTAAATACGATGATTTCTCTTATTAAGTGCATATGCTCGCATGTCTCGCATAAACCGATGGTTTCCATGGATTTCTCCAAGTACAAACAAAGGTTTTTCACGAAAAGACGAATAATGAATGATTCTAAGTAACTCTATGATTTCTCTAAGATCGTTTCACAAGCTCTAAGGATCATACCATGTTCACAAGGAAATTCTATGATAATGCTCTAAGATCGTCTCACAAGCTCCACGGATCACAATGAAATGCTCTAAGATCTCTAAGGTTATGCTCTATGGAAATGCTCTAAGGTTATTGCTCCATGCTCTATGTCTCTACGGATCATAATGACTCTAAGTAACTCCATGAACTCACAAGAACTCATAAGGCTATGATTATCGATTGACTCACACGGTTACAGTTTTGGTTTCGAATATTATCTCACATACGTTTTCACGGTTTCCATGCTTTAAGGAAATTACGGATTTCATTCTCCATGTCTTGTATGCTCCATGCCTAACCGCTTTATTGTTATTAGTTTGTATACACTGAGTATTCCATGCTCAGTCGATATTGTTATGATCGGCAGGTGCTCGGGTTCCATTCGATTTGTGTGGCGAAGAACCTTGGGTCGAGGAAGAGTACCGTGACCCGGAGCCTTCCATGGATCACTATCATGACGATGGTGCTTTAGATAGGAGTCGTGACTTCGATTTCTGTTGATCGACCGACTTAGAACTTGTGTCTTTTTGTTATGTGAGTGTGGGGTTTGTCCACTCCACTTTTGGGTTTCTCACACATGTATACTTGTTGGTTCTTACTTGAGCCAAGTTATAGGAGTATTCATTTTGCTTCTGCTATGTTTAGTATCTTATTTTCCGCTGTGCATTGTATTTCGTTTCCGCTATGTATATTCAGGTACTCTGACAGGTTTCCACGTGTGCCTTATGTATCATACTGGAGGTATGATATGGCGGTCACGAGTCAATGTACCCTTAACTCCTAGGGGCTATTTTGGGTCGCGACAGTGCCTCAAATGGTACCATCTGAATGCTAGCTTGGTAGCAGTTGTTGTAGGCGAACTTAACCAAAGACAAGTGTTCATCCCAACTACCTCGAAATTCTAACACACAGGCCCGTATCATATCCTCTATAATTTGATTCACCCTTTTAGTTTTCCCATTTGTCTGTGAATGAAAGACCATACTGAAATTCAAGCGATGTAATTCCCCAAAATACCCCTAGGAGTTAAGGGATACTTTAGTCATGACTATACTTAACCTGTCAAACCATCCTGTGATGAAAAAGGTAAAACATCCTAAAATGAAAACATATAACAAAGTACGGAAGCTTAAATAGTGCGGAAGTGTAAACCAACTCTTTCTTTTCTATACATAATCTGTATTCCAAGTTAAATACAAAACATCATAAATTTGGGTGGACATGCCCACCATCAAAATACAAAAGGTAAGGTCTCTCTCTTTCTGACTCCATAACCCCTACTAACAATAGTCTAGATACGGCCACACATATAGATCTCTATCCTCCTGTGACTGCATAAGGATAGGCGGCTCCCTTTCCTCGACGTATTCTTCCTCAACCCAAGGCTCAGGGTCGAAGGTATCCACTAGACCTGCCGACATGAAAGGTACGGTTGAGTATGGAATACTCAGCGATTACAAGCTACTAATTAACTAACAATAACAATAACGAACTACAATTGATAACAACAATAATTGAAGCAATACAACATCGATAATTGAGACAATACAATAGCAATAATGAAAGCAATACTATGATCATGACATGTATGGAATAATGCAAAACTTTGATAAAACCCACATTTGGAAATCCTGACTTGTTCTTGAAAATAGCTTTTCATGATTTTCAAAACTTTTTTTTCATTCTTAAAACTTGTTCTTGTCTTTTTCTTGTAATGTGGGAATCACACATATCTTGTCTTGTTTGGAATCACACTTGTCATGCTTGTCTTGACTTGCCTTATCATGCTTATCATGTGAGCCAGATGTTAGTGCCCTTATAGTGACTTGTGAGCCGGATACGTAAGTATCTTTCAGCGAAACATGAATAAAAAATGACTTGTGAGCCAGATACGTAAGTATCCTTCAGCGAAATAGAAAAGGCACACCAACATCCTTGACCAGCCCTCTGTTCGGCTCTATCAACTTGTCTTGTTTCCTTGTGAGCTAGGTATGACATATCTTGTGATATGCCCTACCCTTGGCCGGCCCGATGTCCAGCTTTATCATACTTGTCATGTTTTCTTGTGAGCCAGGTGTGACATATCCAAGGGATATGCCCTACCCTTGACCGGCCCGATGTTCGGCTTTCTCATCTGTATCGAAAATCACATTCCATGTTCTTGATTGTGTTCATATATGCATATACTTTAGAAAACCTCGGTTAATGCATGTGTGTCGTGCGTGACAAATTGTGAACATCATGGTGATATGACAATCCAAGGAATAACATGTAGCATTTCAACATTTATAGGCACATGAAACATTGGGGAAACTCATAAGGCATGTTATTAAAATTACTAAATTTTGGGGGAAAGATCCCTAGTTTGTATCTCGTAGCTTCGGTTTCACATTTTACACATGCATCACATCAAACACCTTACATGCAATATTTCTTTAACCCTTTATACATGTTTCCCTAACCTTAGGTTTCCAACCCATTCATGCATTCTATCAAACATGTGGTGTTCAAGCTCTTATATTCATTTATTTCATATTTTCTCATTCAAACATTTCATCAAACACATGCTGCTCAACATTCGTATAGTCATTTATTCATGTTTACATTCCAACATTCCATCATTCACATAGAGTGTGTTCATTATGAATACAATGCCCTTCCATCATTTCCATCACACAACATCCATCACACCCACATGGCATCCCATCGCCTCATCTATCAACACATCCCACACATCATTGCCACTTAGTTTATCTTATGCATTTTTAAGGAACATTGGTTTAGATCAAAGAATGGAATATATAAGATCCAAGCAAAATCATATTTTCATGGGAAAACCTAAGTTATTACCAAGCTAGTTAAGAGGGTGTCGCGACTCAAAATACCCACTAGGAGTTAGGGATACTTTAGCTCGTGACTATCGTGCCATACCATCCCGTATGACACATAAGGCACACGTAACAACCTGTCAGAGTACACAATCATATATAGCGGAAACTATTTAAAAAAAAATACTCCTATCGATTAGTTTAAGTCTAAACCGGCAAAATATATATGTATATCCAAAAGATGGAGTGGACAAGTCCCACTCTCAACATAAACAAAATATCATCTCTCTCTAGCATAGTCAATAGAAGTCAAAGTCAGGCTGCCTATCATGCGATCCATCATCCTGGTAGTGGTCCATAGAAGACTCTGGGTTGTAGTATTCTTCTTCAACCCAAGGCTCCGAACCACACAAGTCGAAAGGAATCTGAGCACCTGCCGATGATAACAAATATCGGCTGATCATGGAATACTCAGCATATACATACCACTAACAACAAGCAAAAATATCATGTGAGCATGCAAAACATGGAGACTGAAACCCTTAAAACATATCGAGGCGTAGAAATTGTGAAATAGTATGTATGATGAATACCGAAAACCAAAACCGTGTGAGTCTTGCGATAATCATAGCCTTGTGAGTTCCTTTGAGTTGTGTTAAGTTCATAGAGTTCCTTAGAGTCATTTATAATCCATAGAGCCTTAGAGCAAATACCGTAAAGCAAAACCATAGAAATCTTAGAACAATTACATTTGTGATCCTTAGAGCTTGTACAACGATCTTAGATCTTATTATAGAGTTCTTGTGAGTTTAATATGATCCTTGGAGCTTGTGAACCGATCTTAGACATTATCATGGAATTTCTTAAAATCATCATATGAGTCACTTATTCAAAAAAACTCTTCGTATAGCTTTGAGAAATCCATAAAAAACCCGGTTCATGCGAGACATAAGAATCATATGAGGATAATAGACTATTTAAACACAAAAGCCCTTAGAGGCATTAAACCAAACACATGAAGTGCTTAATAATGGTAGTTTACATCCAAGTATAAAATCAACATCACCTATTACATCAATCTAAGATTCCTAGCATAGAATGAGGAGAACAATATATGGCGAACTAGTATTATCACAAGTTGGGTAGTAGAATGTATCTACCTTGGTGAAATCAAGGAATTCGGTTCCAAAAGCTTGGAACAAGTGAGAACTTCAAGTTCCTTGTTGGAAAACACAAAAGAAGGGAAGATTTGATCTCCTCTTAAAGCTTTGAGCAAACCCTAGCTTTTCTCTTTCTTCTCCTCTCAAACTCTCCTCAAAATTATGCCTTAAGGGTTTCTAAAACCCTAAGGCATGAGCTGGGTCTTTTGTAGGCAAAGGGGTGATGGTTAAAGACTTAAAAACCCTTAATGAAGAAAATTTGCATATAACCGATCGATCAATGGTGAGGACCGAGCGATCGGTGCTATACAGAGCAATCGGTGGTTTCAACCGAGTGATCGATTGGAAAACACCTCTCTGGAATTTTTTCCCATACAAAATCTTTGACCAGTCGACAGCTACCGAGCGATCGGTAGATGATCGGTCGATCGGTGGTATCACCGAGCGATCGGTGCTCCCTTGTTTTACTGCAAAACATTTTCCCCATTACTTGGACCTTCTGCAATCCAATTCTAACACCTTATACACTCAAAACACACTCCTTTAGGCTATATATACCCATCAACACATGCACGCCATAGATCCAAACATGTATATATTAGCATAAACCCACTAGTGTACACGACTCCACTTGAATACTATTCACACACTATTCACTACTTAGTGAAAAGAAAATTTGGGGTTCTACATCCTCCCCCCCTTGCAAGAATTTCATCCCCGAAATTGGAACGATACCAAAAGCATAACACGGAACAAAATACATGAAATCCAACGAAGAAAACTATACAAACAAGTGAGGGTACTTTTCCTTTACTTTGGCCTCACGCTCCCATGTAGCCTCTTCCTTAGAATGTTACTGCCACTTCACAAGGACAAGTGGAATAGTCTTGGTGCACAAGACTTGATCTCGATGATCCAAGATCTGAGCCGGTTGCTCAACCAAAGTGAGATCCTCTCGAATCTCCACTAGATCAAGAGCAATGACGTGGGACGGATCCGGAATGTATTTCCTGAGCATGGAAATGTGAAATACATTATGGACCGCTGCCATGTGAGGTGGTCGGGCTACCTTATAATCAACCTCACTAACCCTAGTGATGATCTCGAATGGCCCCACGTACCTAGGGCTGAGCTTCCCTTTCTTCGTGAACCTCATGATTCCCAACTTGGAATTCCAAATCTCTGCGGCGAGTGTCCGCATAGCTCTTCTGTCTATCTTGAGTAGTTTTCAACTGTTCCCTGATGACTTTGACCTTTTCTGCAGTCTGCTCGATCAATTCAGGACCTAGTATCTTCCTCTCACCAACTTCATCCCAGCATAGAGGAGATCTACAACTTTGACCATACAAAGCTTCGAAAGGTTCCATTTGGATGCTCGCCTGGTAACTGTTGTTGTAGGCAAACTCAACCAACGACAAGTGTTCCTCCCAACTGCCCTGAAAATCCAACATACAAGCTCGTAGCATATCCTCTACAACCTGATTCACCCGTTCAGTCTGCCCATCGGTTTGAGGATGAAAGGTAGTGCTGAAATCTAACTGAGAACCCATAACGCTCTGAAAAGTTTTCTAGAACCTGGAAGTAAACCTAGGATCTCGATCAGACATGATGGAAACCGGCACCCCGTGCAGACGAACCACCTCCTTAACATACAAGGCTACCAACTGATTCAAACTGAACGTAGTCTGGTAAGGAAGAAAATGTTCAGCCTTCGTCAATCTCTCCATTATCACCCAGATAGCATCGGAGCCCATCCCCGTCTATGGCAAGCCAATGATTAAATCCATCGAGATATTCTCCCATTTCCATTCCGAAACAGGGAGGGACTGTAAATGACCTGCTGGCCTCTTATGTTTGACCTTTACCTACTGGCACACCAAACATCTAGAAATGTACTATGCGATTTCCCTCTTCATGTTTCGTCACCAGTAGTGCCTCTTAAGATTCTGGTACATCTTAGTACCTCCCGGATGTACCGTGTACTTGGATCGGTGAGCCTCATTCAAGATCTCACTCCTCAACACCGCATTGGCGGGAACACACAGTCTGCCTTTGAATGTGATAGCACCATCACCATTCAACGCAAACTCTTGACTGCCACTACTAACCGACTTGTCTCGGTAAACAAGTAACTCTGCATCCGAACTCTGTAACACCTTGATCTGGTCCAAGATATGCGGCCTAATTGAGATGGTTGGCATCCCCGGCCCGTAGGTAGTATGCCTGAGCGTAGTGTCTAGGTTACACATATCCTTGAATAACTTCCACTCTTCGACCCTCATGTGAGCCATAAACCTGTAAGGCTTTCTGCTAAGAGCATCGGCTACCACGTTAGGATGGTACTGAATGAAACAATCATAATCCTTCATAAACTCCATCCATCGACGTTGCCTCATATTCAACTCCTTCTGGAAGAAGAGACATTTCAAGCTCTTATGATCCGTGAACGCAACAAACTCTTCCCCATAGAGGTAGTGACGCCAAATCTTCAGGGCAAAGATGACTGCGGCAAGCTCTAGATCGTGTGTGGGGTAGTTCTGCTCATGCTCCTTCAACTGGAGGGAAGCATAGGCAACCACCTGCTTATGCTGCATAAGAACACACCCAAACCCGACAAGTGAAGCATCACTATAGACTTCGAAGCCACCACTCCCAGACGGAACAGTGAGAACAGGGGCAGTGGTAAGCTTCTTCTTCAATTCCAGGAAGCTTACCTCACACTTCTCACTCCAAGTGAGCTTAGCATTCTTTCACGTGAGGTAGGTAAGTGGAGCCGCTAAGCTAAAGAATCCTCCCACGAACCTCCTGTAGTATCCTACCAGGCCGAGAAAACTGTGAATCTCGGTAACACTTTTCAGCCTCTCCCAGTTCATCACCGCCTCGATCTTAGTAGGATCGACTGAGATACCCTCGACAGACACCACATGACCAAGAAACGACACCTTGTCTAGCCAGAACTCGCACTTGCTCAACTTAGCATAGATGTTATACTCTTGAAGAGTCTGCAATGCCAGGCGGAGGTCTCTCGAGTGATCATCCTGCGTCTGTGAACACACAAGGATATCATCTACGAATACGATTACACACTAATCGAGAGACAATCTAAACACCCAGTTCATCAGGTCCATAAATGCAGCCGGACGTTAGTCAGACCAAAAGACATAACCAGAAACTCATAGTGACCGTATCGGGTTCTGAATGTCGTCTCCGGAATGTCTTCTACCTTGATCTTCAACTGATGGTACCCCGATCGAAGATCAATCTTTGAGAAGAACTTTGCACCCTTCAACTGGTCAAACAAGTCATCTATTCGAGACAATGGATAACGATTCTTGATAGTGACCTTGTTTAGCTGCCTGTAGTCAATGCACATCTGCATCGACCCATCTTTCTTCTTCACGAAGAGCACTGGAGCTCCCTAAGGTGAGACACTAGGCCGAATGAAGCCAAGGCCTTGCAATTCTTTTAATTGCTCCTTTAACTCCTTAAGCTCAATAGGGGCCATCCTGTACGGAGCCCTAGAAATCAGAGCCATGCCTGGAGTAAGCTCAGTCGCAAACTCGATTGCCCGATCAGGAGGTAACCCAGTAAGGTCTCCAGAAAAACATTCATATACTCACACATAACCGGAATGGATGTGAAGTCTCGTGCTTCTACACTCGCGAGACTGAGAGCTGCAAAATGAGCAATGTCTCTCCTCTGAAGTCACCTAAAATGAAATGGCTTCACCCCAACGGGCTTAAAGTTCACCACCTCTTTGAAACACGCCATGTGTCCATGGTAAGCTAAGAGCCAATCCATACCTAGGATAACATTGAAATCCCAATCTTGAAATCCCAGAATGATCAGGTCGACTGGCAACTCATGCTGCATGACTTGCACAACACTGCCCAGATACACTTTATCTGCCTCAACAGACTTGCCTAATGGAGTCGAAATGGACAACTCCCAAGGTAGCTTACTGGGCTCGGACATAAAGCCTTCCACAAAACTAGGTGAGACGAATGAATGAGTGGATCCGGTGTCGATTAACACCCGTGCTAAACACTCATTTACTAGCAACGAACCTGAGAATTATAAATAACTACATACCTAATACATGTTGATACATGCATAGCAATAAAAATTACATAGCATACATGCACACAATACATCATGGCAACATTAAAACCTTAACAATTTTAAACTCGTGCGTACCTTGCACAACATCATCAGATGCCTGTGCATCTTGGTCAGTCATGGCAAATACCCTGCCCTGATTTGCCTGACGAGGCTGCTGGGTGGGTGGCAAGGATCTTGAGGCCTGAGATGAAGACCCCTGAAATGAAGTTTGCCTGCCTGGAGGTCAGATTCCCTATGGCCCAGTCTGTGACTGCTTGCGTGGGCAATCCCATATCACGTGCCAACCTCATCACAGTGGAAGCATCCACCCGATAGTCTTCGGCAATCCCCAGTCTTGTGCCAACAATCACATATGACACACTCCTCGAATGCTTGCGATGCGGAGGAAGCCAGAGGCGTAATCCTTGTAGCCTGTGACGTCGTAGGGTGGTGCCTGAGGCACAAAAGGAGGCCTTTGAGCTGACATCAGCTGAGAGAACTGATATGGAGCAGTCCTGGTCCTCTTCTTAGATTGTGGCGAACCACTAGACTGACCCCAGGACATGCTCCTCTTGAAGCCACTATCCCTTCTCCAAATAAACTCCTCTACATTCTTCTTGGTGATCTTCGCCTTTCCCACTATCTCTCTCCAAGACTCTACTTGGAGAATGAACACCATATCACGAATGAACGCCTTTAATCCCATCTCAAATTTTCTGACCCGCAAATCTTCAGTCGCGACCAGATGTGGAGCAAATCTTGACAACTCGGTGAACTTAGCCTCATACTCGGCTACGCTCATCGCCCCCTGCTCTAATAGCATGAATTCCCTTGCCTTCTATTCCCAGATAAATCTGAGAAAATACTGCTCGTGGAAGGTGTCCAAGAACTTCGCCCATGTCTAGGGTTCTCCTGCCTTTGCAACATCCCTTTGCCTTTGGGTAGCTTTCCACCAATGCTCGGCTTCACCTTCCATTACGAAGGAAGCCCACTCAACCTGTTGCTCCTCAGTACATTGGAGAGCCCGAAAGGTCTTCTCCAACTGCATAATCCATGCCTTTGCCACCATTGGGTCCAAAGTCCCATAGAATGTAGGAGGCCGTAGTCTTTGAAAAGCTTCAAGTCCCGCAGTGTGATGCACCGACTGAGGCACAGGAGTACTCGGTAGGGTAGGAATATTAACAGCAGGTCTAGCTGCCAATAAAGCCAACGTCTTTGCTATGGAATCCATAACATTTATGAAGTAAAGAGGTTCCTCCTCTCTCAGAACCTCACCCTCGGATCTCCGAGTATGGTAACCACGACCCCGATTGCCGCGTCTCATGATGTAAAATCCTGAGATCAATGACAAAACATGAGTCTAACTTAGATACTAATCTTCATGCAACATATAGCAATTCAATGAACATGAAATGCTAATACCCGCATATAGTGTACATCGAGGTATACACATAATCATACAGATATAACTTAGAGTTTTCTAGCGCAGCTAAGATTCCTTTGTTGCGGTTCTACCCTTTTTGGAATAAGACTAAGGACATAGTCTAAACATGACATCTAAACTAGGATCCTAGATAGACCTAAGGATTCACTTGATACCGGTTATATCGTGGTAGCAAGCTTAACACAACAAGTCCATCTGAGTTCTAAGTTCAACTCAAAGAACTCACTTCCACTTAGCCCAAGGGAAACTAGTCCCTAGAGCTCTAATACCAAGTCCGTTGCGACCCAAAATACCCCCTAGGATTTAGGGATACCTTAGCTCATGACCGCCGTGCCATACCATCCCGTATGACACATAAGGCATACGTAACAACCTGTCAGAGTACACAATCATACATAGCTGAAACGATTTAAAAAAAAATACTCCTATCGATTAGTTCAAGTCTGAACCAACAAAATATATATGTATATCCAAAAGATGGAGTGGACAAGTCCCACTCTCAACATAAACAAAATATCAATTCTCTCTAGCGTAGTCAACAGAAGTCAAAGTCAGGCCGCCTATCATGCGATCCATCATCCTGGTAGTGGTCCATAGAAGGCTCCGGGTCATAGTATTCTTCTTCAACCCAAGGCTCCGAACCACACAAGTCGAAAGGAACCCGAGTACCTCCTGATGATAACAAATATCGGCTGAGCGTGGAATACTCAGCGTATACATACCACTAACAACAAACAATAATATCATGGGAGCATGCAAAACATGGAGACTGAAACCCTTAAAACATATCGAGGCGTAGAAACCGTGAAATAGTATGTATGATGAATACCAAAAACCATAACCATGTGATCTTGCAATAATCATAGCGTTGTGAGTTCCTTTGAGTTGTGTTAAGTTCATAGAGTTCCTTAGAGTCATTTATGATCCATAGAGCCTTAGAGCAAATACCGTAGAGCAAAACCATAGAGATCTTAGAACATTTACATTTGTGATCCTTAGAGCTTGTATATCGATCCTAGACCTTATCATAGAGTTCTTGTGAGTTTAATATGATCCTTGGAGCTTGTGAACCGATCTTTAGACAATATCATGGAGTTTCTTGAAATCATCATATGAGTCACTTATTCAAAAAAACTCTTCGTAAAGCTTTGAGAAATCCATAAAAAACCCGGTTCATGCAAGACACATGAATCATATGAGGATAATAGCCTATTTAAACACAAAAGCCCTTAGAGGCATTAAACCAAACACATGGAGTGCTTAATAATGTTAGTTTACATCCAAGTATAAAATCAACATCACCTATTACCTCAATCTAAGATTCATAGCATAGAATGAGGAGAACAATATATGGTGAACTAGTATTATCACAAGTTGGGTAGTAGAATGTATCTACCTTGGTGAAATCAAGGAATTCGATTCCAAAAGCTTGGAACAAGTGAGAACTTCAAGTTCCTTGTTGAAAAACACCAAAGAAGGGAAGATTTGATCTCCTCTTCAAGCTTTGAGCAAACCCTAGCTTTTCTCCTTCTTCTCCTCTCAAACTCTCCTCAAAATTATGCCTTAAGGGTTTCTGAAACCCTAAGGCACGAGCTGGGTCTTTTATAGGCAAAGGGGTGATGGTTAAAGACTTAAAAACCCTTAATGAAGAAAATCTGTGTATAACCGATCGATCGGTGGTGAGGATCGAGTGATCGGTGGTTTCAACTGAGCGATTGGTTGGAAAACACCTGTCTGGAATTTTTTCCCATACAAAATCTTTGACCAGTCGATAGCTACCGAGCGATCGGTAGATGACCAGTCGATCGGTGTTATCACCGAGTGATCGGTGCTCCCTTTTTTTGCTACAAAACCTTTTTCCCATTACTTGGACCTTCTCCAATCCAATTCTAACACCTTATACACTCAAAACACACTCTTTTAGGCTATATATACCCATCAACACATGCATGCCATTGATCCATACATGTATATATTAGCATAAACCCACTAGTGTACAGGACTCCACTTGAGCACTATTCACACACACGTCACTACTTAGTGAAATGAATATTCGTGGTTCTACAGAGTGTGTACTAACCTTAAGGATTCACTTCCAATCTTGAAGAAAACCTTCCTAGTTTGAAATTCCAAGCTTGAGGAAGAACACCACTTGAAAATAGAGGAGGCCTTGCTTGATGGAGGAGGATCCAACTTGTAGATCCAAGCTTGTGGAAGCTTGGGAAGTGAGGATTTGAGCTCCTCTTTCATCTACCACAAAGCCCCTATTTGAAAACCTAGGTTTTCCTCTTTTCTCTCTCAAAAAGTCCCTCACTAAGTGTTGGAACCCTTGGACCCCCAAAAATTGGGTATATATAGTGTTAGTTTAGTGAAAAACCTAAAAAAAATAGGTTTATGTGCGTTCTCGCTCGAGCGGGCTTGGGTCTGGGTCAAGCGGGCTGCTCCCTGGACTCAAAACGCAATTTTGGTCATGTTCAAGCTCGCTCGAGCTGGTTTTTCTGCAAAAGTGCACTTTGGTATATCGGCCATAATGTTTGACTCCCTTATTGGATTTTGACGATTCAACTTGTGTTGGACTTTTCATTCGAAGGGGAACAATTTTGTCCCTAATAGACAAATCCTAATTTTGCATTTTTAATTACCTAAATGGGCTCTAAAGCTGACTGGTCCAAAAATAGATTTCAGCAACCCATTTTTCAATAGATCCGACTTCGGAAATCGGAATTTTGACTCAACCCTGACTCAAAATATGGAAAAATGACAAACATGAACCTCGAAGAGAGTTTCAATACCTTTCAAAAAATTGAAGAATCACTCAATTCCGATAAGAGGTTACAAAACTAGGGTTCTCTCGAGTTGAGGGTATGCGAGGACATTTTCCTTCTTTTGAACTTTGATCATATTTTGATCAGTTAGAGTGTTTCACACTCTTGTTTTAACATCCTTAATCTATTCATAAAGGTCCTTAAGAACCTTAAACACATACCATGACATAATTAGAGTGTGTTAACACTCTTTCAACCCATATTGAACTCTAACACATATAAGAAACCCCTTTCCCATTTCTTTGACACTTATAGTATTTCTACTCTTAGTTTGAACCCCCATACACACTTGGTTTTTAAATGAAACTTTTATCATTTTCAATATACACCTAATACAATAACTTAATAACGTACATTCAATTTCATCACAGATAGGTACATAGATGGCCATTGGCCTTTACAAGCCTTGTGCAAGACACTATTCACTGTACTATTCACCGCACTGTGAACTTGGTTCCCAGGGTTCTACATTCACACTGAGGGTATTTTATACCTTATATTTTTAGATATTTTGAGTATCAATATACTCCTATTTTGAAACTCAACGTACCTCACTTCACTTAACTCTAACAAGCCCTGTAGACTGACACTAATCACATGAATAGTGCCTTCAAGTTTCGGGGTTCTACATCCTCCCCCCCTTACAGAAATTTCGTCCTCAAAATTAGGATTTTCGCACGGACAAACGGGGATACTATTCCCACACTTCACCTTTCTCTACTGAGCATACGACTTGGAAACCCTAGACATGCCACAAGGATGTGTCAATCCAATTTAAAGTAACACATGGACTAGGCACTCAATTCTTAGCGAGGTGCCTTTGATATTAAAACTAAATCATGTTCAAATTTGCATCCAACATGTATAAATTCATACATCACAATATATTCACATATAGTTATATTGTAGCATGTTCGTACATATATAGCAACCATATCAATTTCTATCACTAATTTATAGCTTAACAACTTTGACTGGAGCGTAGGCTACTCATTGCCAAATGGAGTATCACCTTCATTCCCTCTAGTAGGATAACCGTGACCCTGATTGCCACGTCTCATGATTGAATCCTAAGAACAATAGCAAAGCGTGAGCCTAACTTGGAAACCAACTTTATTTCGACCCCTATTTTGACAATCACCTAATGTTTATAGATTCATAATAATACATCAATGCATACCATAATCCATACAACATACAAATAATGTTTTCTAGTGTACGACACCTAGTTCGGTTGAGATTTCAATTATTTTTCCTAGCGAGGCTAAATTCTCACACTTGGTTAAGGTATTACCCGATTACGTACTTAAGGCATTAGCTGGCCTAAGACTAAGACTAATGAGTAGTTCATACATTTGGGTTAATTAAGTAAAATCCTTTGAATCTTGGTGACATGTGTGATGCTTCTAAGATCTACATGATACATGCGAGATGTGTATATGATGCTTATGATATGTGCATGATGCTTATGCCATGTATGAAATACATACAAACATGATGCATGCGAGATGTGTATATGATGCTTATGATATGTGCATGATGCTTATGCCATATATGAAATGCATGCTTTGTATGAAAAGTACATGATGCTTATGCCATGTATGAAATGCGTGCTCTGTATGATGCTTATGAGATGTATGATTATCCTTGGAGTTATAATGTATTTATCATTTTGGACTGAGCATTGGGTCTAGAATGTGCTACAGAATTAACGCGCATCTGTATCTAGAACAATTGGACTGAGCAGTGAGTCTAGAATGTGCTGCAAAGAATGCGGACCTGTATCTAGAAACATGCATCGAACATCCATGAGCCTGTCCAAAATATATATTTATTTGTTCCTACTAGCCATGGGGATGCATGAACTTACGTGAACTTATCGTCATACCATGATGTGCGACTTGTGCTTGTTTGTGATGCAAGACGCCTTAAGCATAGTTTAATAGATGAACTTACACCGGATACACATAGTAGCATATATCTCGAAATTTATGCCCTTTGTTCCACAATGACTCTAAATCTACTAGACTTGCAAGACGAAAGAGCATCCTATAGTCTCACTCAGAAAACAATCCCTACAGAAACCTAATAACACAATGTATGACAAAAGACCTGCCACTCCGTTATCACGTAACATTACAACACGTAATAGTATAAGTATATAAAATTTATGGGTTTGCAAAAATAGACACTAACCTTGGTTGAAATCGACCTATTCTAGATAAAGACTAAGTGATTAGTCTACACTTGGAATACGACTCCTAAGATGAACCTAATGCCTTGGTTTACTTATGGTGTTGAACTCTAAACGACCCTAGAGAACCTAATACCTAGGCTCTGATACCACTTCTGTAATGCCCCAAAATACCCCCTCAGAGTTAAGGGATACTTTAGGCATCACTATACTTAACCTGTCAAACCATCCAATGATGAATAAGGCAAAACATCCTAAAATGAAAATATATAACAAAGTGCGGAAGCTTAAAAAGTACGGAAGCGTAAAACAACTTTTTCTTTTCTATACAACTTTTTCTTTTCTATACATAATATGTATTCCAAGTTAAATACAAAACATCATAAGTACGGGTGGACATGCCCACAATCAAAACACAAAAGATAAGGTCTCTCTCTTTCTGACTCCATAACCCCTACTAACGGTAGTCTAGATACGGCCACACATCTAGATCTCTAACGTCCTGCGACTGCATAGGGATAGCGGCTCCCTTTCCTCGATGTATTCTTCCTCAATCCAAGGCTCAGGTTCGAAGGTATCCACTGGACCTACTGACATGCAAGGTATGTCTGAGTATGGAATACTCAGCGAGTACAAGCTACTAACTAACAATAGCAATAATAAATTACAATTCATAACAACAATAATTGAAGCAATACAACATCGATAATTTAGACAATACAATAGCAATAATTAAAGCAATACGATGATCATGACATGCATGGAATAATGCAAAACTCCAATCAAACCCACATTTGGAAATCGTGACTTGCGAAACATGAATAGAAAATGACTTGTGAACCGGATACGTAAGTATCCTTCAGCAAAATAGAAAAGGCACACCAACATCCTTGATTGGCCCTCTGTCCGGCTTTATCAAATTGTCTTGTTTTCTTATGAGCCAGGTATGACATATCTTGCAATATGCCCTACCCTTGGTTGGCCCGATGTCCGGCTTTATCATACCTGTCATGTTTTCTTATGAGCCAGGTGTGACATATCTAGGGGATATGCCCTACCCTTGACTGGCCCGATGTCCGGTTTTGTCATTCGTATCGTAAATCACATTCCACGTTCATGATTGTGTTCATATATGCATATACTTTAGAAAACCTCGGGTTAATGCATGCATGTGTGTCGTGCATGAAAAGTCATGAACATCATTGTGATATGACAATTCAAGGAATAACACGTACCATTTCAACATTTATTGGCACATGAAACATTGGGGAAACTCATAAGACATGTTATTAAGATTACTAAATTTTGGGGGAAAGATCCCTAGTTCGTATCTCGTAGCTTCGGTTTCACATTTAACACATGCATCACATTGAACACCTCACATGCAATATTTCTTTAACCCTTTATACATGTTTCCCTAACCTTAGGTTTCCAACCCATTCATGCATTCTATCAAACATGTCGTATTCAAGCTCTTAGATTCATTTATTTCATATTTTCTCATTCAAAAATTTCATCAAACACATGTTGCTCAACATTTGTATAGTCATTTATTCATGTTTACATTCCATCATTCACATAGAGTGTGTTCATTATGAGTACAATGCCCTTCCATCATTTCCATCACACAACATCCATCACACCCACATGGCATCCCATCGCCTCATCCATCCACACATCCCCCACATCATTGCCACTTAGTTTATCTGATGCATTTTTAAGGAACATTGGTTCAGATCAAGGAATGGAATATACAAGATCCAAGAAAAATCATATTTTCAAGGGAAAACCTAAGTTATGACCAAGCTAGTTAGGAGGGTGTACTAACCTTAAGGATTCACTTACAATCTTGAAGAAAACCCTCTTGGTTTGAAATTCCAAGCTTGAGGAAGAACACCACTTGAAAATGGAGGAGTCCTTGCTTGATGGAGGAGGATCCAACTTGAAGATCCAAGCTTGTGGAAGCTTGGGAAGTGAGGATTTGAGCTCCTCTTTGATCTACCACAAAGCCCCGTTTTGAAAACCTAGGTTTTCCTCTTTTCTCTCTGAAAAAGTCCCTCACTAAGTGTTGGAACCCATTTACCCCCGAAAATTGGGTATATATGGTGTTAGGTTAGTGAAAAACCTAAAAAAAATAGGTTTCTGTGCATTCTCGCTTGAGTAGGCTAGGGTCTGGCTCGAGCAGGCTGCTCCTTGGACTCTAAAATGCAATTTTGGTCATGTTCGCTTGAGCGGGCTTGGAGCTCGCTCAAGCAGGTTTTTCTACAAAAACATGCTTCGGTATTTTGGCCATAACGTTTGACTCCCTTTTCGGATTTTGACGATTCAAATTGCGTTGGACTCGTCATTGAAAGGGGAAATTTTTTTGTATCTAATAGAAAAATACTAATTTTGAGTTTGTAATTACCTAAATGGGCTCTAAAACCGACCGGTCCGAAAATAGATTTCAGCAACCCATTTTTCAATAGATCTGACTTCGAAAATCGGACTTTTGACTCAATCCTGACTCAAAATATGGAAACATGATAAACATGAATCTCGAAGAGGGTTCCAATATCTTTCCAAAAATTCAAGAATCACTCAATTCCAATAAGATGTGACAAAACTAGGGTTCTCTCAAGTTGAGGGTATGCAAGGACATTTTTCTTCTCTTGAACTTTGATCACTTAGAGTGTGTCACACTCTTGTTTTAACATCCTTAATCTATTCATAAAGGTCCTTAAGAATTTAAACACATACATGACATAATTAGAGTGTGTTAACACTCTTTCAACCCATATTGAATTTTGACACATGTAAGGAACCCCTTTCCCATTTCTTTGACATTTACAGTATTTCTACTCTTAGTTGGAATCCCTATACACACTTGGTTTGTAACTGAAACCTTTATCATTTCCAATAAAACTTCTCTAATAGTAGAAGAATCAATGCATGTTAATTTTGATGAATCAAATCCTTTTGAAACTATGAAAATTGATGAAGATGTTCCAACTGACAAAATTGAAAACATATCTAAAGATATTGCGGATAATGAACAACAAGATAATGATAATGTTAATAAAACATTAGAAGTTGAAAACTTAGAAGAAAATGAAGAAGAAAATGAAATTCAACTTCCTAAGGCATGGAGACTGATTAAAGATCATCCTAAAGAACAAATACTTGATAATATGGAATAAGATGTAAGAACAAGAAGAAATATTTGTAATAACCTCTTTTCTCAAATTGAACCTAAAAATGCCCTTGAAGCAATTAATACTGAATCATGGGGAATTACTATGCAAGAGGAAGTAAATCAATTTGAAAGAAATCAAATATGAGATTTAGTGCCTAGACCTTGTAAGCATCCAATTTTTACACCCTACCTGGCTGTAGTTAAAACCCTTTTAACTATGGTTACCATCCCTGCCAAGTCCCCTTAAACCTAGGTAAGCCTCTAGTCAAAACATAGAAAACCCTAGAACCAAAACCCTAACCCTAGGTAAACCCCAAGATTCGACCCTAGTTAAAACCTAGGATCTATCCCCAGTTTAACCCTAGTTAATCCTAGGACTCAACCCCAGGCCCAAATCCTAGCCTTAGGTGACCCTAGCATAACCCTAGAGCCATTAGGGCTTAAACCCTTAAAGCCTAAGCCCACATAACCCGTATGTACAGAGCCCAACCCGATTCAAAACAAATCTCAGAATGTCGGTAGAAGGTCCACCAACATTTCATTTTGGCCTTGTTCCACAGTGTCTGTAGACCCTCTACCGACAGTATGTGAGTCCCGAGTTACAATCTGCGAACACCCGACACACTCAACCCTCACCTCGGTCTCTCCCTTCAGGCCTCTTAGTCGACCTCCCCTTGGTCCAACCAACTCTTCCCCCTTCTCCTTAATCCCCTAAAGGTCCCTAGCTGCCATCCCTATAAAGCCAAGCCCCACCTCTCGTTCAAAGGGTCTGCAATTTTAAGAGGAAGAACCCTGTTGCCAAAACGCCTAAGCTCTCCCCATTTTTTCTCTTCATCGTGATCCTTGGCCTCCCCTGGACCCGCCTCAAGCTACCCTGTAGCTATAGACCCCCACCGGAGCACCACCACCACCATTGCAGCTCCCTCACCTTCGACAAAAAACAGAGTATAGGGTAGGGCCATCCCCTACCCTCATTTTTCCCTTTTTTTAATCAATGTGAGCCCCTGGTCATCTCCAGGGAACGTTTTATTACTTTCTTGTTGTGTAGATAGCATCCAAAACCCTCACAGGGTGTTCACCCACCTAAACCATAGGTGTAGTGAACCCCTACAGGCACATCGCCATCCTTGGAGCTTTAAGAGCCTTCAAAGACTCTCTGGGGGTTCCTTACATCATGAGGGAACCCCTGGACATACCTGTGCACAACCCCCATGGGCCAAAATTGGTTTTTTAGAAAGATCAAGAATGGCGGTAAACTCAATACCGCCATTCCTGGTAGACCTTTTTATCATATCGTTGGTGAAACTTCTACCAACATCTTGTTTTGGCGTAGTTTTTGATTAGCGGTAGAATAACTTCCGCCAATATGACCCTGTTGTCACAGCAACTTTGAAGCTTTGTGGGGCCCACTCCAGGCATCCCCTGGGGCCCACACCAAACTCAACCAACTCCCTAGGAGTCCCCTCTTCACTCCCATGCCTTCACTTCACTTTGGGTTACCACTTAACCCTAGTTAATAATGGCAAAAGCACAGCTTAAAAACACTGTTTATAACGTCGATAATCTAATTACCGACATTATTCCTGTTTTTTATTCTGGGCTTTTGCAGGGGTCCAGGCCTGGTAGGAGGCCACTTTAGGCCCTGCCTAGCCCCTGGGCCCACCTTGGACCTTACCAGACCCTTAACCGTGGTTAAATCCACCTCCGGTTAACATTTAACCACGGTTAAGTACCCCTTAACCCTACTAACTTTGGGAAACTAAACGGAAATTCCTAAAAATATAATTGGACCATAATACTGACTTTGACCCTCTCCCTAACCCTGGTTAGCAACCCTAACCACAGTTAGACCCCCCTTAGTCTCGATTAGCAACCCTAATCGTAGTTAACTCCAGTTTACGGCCTACCGAGCCTAAAAACCAAGTCTACAGGACTATCTTCGGCCTACCGAGCCTCCCCTTAGCCTACTGGGTTACACACCACATCCCTTTAACTGTGGTTAGCAATCCTAACCATGGTTAGTTTGGCCTACCACGGTTAGCAACCCTAACCCGGGCCGGACTCCATCCTAGTCTACCGGACTACCCCTAAGCCTACCGGGCTTAAATACCATGCACTTAACCTTCTTCGGTCAACCAAACCCTATTCTACCAGACTAGTCCATATTAGCCATTCTTGGTGCACACACACACACCCCTAGCCTCGGCACAGGCTCATGTGCCAGAATTACGCTCGGTCTGATCTCACCCGGTGAGTACGTAGGCAGCCCAACACGGGCCCGACCCTTGTTAACTTTTGCTTTCTTGGATTAGTGTTAATTTAAATACCTCGACATTCTAATCAAGATTAACTTTATTTGGCTTAAACTCGGAAAATACGGAACCGTTGTAAGACGGAAGTGTCGGGTTGCCTAACACTTTCCCCGGACTTAACTGAACCCCTTTCCTTGATCTCACTCATAGACCAAGACCTTATCCAAACCCGGGGGACTTATCCCTTCTGAATGAATAGGTGGCAACTCTTAAATGATAAAATCCTTTCACACTCGCGAGGGTGCACAGGTAATTCACACAATTTGTGAGTGGAAGAAATTCCCGCGCTCACAGCTCTGGCGACTTTGTTGGGGATCCTTCTTTTAGGGTTCAACCAGGAACCCGGGTTTAAGCCAACTAAACCTTAATCTTGATTAAAATGACTAAACGTTTAACTTAACACAAATTATTTTTATATCTCTTGGTTAATTGTGTACTTTGCATCCATACATATCATAATAGTGTAATTATCCCATTCAACCCAGTAGACAGGTTTATTACATTAACGGCTGCAGGATGATCATCCTCAATGTTAGTGACTTAAACGTCTTAGAGGTCCGCGGAGTTACTCTTGTTGGGTGATTACCCACAGGGAAGGATTCTGAACGCTGCCACTTACACCAATTGTCCCTTTTCAAGTATGTTCTATACCGGGGAGTTGCATATACGGTGTTAAGTGATCCCCCCCATCCTGTTAGGAACACACTTGCATCAAACCAACATTCATACATGTAGTCTAGGCTAGGGTATAGTCTACAAGCAGTCCATCCAGGGAGGGCTACTATAAACCCTAACCTGCTTGCACCCTATACCTGTCCCCAATCATAGTTGATTATCCGGTCACATTCTAGCCTGATAACCACCCACCCAGGGGAATATAATGAGCCAAACCTGTGCTTGTAATAAAGTACATCCAACCCTACTTCCTGACATAGCATATGGGGTCCAAATCCCAGGCGGACAGGCCTTTATTGGGCCTATCCCAACCTTTATCTGATAGGTCCCTCGGTTTTCAACTACCGGGGCTAAAGCACGTTGAACCTCCGTCCGTCTGCTCTATCAGATCACATGTGCCTTGTCACACCCAATCAAAATCAAAAATCAAAAAAATATTGCATCATCCTTTTGCATCCCATCTGCATGCACAATGCACTCATAGAGTCTGTATATTATTATCCAGGTAAATGACAGGTCCTTCAGGGATAATTCAATCAATGGGATGACGGTCTTGGCCCGTGCATCTAACTTCTCAAGGGGCATGTGATGACAACCTCCAGGAAGCAATTGGGGCTTTCACCTTGAGTTAGCGTCTCGTTTGGGTCAGTACTACAAAATCGGAACTATCCTAGACCTATTTGTGGTTAACCCAGACTCGCGCCTCATGAACGTTGCTATCCCGTGTTGGAGCCCATCTCACATGGTATTCTGTTTTGGTAAGAACGAGCTCTACCCAACACTGGAAGAGATTCAGCGCATTATAGGGTTAAACATGGATGGCAAAACCATAATACCATGCCACAAGACAACATATCAGGCAGACCTATCCAGGTTCTTGCATATCAAGGCTACCTACTTACAGTCTGGTCCTAACGGCTCTTTTGATCGGATACCCGTGTATTTTCTTGAAAAGAAGTCCAAGTGCAAGTGGAACCCTGACTCTCTTGCAGCGGAACTTCCCGGTCTCAATGCCTTTGCACTGATAGCCATGTCTCAGCTAGTCTTTCCAAGGTGCTGCTCACTTATCGAAGCAGTTCTGGTCGGGATCGTCGAAGACATACACAACTCCTGCTCAGTTGTACCAGTCATCTTAGCCGAACTTCTCAGGGCACTCAACCATTCGGCAGACCGCAGAAAGGGAATCGTCCATACCAGTACACCTCTCCTACACCTCTGGTTGGTAAGTCATTTGCCTACAATCATATCGGTACCGGATTGCATCCGCGATGCCTACAGTTTACCTCGGAAGATTTCTCAGAATCAAGGTTCGATAACAACTATAGACATTAGAGAGTTCTACTAGCTTCTCCAAGACCTGTCAGAGGAAGAAATCGCTTGGCAATGTAATTGGCTCGTACTGAATAGGCTACCTCGTATTGTCATCACCAGCAGACGATGCATGATTCTTACTGGTCTAGCAGGCTCTGCAGTCTATACACCACTCCGAGTCCTCCAATAGTTTGGATTCCCTCAGCATATCCCAGTGATAGATCAGCTAGAAAATGATTGGATCACTTTCACAGTGCACTCCGACAACCTCACCCGACGCTTCCAGTTAGCTTGGCGCAGCTCCAGACGAGACCAATGACCAGACTTCATGGTTATGTCAGGACCATCGACCAACTCAGTATACCGATAATAGGTGGATAATCCTAACATTCTACCCGGCATGCTTATGCCCAGGGAACTACCCACACCAGTCGTAGCTCCATCACAAGGAACCATACCCCTAACAGAAATGGTGGTTCCCTGGAGAGACTTCTTCCTGGAGAGATAGCTCCAGATCCAGCAAAAATGGAAAAAGGCTACGGAAAACCCAGCGTGCATTTAGGCAGCAGGAAGCAGAACAATATCATGAACTCCAAGCCGTACAAGAATAGGTTGAACATTTGGAGTAGACAATCCAGTCTCTTCATAGGAGACGCAGAAGCGACGCCAAGGAAGCAGTCGTCATCTGGGCTCAACTTCACTTCCACTAAGAGCACCTTGATAGTACAAAGGTGGAGATGAACTCCCGTATCCAATAATTTGGGTACTGCATGTTCAACACTACTGAAACCCTTACGCACATGGAGGTTGAAGTCACATCCCTCCAATAACAGATTATGGATCTTAAGGGTGTGCCTCGTCCACTTGACTTTACGATCCCCGAAGGGCCTGCATACGATCGAGTCCTTTTTTATTTTGAGTCTCGCTATCCCTGTACTCACTACACTCCCCATGCATCAATGAAAAACTCCTTTTTTAGCATCTGCTCCTTGTCATCATGCGTAAATCATGATTAGTCGTTGTATTCTTTTCAGTTGCATGAGCCGACCTGTGACTCATTCTCTGACTGCGATTCTCGCAGAAACAGCAGCCGCGGACTTAGTATTGACAGAAGTACCAATCATAGAGATACCCCCTTGCACAGCCCAATTAGAAAGCAGCTCTTATACAATACAAATCAGAAAGTAGTACAGGGTCGATGACAGAACCCATAGATCAGCACCAGCAAACCACTGAGATCCTACAGTCACGTGACGGGGACATATACCAGAGCCTCGTCCCGACCAAAGAACCAACCAAGCAACCAATACCAGAGCCTCGTCCTATCCCCTTCATCATACCTGACCCTATTCCCGCAACAGGCGGAGGAGAGGAGTATGACCAGTATGAGGAGTAACCCAAGGCCTCACACGTCCACCAAGACCGGCCATCATCCTCGGATCCCACTCCATCCTTACAGGACGAGATCAACCAGATGAAAGAGGAGATGAGAAGAATAAATGGTGCATCCCCCAGTACAAGTCTATCACTAGAGAACTTAACTTTCTCATCAGGGGATGTTGTTCCCGTAGGTTTCAAGGTCCCAAACTTTGATAAATATGATGGCTCAGGTTATCCAAAACAACACTTACAGTTGTACTTAGGGGACATGCTCCAACATAATAGAAACCTGCCCTTACTCATCCAGTATTTCCAGAAGAGTCTGAAGGGGACAGCCCTCACATGGTGGATGTCTGTTGACAAACATAAAGTCAAGACTTGGTAGGATATCATGGACAGTTTCATAGAGCAGTACTCCTTTAACTAGGAACTCCGGCCTCAGAGGAGCTAGCTTGAGCAGTCAACGAATCATTGTTGGAATACGCCACCGGCTGGAGGGAAATGACAGCAAATATCTCGATTCCTATCCTTAAGGAGGAGCTGGTAGGCATGTTCATGGGCACATTAAGTCAGCTCTACTCCACACTCATGGTGACTTTACCAGTAGTGGACTTCGGCACCATCGTCAGGACAGGTGCCTGTATCGAGACTACCATTAAGAGCGGGGCCATTCATTCCAGTCTCGAACTTGATTCCCCAAAGGCGACAGCCTCTTCTAGTAGAAACATCTGTCCTAAAGACCACAAAAAGAAGGAAGATGCACATATGGTTGCTTCTACATCACCCATCCGACTACCAGCTCCAGCAGCTCAGTAATAATCAGTTAGCAGGAATACTCGGCCAGCCCGACTAGCCCAGGGGCAAAACCCTCTGCCCAAAAACTTTACCCCTCTTCCATACACACTCAGCCAGTTATTGGAATTCCTCACCAAGCAAGGCCTTCTCGAGTTGAGAGGCCCCACACCTCTCTTACCTCCAGATAAATAGAACAAGAACTACAATGCCGATCATCATTGCACCTTTCACAGAGGCCCAGGCCATGCTACAGACTATTGCATAGGCCTGAAGTGTACCATCTAAGACCTCTTGGATGAAGGAAGGGTTGAACTGGCTCCCAGCAACACCAGCTTCAATCAGGTGCCACTGCCCCCATATAATAATCAAGTCAACTTTATTCTATGGGAAGAGCTCGGGGTAGGGCAGCCAGGACCCAGCATACCTACAGAGAGTGACGGCATCATCAGGCCTTCTTACCAATCACCTGTCATAATCCCCTTCCCCTAGTCAAACACACAAACCATTCAGTCTCCGACTCAGATACCTGTCCCTGAACGGATCATCTACACAATTCCTTGCCCTG
Source organism: Tetracentron sinense (assembly GCA_015143295.1). NCBI lineage: Eukaryota > Viridiplantae > Streptophyta > Magnoliopsida > Trochodendrales > Trochodendraceae > Tetracentron > Tetracentron sinense. The sequence goes on along the minus strand of CM026563.1, from coordinate 33,097,457 downwards.
TAAATTGGCCCACAGCTCCAGCTTAAGCCTCAACCTCTTCAAGCCCTGTCTAGATCCCTTACATCTCAGAGCCTCCCTTTAACCTCAACTGAGTACCTACTCCCCACTCTCTCATCCTTGAGAGCTAGAGCATAGCCAACTTAACCCGATCTGGCCGGGTATTTCAACCTCTGCAACTGAGCCAGCAAAGGTGAAGAATGTAGAGAAAGAGAAAGCAGGGGTGTCAGAACCATAGAAGGAAGTAGCTGATTTGGTAGTTTTATTGAAAATCCTAAAAAAAGCAAAGAAGTTCAATATCACTCAACAACTGAGCAATGTCCCAGCACAGATATCCATCTTGGGTCTTCTTCTCATTTTAGAGCACACAGGAAGAAACAGCTCGAAGTATTCGGTAATGCCATGTAACACCAGACATAACGCCCGAGAAACTGGGGCAAATGGTAGGGCAAATCCTCGAACTCAAAGTCATCTCCTTCATGGAAGAGGAGATACCAGACAGCGACAGGGACCATCCCGGGCTTTTTACATTACAGTTCAGTGCATGGACAAAACATTATCATTAGTGCTCATCGAGAATTGCTCTGACCTGAATGTCTGCACACTCTCCATACTGCAAAACCTGGGCTTGGACCTCAGTCAAGTGAAGAAGAGACCCATGACCATCAGGGCCTTTGATAATACAACCAGGGAGAACTTGGGTGACATCGATTTGACAATCGGGGTCGGACCTGCTCAATTCTCAACGAACTTTCAGGTTGTGAACATGCCAGCATCGTTCACTCTACTCCTAGGGAGGCCATAGATCCATGCGGCCGAAGCCATTCCCTCCTCTTTGCACAAAAGAATCAAGTTCATCCAGGTTGATCGTCTGGTTGTCATTCCTTCTGAAGAGTTGGTAAGTTCCTTTAGAGATGTCCAAGAGCTGGGCCAAGGCATTGCCTTCATGTTATTCTAGTTTAAGCAGGTTAGTTTTATCGCCCAGGTAGAATAACAAAGCAAGCAAGCAGTGCCACCATTTGTCAGAATGATGGCCAGAATGAACTACCAGCCTGAAAATGGTCTTGGTGTCAGGAATCAAGGCATGAAGAAGAGATATACTCCTCCTCGCTATACATCTCCCTTTGGCTTGGGATACAAGCCCAGATACGAAGATTACCTCCCCAAGCTGACTAGGAAGAGCAGACAGTCGACGAAACCTGAGCCTCGACCACACATCTCTGTAACCTTTCCCGTGAGAATCTTCGAAACCTACCCGGAAACCTCTGCTGCACCCGTTGCCTTAATCTCCTAGCTCAGTGCCAAGTCTTCAGTGATTCTAGATCCAGAAGTATTCAGTATGGCTCAGATGTTTGACGAGCTTACTGTCGAAGATGCTACTGAAGCAGAATATCCAGCGGGAGAGTAAGTCTGCACCCTCTCCAACAGTGCCAAAGCATCCTCCAGTCGCCAGTCACTGATTCGTTGGTGGACTGAGGCTCTCACCATCGAGGCCAGCCAAGGCCAGGGTAAGCACAGTGTAGGACAGGTTGGTCTGAGACAGCAGTGACCAAGCATCACCCTTCTCCTTCATCTACCTCTCTTTTGCTCCCATTTGTAAAATCCAAAAGTCAGGCCACTGTCGGCCTCTTTTCGTTTGAGTCTTTTTGTAACAATCATTTTGTCAATAAAAATCAGATTGTTTGACTCAAAAATCATGTTTTCGAAAAAATATTTCATATTGGCCGATGAAAAAATCACACGGACTCTTTTCCTGGAAGGCCTAGTGTCCTGAAGCTAACAAAATCATCATCATCATCAAGCACGCTAAACTAAAGCTAATTGATTTACTAGAAAATTACCTCTGACAGGGCTACTCCTCAAACCCTCCTCGAACTCTCCGAAGTAGAGTATGACTCAGAACAGGAAGAGGAACCACCTCAGGAAATTCTAGACCTCCTTGAGCACAGCGAAGGACTCCTGCAGTCGAACAGAGAAGATACTGAAACAGTCAATCTAGGATCCACAGACAACCCTCGGCTAGTCAAGATCGGTACAAGCATGAATCCTCAGTAAAGAGCAGACATGATCGGTTTCCTGAGAATCTACAGTGATGTCTTTGCCTAGTCATATGCAGACATACCGGGCTTAGACCTAGCATTGGTGGTACACAGGCTGCCCCTGAACCCTGACGTCAGACCAGTGAAGCAAAAACTAAGACGGATGAGGCCCGAATGGTCACAGAAGGTCAATGAAGAAGTTGAAAAGTAGATCAATGTAGGCTTCCTAGCAGTTGCAACCTACCCTGAGTGGTTAGCCAACATCGTACCGGTAGCCAAAAAGGATGACAAGGTCCGAATGTGTATTGACTATCGAAATCTGAACAGGGCAAGCCTCAAGGACAACTTTCCTCTCCCACACATCGACATTTTGGTTGACAATACTGCTGGGCATGAGACTCTCTCATTTATGGATGGTTTCTCAGGATACAACCAGATCAAAATGGCGGAAGAAGACATGGAGAAAACCTCTTTCATCACACTTTGGGGCACATTTTGCTACAAGGTCATGCCCTTCGGACTCAAAAACGCAGGGGCCACCTACCAAAGGGCCATGACTGCCTTGTTTTATGACATAATCCACAAGTCCATTGAAATCTATGTGGATGACATGATCGTCAAGTCTCCTACTATTCGAGCAGCACCCAGAAGACCTGAAGAGACTTTGTGACAGACTCTGAGAGTACGGCCTAAGACTGAATCTAGCCAAGTGTGTCTTTGGAGCCTCATCAGGAAAGCTCCTTGGCTTCATAGTCAGTAAAAGAGGCATTGAGATCGATCCAACTAAAGCCAGAGCTATCAATGAAATGCCAGCACCCCAAACTGAAAAGAAAATCCATGGTTTCCTGGGTAGAATTCAGTACATCAGTAGATTCATTTCTCAACTCACTCTGATATGCGAGCCAATCTTCAAGCTTCTCCGGAAGAACACACCGACAGTTTGGACAGCAGAATGCCAAGAAGCTAACCGAATAAAGCAGTATCTTCTGAATCCTCCAGTACTAGTGCCTCCCACGTCGAGATGGCCACTACTACTCTACATCTCGGTACAAGAGACCTCCATGGGATGCATCCTAGCGTAACATGACAAAACAGGTAGAACAGAGCAAGCCATCTATTACATGAGTAAGCTCCTGCTAGAGTATGAAGAGTGGTACAACCCTCTTGAGAAGACTTGTCTGGCATTGGTATGGGCTACTCAACATCTTTGGCACTATCTGCTTTCCTACCCAGTAATTCTGATCTCTCGGATAGACCCACTCAAATACCTACTGGAAAAGCCAGCTACTACCAAAAGGACTGCCCGATGGCTTATGATGTTGTTTGAATTTGACATCACGTACATGACACAGAAGTCAATCAAGGGACAGGCGATAGCAGATCACCTTGCCCACAGTCCAGCACAGGACTACGTGTCTGTACATGATCAGTTTCCAGAAGAAACCATCTTGTATACAGAAGCCGACGAACAAGAGTTCTCCGGCTGGGAGTTGTACTTTGATGGAGCTGCCAACAGTCATGGGCACGGGGCAAGAGCGGTCCTGATCTCATCTAAAGGAGCACACCTCCCCATCTCAGTCAAGCTGAAGTTCAGATGCTCCAACAATGAGGCAGAATATGAGGCATGCATAGCCAGACTGAAAGAAGCCCTGAACATCGGGATTGAAGAGGTAGACATCTACGTTTACTCATCTTTAGTAATCTATAAGGCGAACGAATCTTGGGCCATCCGAGAAGCAAGGTTAGTCCCTTACTTGGCCTACCTCAATCTGCTAATCAGTCAGTTTAGAAGAATCAGCTTCAGCCACCAGTCCAGGAATCAGAACATATTCGCCGATGCACATCAGATCGAGGAGGTATCAGACAATAAGCCTTGGTATGCAGACATCAAGCAGTATCTCGAGGACGAGACCTTCCCTCTTGATGCTACCAAAATAGACCGTCGAGCAATTAGAAGACTGACCATTCAGTTCATCCTATCAGGAGGCATCTTGTACAAAAGGTCACTGAACCTACTCTGGCTCAGATGCCTGGATACTAGTGAAGCAGCACAGGTAGTCGAAGAAGTTCACGGAGGAACTTGCGGCCCACACATGAATGAGTTGATGCTGTCTAAGAAGATACTGAAGCTTGGTTACTACTGGTCTGCCATGGAATTAGATTGTTGCAAGCACGTACAAAAGTGCCACCACTACCAAATCTATACCGATAGGGTAAATGCACCGCCAAACAGGCTGCATAATCTCACCGCTCCTTGGCCATTCTCAGCTTCAAGCATTTACTTCATCAGACTCATAGCTCTAAAAGCATCCAAGGAACATCGATTCATTCTGGTAGCAATCGATTATATCATAAAATGGGTCGAGGCAGCCTCTTATGCAAGCATCACAGCCTCAGTGGTTCAGTGTTTTTTGAAAAAGGACATCATTTGTAGATATGGGGTCCCTTATGAGATTGTAAAAGACAATGCTCTCAACTTCTGCAACAAGGGGATGACTGACCTCTGCCAGAAATTCAAAATCCAACATCACAACTCCACGTCATACAGGCCACAGGCTAATGGTACAGTTGAAGCCGCCAACAAGAACCTGAAGAAAATCATAGAGAAGATGGCAACCAAGTGTTCTGCCTGGCATGAGATGCTCCCTTATGCTCACTCATGGCCTACAGAACATCCATCTGAACCTCTACTGGGGCAACACCATTCTCTTTGGCCTATGGTATAGAAGCAGTCCTCCCCGTCAAAGTACAGATTCCATCACTCCGGGTGTTAATGGAAGTAGAACTCTCAGAAGCAGAATGGGCACAGACTTGGTATGAGCAGTTGAATCTCATTGAAGAGTGGTGACTGAAAGCCATCAACCACTCTCAGGCCTATCAGAGGCGTATGGCTAGGGCATTCAACAAGAAAGTCAAGCCAAGAAGCATCGAGATCGGTGACCTGGTTCTCTGAAAACGTTGCCAAGCCGTCCTGACCCAAGGGGCAAGTTCACTCCCAACTATGAAGGCCCATACGTCATCTGAGACAAATTCTCAGGCGGTGCCCTTCGACTCGGATGTATGGATGACGAAGACCACCTAGAGCCCGTCAAGATGGACAAAGTCAAGTCTAGATCTGATAGGCGCTTTGCACTTATAATTTCTCCAGGAAATTACAAGAGGCCATCCTTGGCACAATCTTCATCCTTCTTTCTTGTAACCCATTTACATATCAATGAAATCTGCTAGCTAGCCCCTCAAGCCTGACAGCCCTTCTTTTATCACACTTTTTCAGGGACACCCTCCCTCGCCCTTTGCGGCATTAGCCTGAAATACGTCTTGACTTGATCCTGCAACTGGGTACATAGGCAAACTGTCAAATCAGGTGCGGTCACAAAAGGGGTATCCATTCCCCGACTCTCCCCAAATAGAGTCCCTCTTTCCCCAAAAGAGTCATCACCTATCCCCACAGAGTCACTCCTCAAGCAGTGACAAACTCGCCCAGCTTCTCAGGTGAATTGACGCTCAAGGGTACAAAATTTCTATCAAAAGAAAACCCAAAATAGAAGTCGAAACATTTCAATAGTCAGAGACTCCCCACGGAGAAAATCTCTCCAGACTCTTTACCTATCAGAAGAACCCTTCAGAGACAACCTCTCCTGAAAAACAATCATCGAGCAGAGACTGCCTCTCTATCCGTAGCAGAGACAACCTCTCTCCCCCTTTTCCACATTCCCCAGCGGAGCCAAAAAAAAAGCAAAAAGAAAAACAAAATTATCCCTCCACCGGGAAACCCAGAAGGTATAAATTCTCCAGAGAGTGGAATCAATTATATCAAAATCAAAACCTCCAAGGGAGTGCAGATCAACAACAAATAGGAGAAATCCCAAGGTGTTCCAAACATCAGTCCCTCAGCCTACATTTCGTCCTACTTTAAGTCCTTCTTGATCCCTTAGGAATTACGAGTGCAGGCGCAGTATCACATCTGTATCCCCAACAGAAATATCATCCTAAGATCCCCAGAGGAGCACCATTCAGGGCAATGACGGGAGAAGACCTATTTTCCCCAGCATAAACAAAGCTTCCCCAGTAAGTCGCGGGCATGAGTAAAAACTGGCAACGGCCTCATTGCGCAAAAATCATGCGATACCCAGACCTAGTCTTGTGACCAAGGGCAAAAAATGGACAAAAATAAATCAGCTTCACAGGCATGAGGAAAACCGGCAACGGACTCATCGCGCAAAAATTATGCGAACCCCATAACTTGGTAATTCCAAGGGTAGAAAAATGAGAAAAGCTAAAGAGCAGTTTGGCAACAGAATCCGGTAGCAGGCAGACTAGCCAGATAAATCCCCTACAGTAGTCCCCAGCAGCTGGCATGGAAGAGCAGCTTCCCTAACATTAGTCCCCATGCAGAGTTCAGATCCCCAGTAGCGATCTACGACAGTGTTAAATCCCCTATCAGATCCCTAGTAACGGTCTACATTCCCCAGCAGATCCCTAAGCTGAGGCATCCAATTTGCTCCCTAACAAGCTTCTCCCTAGCTAGAGTCTAATCTCCAGCAATGACAAGACAAACAGGTCTACCCATGAACTTCCCCAGCGTTGACAAAACCTCTTCTGGGTCATACTCCACTCTCCACGAGCAAAAGACAGATTACATGATCCCTAAGCCCTGTCTAAAGGTAACTTCCTAGCAAAACTGATAGCTAGTTGAACATTCTTTTGTTGAAAGCAAAAACTTTACAAAGATCCAAAACCTTTTATAAAATGTTTTCAAAAAGCAGCTCCTCTTTGGCATCACACCTCATGTGATCAAACTCCTCAGCATCATTGTTTGATCAAAATCCAGCGCCTTTTGGCCATTTCAATCATCTTGCTAGTGCCTCTTGGATATGCCGCACCCTTTTCGACACCCCCATGTGTCCTTGACATCCCGTGTATACCTTTACAGTGTATACCACTTGCATGTCCTCTCTTTCGACACCCCCGTGTGTCCTCGACATCCCGTGTATACCTTTATAGTGTATATCACCTGCATGTCCTCTCTTTTGACACCTCCGTGTGTCCTCGACATCCCGTGTATACCTTTACAGCGTATACCACCCGCATGTCCTCTCTTTCGACACCCCCGTGTGTCCTTAACATCCCGTGTATACCTTTACAGCGTATACCACCCGCATGTCCTCTCTTTCGACACTCCCGTGTGTCCTTAACATCCCGTGTATACCTTTACAGTGTATACCGCCTGCATGTCCTCTATTTCGACACTCCCGTGTGTCCTCAACATCCCGTGTATACCTTTACAGTGTATACCACCCGCATGTCCTATCTTTCAACACCCCTGTGTGTCTTCGACATCCTATGTGTACCTTTACAGTGTACAACACCTACATGTCACCCCTTCAACACCCTGTGTGTCTTTTTGATCAAATTCGATCGAATCCCTTCGACTGACGCCTCCGGGTGATGCCATTCCTGCATCCATCAATCCCCAGTAAGTAGTCTGAACTACTCACCCTTCCCAACAGTGGCCATGCACTACATTGCATTAACCATTTGCACTGCATGCATACATACCACCATTTTGCATCCCTGTTATCCCAGGTCGGTGTAAAAGTAGGATGATTCCAGTCTGTGCCGTTCAAATTGCCAACCTTGGCATTCTCCAGCAAAGAGGGGCAGCTGTAAGCACCCAATTTTTACACCCCACCTGACTGTAGTTAAAATCCTTTTAACTATGGTTACCCCCCTGCCAAGTCCCCTTAAACCTAGCAAAGCCTCTAGTCAAACCCTTGAAAACCACCCTAGAACCAAAACCCTAACCCTAAGTAAACCCTAGGATTCAACCCTAGTTAGAACCTAAGATCTATCCCTAGTTTAACCCTAGTTAATCCTAGGACTCAACCCCAGGCCCAAATCCTAGCCTTAGGTGACCCTAGCATAACCCTAGAGCCATTAGGGCTTAAACCCTAAAAGTCCAAACCCCCATAACCCGTGTGTACAGGGCCCAACCCGATTCAAAACAAATCTTAGAATGACGGTAGAAGGTCTACCGACATTTCATTTTGGCCTTGTTTCACAGTGTCGATAGACCCTCTACCGACAGTATGTGAGTCCCGAGTTACAGTCTATGAACACCCCTGCACACTCAACCCTCACCTCGGTCTCTCCCTTCAGGCCTCTTAGTTGACCTCCCCTTGGTCCAACTAACTCTTCCTCCTTCTCCTTAATCCCCTGTAGTTCCCTAGCTGCCATCCCTATAAAGCCAAGCCCCACCTCTCGTTCAAAGGTTCTGCAATTTTAAGAGGAAGAACCCTGCTGCCAAAACGCCTAAGCTCACCCCATTTTTTCTCTTGATCGTGATCCCTGGCCTCCCCTGCACCCGCCTCAAGCTACCCTGTAGCTATAGACCTCCACCGGAGCACCACCACCACTATTGTAGCTCCCTCACCTTGGGAAAAAAATAGAGTATAGGGTAGGGCCATCCCCTACCCTCATTTTCCCTTTTTTTAATTAATGTGAGCCCCTGGTCATCTCCAGGGGACGTCTTATTACTTTCTTGGTGTGTAGATAGCATCCAAAACCCTCACAGGGTGTTCACCCACCTAAACCATAGGTGTAGTGAACCCCTATGGGTACATCACCATCCTTGGAGCTTCAAGAGCCTTCACAGACTCTCTAGGGGTTCCTCACATCATGAGGGAACCCCTGGACATACCTGTGCACAGCCCCCATGGGCTAAAATTGGTTTTAAAGAAAGATCAGGAATGGCGGTAAACTTAGTACCGCCATTCTTGGTAGTCCTTTTTTTCATATCGTTGGTGAAACTTTTGCCGACATCCTATTTTGGCATAGTTTTTGATTGGCGGTAGAATAACTTCTGCCAATATGACCCTGCTGTCACAGCAACTTTGAAACTTTGTAGGGCCCACTCTAGGCATCCCTTGGGGCCCACACTGGACTCAACCGACTACCAAGAGTCCCCTCTTCACTCCCATGCCTTCACTTCACTCTAGGTTACACCTTAACCCTAGTTAACAGTGACAAAAGCACAGCTTAAAAACACTATTTATAACATCGATAATCCAATTACCGACATTATTCTTGTTTGTTATTCTGAGCTTTTACAGGGGCCCAGGCCTGGTAGGAGGCCACTTTAGGCCCTGCCTAGCCCCTTAGGCCCACCTTGGACCTTATCAGACCCTTAACCGTGGTTAAATCCACCTCCAATTAACATTTAACTGCGGTTAAGCACCTCTTAACCCTACTAACTTTGGAAAACTAAACGAAAATTCCTAAAAATATAATTGGACTATAATATTGACTTTGGCCCTCTCCCTAAGCTTGGTTAGCAATCCTAACCACAGTTAGACCCCCCTTACTCATGATTAGCAACTCTGGTTTACATCCTACCGGGTCTAAAAACCAAGTCTACTGGACTATCTTCGGCCTACCGGGCCTCCCCTTAGCCTAGTGGGTTACACACCACATCCCCTTAACTGTGGTTAGCAACCCTAACCATGGTTAGTTCGACCTAACCACGGTTAGCAACCCTAACTCGGGCCGGACTCCATCCTAGTCTACCGGACTACCCCCTAAGCCTACCGGGCTCAAATACCACGCACTTGACCTTCTTCGGTCAACCAAACTCTAGTCTACCAGGCTAGTCCATGTTAGCCACCCTTGGTGCACACAGATACGCCCCTAACCTTGGCACAGGCTCAAGTGCCAGAACTCCGCTCGGTCTGATCTCACCCGGTGAGTATGTAGGTAGCCCAACACGGGCCCGACCCCAGTTAATTTTTCCTTTCTTGGATTAGTGTTAATTTAAACACCTCGGCATTCTAATCAAGATTAACTTTATTTGGCTTAAACTCGGGAAGTACGGAACCGTTATAAGACGGAAGTCTCGGGGTGCCTAGCACCTTCCCTGGACTTAACTGAACCCCTTACCCTAATCTCACTCGTAGACCAAGACCTTATCCAAACCCGAGGGACTTATCCTTTCTGAATGAATAGGAGGCGACTCTTAAATGATAAAACCCTTTCACACTCGCGAGGGTACACAGGTAATTCACACCATTTGTGAGTGGAAGAAATTCCCGTGCTCACATACCTAAAAGCAAATCTATAATTGGTACTAAATGGATATTTAGAAATAAAAAGGATGAAAGTGAAAACATTGTTAAAAATAAAGCTAGACTAGTAACTCAAGGATACAATCAAGAAGAGGAAATTGATTATGATGAAACTTTTGCCCTTGTTGCTAGACTTAAAACTATTAGAATGTTACTTGCTTATGCTAGTCTTTAAGATTTTAAATTATATGAAATAGATGTCAAAAGTGTTTTTTTAAATAGATTTATTTAAGAGGAAGTTTATGTTGAACAACCCCTTGCTTTGAAAATCATAAAATGCCTAATCATGTGTTTAAACTCTCTAAAGCTCTTTATGGTTTAAAGCAAGCTCTCAGAGCTTGGTATGATAGATTAAGTGACTTCCTACTTGAAAATGAGTTCATTAGAGAAAAAATAGATACTACACTATTTATAAAGTCCAAAAATGATGATATGCTTATAGTGCAATTCAATATTGATGACATTATTTTTGGGTCTACTAATGAATCTTTTTGTCAAGAATTTGCTAAATCTATGTAAGATGAATTTGAAATGAGTATGATGGGGGATTTAAACTTCTTCCTCAGGCTTCAAATCAAGCAAACAAAAGAAGGTACCTTCATCAATCAAGCCAAGTACACAAGAGAGCTACTCAAGAAATTTGGGATGGACAACTCAAAGGAAGCTGATACTCCCATGAGTTCATCTTATAAAGCTGGATAAAGATGAAAATGGCATTAGTGTGGAAGAAACAATATACCGAGGTATGATTAATAGTTTATTATATTTGACTGTCAGTAAGCCTGATTTCATGTTTAGTGTTTGCATATGTGCTAGATTTCAAGCTAATTCTAAAGAATCACATATAACTGTAATAAAAAGAATTTTTAAATATTTAATTTGAACAATTGAACTAGGACTAAAGTACCCTAAGAACACCTCACTAGAACTAGTTAGTTATTCTGATGCTGACTTTGCTGGATGCAAAGTTGAATCGGAAAAGCACTAGTGGCACATGTAACTTCTTAGGACACTCATTAGCTTCATGGTCATGTAAGAAATAAAACTCTGTAGCTCTATCAATAGCTAAGGTTGAGTATATAGCAGTTGCGAGTTGTTATGCTCGAACATTATACATGAAACAACAACTAAAGGACTTCAAATTATTCTATGATAAAATTCCAATTAAATGTGATAACACAAGTGCTATATGTATGACAAAGAATCCAATTCAACATTCAAGAACAAAACATATTGAAATTAGATATCATTTCATAAGAGATCATATGCAAAATGGGGATGTAATGTTGGAATTTGTTGAAATAAATAGCCAACTTGCAAACATATTTACTAAACCACACCCTTATGACAGATTTAGTACATTAAGAAGAGAATTGGGCATGACTAGAATATGTGACATAAAATGAAATATTGCCTAATGTTTAAATTGATAATGCTTCATGTTGATATATGACTATTGATATGTATTTGAAGTGTATTCTTATTTGAATTGTAGTTTTGAATGCCCAAAAATCATATTTTGATCATTAAAAAGAAGTTTTAAAAGCTTAAGAATTCAATGCTGTTCTTAAAAATCTCAAAATTGGTTGTTTAGTGTATGGACTCGTTGACGAGTCAGAGTACAGGAATGTACTCGTGAACGAGTGGCCACTCCAGTAGCCAAATTTAAGCCACTCAGCGACGAGTCCCAGATACTTGGAGATGAGTGATTCACTTTTTCAAGATTTTAAAGCCACTCGGTGACAAGTCAGACCTACTCGTCGATGAGTGACCATGAATCTATAAAAATAAACCCCATTTCCCTAATTTTTTCACTGTTCATCTTTTCAAATTCTCATTCCCCCGTATTCTCAACACTCAAAAACCTATTCTATTCTTCTCAAATCTCATCCAAACCCACTCCATTTCATTCCTTCTCTCAAATTTCCATGGCACCAAGGACCAAGACACCATCTATGCCACAAACGAAGAAGAAGGCCACGGTTGCCGAAAAGGGGAAGAGCAAATTAGGAGAAACTTCAAAGGCAGAGGCTCCAAATTTGTTCCAGACCAAGGAAGCCCAAGAGAACTACACAAGATTCTTCATCAAGAGGGAACCGGTCTATGGTAAGGTTCCTGTTTTTGAATTTTTCAAGGACTTAGGTCTTGATGTCATTTCTTCCAAATTTCACTCTCTTAAATGGCATAGGTTCTTAGGTTTTTGTGAATCTATGTATCCAAATCTTGTCAAGCAATTTTATTCCCATCTTACCTATGACAAAACTACCAAATCTATCAATTCATATGATCATGGTAAGAAGATTTCATTTAACCATGATGAACTTCAATTCATTCTTAAACTTCCTAATGGGGACTTTCAAACTTATATCACAAACCAGTGGGTCTCCCATAAAGGGTTTAATGTAATAGAGGCTTTGAACATAATGTGTGTCCACAGGGACAACACCAAGCCTGTCCCTCCTAAGCTCAAGGATCTCACCCTTGATGCTAGGTTGGATCACCACATTATCACCTATGATACTGTTCCTTGAGGTGGTGGTAGAGACTTTATTACTTTTTTCGATGTCTTCCTCATTTGGTGCATTCTTACCACCCATTATATTGATCTTACTTTTATCATTATGCATGTCATAAGGGATGCTGCCAAGAAAACCACAGGCAAATTGCCTTATGGCCTTGCCCTGACACGTGTCTTCAAGCATTTGAAAATCCTCTTGTTAGTCTATCATCACAAGAGATCTATTACTGACTCTGATGTGTATTCCAAAGCAACCATCATGTGTATGGGGTACAAATTGATAGAGGCTAGTAATGTTTGGGTTCCAACATCCCAACCTATCCCTTCTTCTACTTCTTCTGTCATTCCAGACACCTCTGCTCCTCCACCTTCTTGCTCTACTCCTTCAGTGTCGTGACCCAAAATACCCCCTGGAAGTTAGGGATACTTTGGCTCGTGATGTGCCGTATCTAATACCAAACCATCCTGTCAAAATACACAAGGCAATATATAATGGAACATAAAGTGATGCAGAAGCTTAAAATCAAAGTGCGGAAGCGTAACCCAAAAATTTCTTTTCTATATATACTCTGTATTCCAAGTTTGCATAATACATAATCAAGGGTAAAGGTGGACATGCCCACCTATCAAAATACTAAATGGTAATTCTCTCTGTCTCTCAGTAATCACCCTGAAAGGGCCAGTGGTCTAAGTCCCTTGCCTCCTCTTGAGGCTCTACATATGGCTCCTCCTCACCATAATCCTCCTCTATCCAAGGCCCCTGATCACATATGTCAAAGGGAGTCCGTGTACCTGCCGACATAACATGTACGGCTGAGCGTGGAATACTCAGCGAGCCAAAACTACTAGCTAACAATGTTAAAATAACAAAATACCACATGGAAGTACCCTCTAAGAATAATAATCATAAGATTACATACAAGTGCATGAGTAATTACGAATCACGAGTTCATGCTTGAAAACTCCATCATGGAAAACCGTTCGTAAAACTTGTTCTTTTCATGGAAAACAAACCATCTCATGCAGGCTTATGAGTTCGTATGAATGCTTGTGAGTCTCGTATTTTCTTATGAGTTCTTGTGAGCTTGCGAGTTCTTATGACTTTTTTTGTGAGCTTATGAGCTTCCTTGTGAGCCTTCTTGTGAGCTTGTGAGCTTTCTTGTGAGCTTATGATCCTAGGAGACATATGCAAGATCTTAGACTTGTGACTTACTTATGAGTTCTTGAGAAGCCTTGCGAGACTTATGATCCGTGGAGTTTATGCAAGATCTTAGACTTGATCCTTGTGAGCATGAAGTAACCGATCTTAGAATACCAACCCAAATTTTGGCTTTGTCAAATGCTTATGCTTCTTTCTTATGAATGCCTTTGAAAAACCTTGTTCATGACTCTTGAAATACATGCTTATGCAAAAACTCGATCATGCATAATTTATCGTGCTTGGTGTGCTTGTGAGCATCATTGTGTATAAATGTAAAGCCTTAATAGTTCATATAGGTTCATACAAGTCATAGTAGCATTGTAATATCATTGGATAATTCTAAAACATAATATATTTCCATACATGTCATCACAACATCAAGACTATGGCTTTTAGCCTAATTCATCACATCATTAAGACTGTCATTTTCATCACATCATACTAAAAATCATGAGTTATTTAGCGAGTAATAATGATCTCATACATGTATAACCCTAGTGATTCTTGTATTGCAACACCCCCAATTTATAAACCCCTATTTACTCATTTGTTCATAATGTGGTTCACCCAAAATCCCATATGTGTTATTTGCATCATAACAAGACTAAAATCACCCATATTCAATCTTAATATGATGACAAAGTTAGATAGTGGTTTTACTTACAAGTGTATCTACATTCATCCTTGTTATAGAAAAACCCCCAAATCATATACCCTTATTTACTCACTTGATCACAATCTAGTTTACCCTAAATCATACATTCACTATTTGCATTATAGCAAGGTTAATCTCTATTTAAATCACCCCTTTAATCATCTTTTCTATCTTTGTATAATAACAAGGCTAGGTAGTAGAATCACTAACATCACATTCAAAATCATACTTTCACTATTGCATGATAACAAAGCTAGATAATAGTTTTACTTACTATTTGTCTCATAACAAAGCTAGGTAGTAGTTTCACTTACTTTGCAAGGATCAAATCTTAGTGAGGAAGGAGGTTCTAACACGAGCTTGAGCTTGGAAATGGAGATCCACGCTCAAGGAAGAAGGTTCGAGCTTGTGAAAGCTTTGAGAAGTGATGATTCGATCTCGTCCTTGGTCTCCAACACAATCCCCCTTTTGAAACTTAGGTTTCCTTCTTTTTCTCTCAAAAAGTCTCTTTCTAAGTGTTAGATACCTTGGACCCCCCAAAAATTGGGTATATATAGTGTTAGGTTAGTGAGAAAACCCAAAAAATACATTTCTGGGCAATCTCGCTCGAGCAGGCTTCCATCTCGCTCGAGCGGGTTACTCCCTAGCCTCAAAAACTCGTTTTTGGTCAATCTCGCTCGAGCGGGTTTGGATCTTGCTCGAGCGAGTTTTTCTGCAAAAACGCGCTTCGGTAAATCGGCCATAACATTTGACTCGTTGGTCCAATATTGACGATTCAACTTACGTTGGATTCATATTTCAAAGGAGAACAACTTTCATGTTTTGTAGAACTCCAAATTTTTAGTTTTACTTTACCAAAAATGGCTTCAAATCTGACTGGTCTGTAAATGGGTTTAGACAGCCCAGATTTTCAACAGTCCCGACTTTGGAAATCCGACTTTTGACTCAACCCCGATTCAAAATTAAGAAAAATGGTAAACATGAACCTCGAAGAGGGTTCAAATACCTTTCCAAAAATTCAAAAATTTCTCTATTCCGATCAGCCATGAACGAATTAGAGCTACGTAAAGTTGAGGGTATTGTTAGCCATAATTTCTTTTTGACACTTAGAGTATTCATATACTCTACTCTTTCATTCCAAGCTCCCAAAACTTAAGAAAACACATCTTAAGGCTTAAATACATGTTAAAAAGATCCGGGGTTCTACATCCTCCCCCCCTTACAGGAATTTCGTCCTCAAAATTAGAGCGGTAAATAGGGATGATGAAAGAAAAATTTACACCTAAACATTCCTTACACAAACAAATGAGGGTACTTCTCTTTTACTTCGGCTTCGCGTTCCCATGTAGCTTCTTCCCTAGAGTGATGTTGCCATCGAACAAGAACCAAGGGAATAACCTTGTTGCGCAAAATTTGATCCCTACGGTCCAAAATTTGAACCGGCTCTTCCACTAAGGTGAGGTCCTCCTGGATTTCCAGCGGATCAAGATCTATAACATGTGAAGGATTCGGGATATACTTTCAAAGCATGGACACATCGAAAACGCTGTGAACCATCGCCATGTGAGTGGGTAAAGCAACCCGGTATGCAACTTCACCAACTCGGGTGACGATCTCAAACAGACCCACATACCTCGGGCTAAGCTTTCCTCTTTTACCAAACCTCATAACACCCTTCGTCGGTGAAACTTTCACAAATACCATATCGCCAACACGGAACTCAAGATCTCGTCTACGGGTGTCGGCATAGCTCTTTTGCCTATCCTGAGCCATCTTCAATCTCTCCCTGATAATCTTGACCTTATTCGCGGTTTGCTCAATCAATTCTAGGCCCAATATCTTTCTCTCTCCAACTTCATCCCAGTATAGGGGAGATCTACATTTTCGAGCATACAAGGCCTCAAAGGGAGCCATTTGGATGCTTGCCTGATAACTATTATTGTAGGGGAACTCAACCAACAGTAAGTGATCCTCCCAACTGCCCTTGAAGTTCAACATGCAAGCTCTAAGCATGTCCTCTATAACCTGGTTCATCCTCTCGGTCTGTCCATCTGTCTGAGGATGAAAGGCGGTGCTAAAGTCCAAACAGGAACCCATAGCGTCCTGAAAACTCTTCCAGAACTTGAAAGTGAATCTCGGATCCCTGTTAGAAACAATGCTGACTGGCACCCCGTGCAACCGAACCACTTCTTTGAGATACAATTCTGCAAGTTGGCTCGAGTTGAACATAGTCCGATAAGGCAAGAAATGGGCTGACTTTGTCAAATGATCAACGACTACCCATATTGCATCCGATTTCTTTGCTGTCTTTGGCAACCCAGTGATGAAATCCATGGAGATGTTCTCCCATTTCCACTCGGTAATAGGGAGGGATTGTAAAAGCCCTACTGGCCTCATATGCTCGGCCTTCACCTGTTGGCATACCAAGCATCTTGACACATACTTGGCAACTTCCCTCTTCATGTTCCGCCACCAAAAATGTCCTTTGAGGTTCCTATACATCTTTGTACCACCAGGATGCACAGTATACTTAGATCGGTGAGCTTCATCTAAGATTTCTAGTTTGAGTTTCTCATCGGCTGGAACACATATCCTTCCCTTGAATGTGATTGTCCCATCACTTTGCACTGCGAAATCTTTACTGCCATTGCAAACTGATTTGCCTCTATACGCAAGTAGCTCGGCATCCAACTCTTGTAATTCTTGGATCATGGCTAATATGTAAGGCCTAACGGTGACATTAGCCCTTACTAGCCCAAAGGTAGGAAGGCTGAAACTAATATCAAGGTTAGAAGCATCCTCTATCAACTTCCACTCTTGCACCATCATGTGTGCTACAAGTCCAGTAGACTTCCTGCTCAAAGCATCTGCCACTACATTAGCCTTACTCGGATGGTACTAGATCGAACACTCATAGTCCTTCAAGAATTTCATCCATCGGCGCTGTCGCATATTCAACTCCTTTTGGGAAAATAGGTATTTTAAGCTTTTATGATCCGTGAAAATATCAAACTCTTCCCCATAAAGGTAATGCCACCAAATCTTTAATGCGAAAACCACCGCGGCCAACTCCAAATCGTGAGTAGGATAGTTCTTTTCATGCTCTTTCAATTGCCGAGAAGCGTAGGCGATGACATTCCCGGGCTGCATAAGAACACATCCTAGCCCAACATTCGAGGTGTCACTGTAAACCACGAAACCTCCACTCCCAGATGGCACTGTGAGAACGAGGGCAGTAATAAGCCTATTCTTCAACTCCGTGAAGCTCGCTTCGCATTTATCGCTCCAAGTGAACTTAGCATTTTTCCGTGTCAAATACGTGAACGATGCCGCTAAGGTGGAGAATCCCTCTACGAATCTCCTATAGTATCCTGCCAAACCGATGAAGCTGTATATCTCGGTAACACTTCTAGGTCTCTGCCATTTCATCACCGCTTCTATCTTTGCTGGGTCCACTGAAATACCGTCGGCAGATACTACGTGGCCAAGGAACACCACCTTCTCAAACCAAAATTCGCACTTACTCAACTTGGCGTATAGTTTATGCTCTCGAAGAGTCTCAAGTGTAAGGCGTGATCTCGATCATGATCCTCCCTTGTCGGAGAATACACTAAGATGTCATCAACAAAGACGATAACACATTTGTCGAGATAAGGCTTGAACACCCGGTTCATCAAATCCATGAACGCCGCTGGTGCATTCGTTAGGCTAAAAGGCATAACTAGGAACTCGTAGTGCCCGTACCGAGTCCTAAAGGCAGTCTTTGGCACATCTTCGGCCTTGATCTTCAACTGATGATAGCCGGACCGCAAATCAATCTTGGAGAAGAACCTTGCTCCTTTCAATTGGTCGAACAAATCAACTATTCGTGGCAAGGGATATCGATTCTTGATGGTGACTTTGTTCGACTGTCTATATCGATGCACATCCTCATCGACCCATCCTTCTTCTTCACGAAGAGTATCCGTGCTCCCCACGATGACACAGTTGGTTGGATGAAACCAAGCTATTGCAACTCTTCTATTTGTTCCTTTATTTCTTTCAGTTCAATTGGGGTCATCCTGTACGGAGCCTTAGAAATTGGAGCCGTTCCTGGAGCAAGCTCTATTGCAAATTCTATTTCCGTATCTGGAGGCAATCCCGCCAAGTCCTCGGGAAATACGTCTAAAAACTCACTCACAACCGGTATGGCTGAGGAGTCTCGTGCCTCTAGATTTGCAAGACTTAGAGCCCCTGGACAGGCTATATCTCTCTTTCGTAGTCCACGAAAGTGGAATGGCTTGATGCCCTCCGGCTTAAACTTCACCATCTTTTCAAAACAAGCCATGTGCCCGTGGTGTGCAGCTAGCCAATCCATCCCGATAATAACATCGAAGTCCAAGTCCTGGAACTC
The DNA here is from genome assembly GCA_015143295.1 of Tetracentron sinense. Lineage (NCBI taxonomy): Eukaryota > Viridiplantae > Streptophyta > Magnoliopsida > Trochodendrales > Trochodendraceae > Tetracentron > Tetracentron sinense. Next base: position 33,078,534 of record CM026563.1, on the reverse strand, counting down.
AAGGATGATCAGGTCAATCGATAATTCATACTGCCCAACTTGCACTACACAGTTCCGGTATCCTCGGTCTGTATCAACCGACTTGCCAAGGGGAGTCGAAATGGTTAACTCATGATGTAGGCGACTCAGCTCAGACGCGAAACCTTTGGCGAAGCTAGGTGACACAAAGGAATGTGTCGATCAACACATGAGCTAGACACTCGTTAACTAGCAATACGCCTATGCATTGTAATTAGATACATCAATAAATTTCAAGAAAAACACACATAAAGTATAGATAGCATGATATACATGTAAGTATACATACACAATATGTAACATCAATTCATACTTGAAGATTTTATAATTATCAATTCATACTTAAAGATTTTATAATTTTTTGCGTACCTTGCACAACATCGTCAGATGCTTGTGCGTCCTGTTCTGTTCAGGCAAAGACCCGGCCCCTGTTTGCCTGGCGAGGTGGCTGTGTGGTCAGAGTGGGTCATGCGGGCCTAGATGCAGAAGCCTGTGATGACCCCTACGGAGTAGTCTACTGGAGTGGGGGCCTACTCCCCTGGGGCTGAACCCGTGACTGTCGGCGTGGGCAATCTTTAATCATATGGCCCTGCTCGCCACAATGAATCCCAATGCTCTTTGACACTCTCCAGCCGGGTGTCTCCGACCACAATAGTCGCACTCCTAAAAAGATGAAGAGGATGCAGGCGGCACATATTTGGTGCCCTGAGGATAAGCAGGTCGAGGTGCCTGTGAAGTAGTAGGACAAGGTGCTTTCGGTGCAAGAGGAGGCCTCTGAGTCGATGTAGGCCTAGGAGCTAGGTACGGGGACATCCCGGCCCTTTTCTGCAGTGGTGCTGAGCTACTGGACTGACCCTTCAGTATGGCTCTCCCAAAGCCACTATCTCTTCTCTTCAGAAACTCCTCCGAGTTCTTTTCAGCGATCCTTGCCTTCCCCACAATCTCTCTCCAAGACTCCACCTGAAGAATGGAGACTCGATCCTTGATAAAGGGTTTCAACACATTCTCAAATTTTCTGACTCGCATCTCCTCCGTTATGATCAAGTGCGGTGCGAATCGGGACAACTCAACAAATTTAGCTTCATACTCGGCCACACTCATATTCCCTTGCACTAGGGACATGAACTCCATTTCTTTTTGTTGCTTGACAATCTTGGGGAAGTATTGCCCATAAAAGGCATCGAGAAATTTGCCCCAAGTCCACGGCTCTCCCACCCTAGTCGTATCTCTCTGTTTCAATGCCGCTCTCCACCAATGGTCGGCTTCTCCTTCCATCATGAAGGCAGCTCAATCCACCCTTTGCTCATCGGTGCAAGGAAAAGCACAGAATATTTTCTCTAGTTGCATAATCCACGCCTTTGCAACCATGGGGTCTGTGGTCCCATAGAAAGTAGGTGGATGTAGCCTTCGGAATGCCTCGAGTCCCGAAGTGTGATGTGGAGGTGGGAGTGCCAATGCAGTAGTAGCAGCGGGCTGTCGGGCTGCTAGCATGGTGATGGTCTCAACCATAGTATTTAGTAACTGAAATATATCGGGTTGATCATCACCTGAGGGAGGGTCTCCTCCATTACTGTTGCCCCGAGTTTGGTAACCGCGACCCCGTCCACTACCACGTCTCATGATAATCCTGAAAACAGTAGCAGAACATGAGTCTAACTTGGAAACCAACTTCATTTCAATCATAATTTCAAGCGCATTTCAAATTCATAAGGTACATAATAGTAATACATCAAGGTATACATTGCAATTGATAAGTATAAAATATATGGTTCTAGCGTAGAAGACTAATTTCGGTTGGATTCCAACCGGTTATGGACTAAGACTAAAGATTAGTCTATACTTGGAATACGACTCTTTCCTAAATCCTAATGCCTTGTGTTGATCGTGGTATCGAGTACTACGTGACCCTAGGGACTCTAATGCCTAAGCTTCGATACCACCTCTGTCGCGACCCAAAATACCCCCTGGGAGTTAGGGATACTTTGGCTCATGATGTGCCGTATCCGATACCAAACCATCCTGTCAAAACACACAAGGTAATATATAATGGAACATAAAGTGATGCGGAAGCTTAAAATCAAAATGCGGAAGCGTAACCCAAAAATTTCTTTTCTATATATACTTTGTATTCCAAGTTTGCATAATACATAATCAAGGGTAAAGGTGGACATGCCCACCTATCAAAATACAAAATGGTAATTCTCTCTGTCTCTCAGTAATCACTCTGAAAGGGCCAGTGGTCTAAGTCCCTTGCCTCCTCCTGAGGCTCCACATATGGCTCCTCCTCGCCATAATCCTTCTCTATGCAAGGCCCCTGATCACATATGTCAAAGGGAGTCCGTGTACCTGCCGACATAACATGTATGGCTGAGCGTGGAATACTCAGCGAGCCAAAACTACAAGCTAACAATGTTAAAATTACAAAATACCACATGCAAGTACCCTCAAAGAATAATAATCATAATATTACATACAAGTGCATGAGTAATTACGAATCACGAGTTCATGGTTGAAAACTCCGTCATGGAAAACCGTTCGTAAAACTTGTTCTTTTCATGGAAAACAAACCATCTCATGCATGCTTATGAGTTCGTATGAATGCTTGTGAGTCTCGTATTTTCTTATGAGTTCTTGTGAGCTTGCGAGTTCTTATGACTTTTCTTGTGAGCTTATGAGCTTCCTTGTGAGCCTTCTTGTAAGCTTGTGAGCTTCTTGTGAGCTTTCTTGTGAGCTTATGATCCTTGGAGACATATGCAAGATCTTAGACTTGTGAGTTACTTATGAGTTCTTGAGAAGCCTTGCGAGACTTATGATCCGTGGAGTTTATGCAAGATCTTAGACTTGATCCTTGTGAGCATGAAGTAACCGATCTTAGAATACCAACCCAAAGTTTGGCTTTGTCAAATGCTTATTCTTCTTTCTTATGAATGCCTTTGAAAAACCTTGTTCATGACTCTTGAAATACATGCTTATGCAAAAACTCGATCATGCATAATTTATCGTGCTTGGTGTGCTTGTGAGCATCATTGTGTATAAATGTAAAGCCTTAACAGTTCATATAGGTTCATACAAGTCATAGTAGCATTGTAGTATCATTGGATAATTCTAAAACATAATATATTTCCATACATGTCATCACAACATCAAGACTATGGCTTTTAGCCTAATTCATCACATCATTAAGACTATGTCATTTTCATCACATCATACTAAAAATCATGAGTTATTTAGGGAGTAATAATGATCTCATACATGTATAACCCTAGTGATTCTTGTATTGCAACACCCCCAATTTATAAACCCCTATTTACTCATTTGTTCATAATGTGGTTCACCCAAAATCCCATATGTGTTATTTGCATCATAACAAGACTAAAATCACCCATATTCAATCTTAGTATGATGACAAAGTTAGATAGTGGTTTTACTTACAAGTATAACTACATTCATCCTTGTTATTGAAAACCCCCAAATCATATACCCTTATTTACTCACTTGATCATAATCTAGTTTATCCTAAATCATACATTCACTATTTGCATTATAGCAAGGTTAATCTCTATTTAAATCAACCCTTTAATCATCTTTCCTATCTTTGTATAATAACAAGGTTAGGTAGTAGAATCACTAACATCACATTCAAAATCATACTTTCACTATTGCATGATAACAAAGCTAGATGATAGTTTTACTTACTATTTGTATCATAACAAAGCTAGGTAGTAGTTTCACTTACTTTGCAAGGATCAAATCTTAGTGTGGAAGGAGGTTCTAACACGAGCTTGAGCTTGGAAATGGAGATTTATGCTCAAGGAAGAAGGTTCAAGCTTGTGGAAGCTTTGAGATGTGATGATTCGATCTCCTCCTTGGTCTCCAACACAATGCCCCTTTTGAAACCTAGGTTTCCTTCTTTTTCTCTCAAAAAGTCTCTCTCTAAGCGTTAGATACCTTGGGCCCCCGAAAAATTGGGTATATATAGTGTTAGGTTAGTGAAAAAACCCAAAAAAAACATTTCTGGGCAATCTTGCTCGAGCGGGCTTTTATCTCGCTCGAGCGGGTTACTCCCTGGCCTCAAAAACTCGTTTTTGGTCAATCTCGCTCGAGCGGGTTTGGATCTCGCTCGAGCGAGTTTTTCTGTAAAAATGTGCTTCGGTAAATCAGCCATAAGGTTTGACTCAGTGGTCCGATTTTGACGATTCAACTTGCGTTGGATTTTTCTTTCGAAGGGAAACAACTTTTATGTTTTGTACAACTCCAAATTTTGAGTTTTAATTTACCAAAAATGGCTCCAAACTGAGTGGTCTGTAAATGGGTTTTGACAGCCCAGATTTTCAACAGTCCCGACTTTGGAAATCGGACTTTTGACTCAACCCCGACTCAAAATTAAGAAAAATGGTAAACATGAACCTCGAAGAGGGTTCAAATACCTTTCCAAAAATTCAAGAATTGCTCTATTCTGATCAGGCATGAACGAACTATAGCTACGTAAAGTTGAGGGTATTGTTTAGCCATAATTTCTTTTTGACACTTAGAGTATTCATATACTCTACTCCATCATTCCAAGCACCCAAAACTTAAGAAAACACATCTTAAGGCTTAAATACATGTTAAAAGATCCAGGGTTCTACATTCAGCACCCCCTTCATCCATTCATGACTCTTCATCTCCACTCCCTCCTTCCCATGATCCCATTTCATCTCCTGCTCACTCTCCTTCTCTTTCTCCTACCCATTCCCCTATCCCTCACTTTTCTCCGGTTACTGAGCCACCACCAACAAATCAGGTAGATTTAGATATTGAGGCAGTTCCAGAGACAGAGGCTGGGCCAGAGTGGCCAAATGTGATGATAGATGCTAATCTTTCTGAGTCCTCACAGAGACAGGACTCACTTCAGTATAAGGATCCAGTGCAGCAGGCCTTTGTATCTCCTAGCAGACCTCCTGTATCAGATGAACAGATGAGTCTGATGGTTGCCCAGATTGCTTCCATGGCTTCTAGCATAGAGCAATTTCAGCTTAAGATGAGGTAGAGCCAGTTGCAGTTTCAGTCTAAGACTAGAGATAGGTTTTCTTCTCTAGAGTCTAGGATGGAGATGATTCAGACTGAGTTGAGGCAGAGAGATGAGTTGCTTGAGCCCGGGCTAGCTAAAATTGAAATATCCAGTCAAATTGTGAAGAACAGAGTGGACTCTATCATTTCTATGATTGAGAGGAAGGCTATAGAAGCATCAGTTGTGAGTGACAAGCACAGTGATGACCTAACCAGTATGGGGAAGGCGGTGAACTTCCAAGCCACTTATATTTAGTGGATGCCAGAATTATTAGACTCTCAGGCCCCAGTAGTTGGAGAGATTACTGCCAAGATTGATCAAATTGCCTCTGAGATGTTGCTTATCATGAAGAAGCTTGAGCTAGTACCTATTCCAAATGATGTGGAAATTCTATCTTCATCTCAAGCTCCTCAAGGACAATAACCTCAAGAGCAGCTTCAACCCAAGATTGAAAAGGCACCTCTAAAGCACCCAGCTAAGATTTCCTCTGATTCTTCTGAAGACTTGTCCAAGACTTTCAAGGCAAAGAACCCAACTTCCAAGTCTAATAGGCCAACCAAGAGGCAGAAGCTGTGATGATGACATTTTCTCTATTTTTCTTCTTTTTATTGACTATTTTTTTTTTACTTTTAAAATTTTATGTTTTTGGATGTAATGACTACTCCTACCTATACTTAACCTTTTATATATATCACATCCTATATTTCATTCCAATAATGAGTTGGTTACTTTATTTTTTCCATTATCTATTCTTTTTGATGTTGCCAAGGGGGAGAAAAATGTGAATGTTACAAAAATATGGTGTGTGATTGATTATTGCAACTGTGGATAATCCAAATGCTATGATATTTGAATTTTGATATGCAATGATACCTTGAAATTTTTGTTTATAAATGTTAAAATGCAAAATCATATTTGTGGAACTTCTCTTGATTCCAAAAATTTCCAAAAGTCTGTGTTTTAACAATCTTAAATAAAAATCTTATTTATGGAACTTCTCTTGGGTCCCTAGTATAAAAACCAGTTCATCTTGGAAAACAAATGATTAAACTTGTTGTTGACTCTTGAATAATCTTAAAACTTGCTCTGAACTTTTTATACTATGAACTATTTTATATAATGCATATGTTGAGGGGGAGCTAACCTCAAAAATTAAGAGAATATATATATTGAGGGGAAGCTTAATCCAAGTCATTCACATTATTGTGTCATCATCAGAAAGGGGGAGATTATTAACCTCAAGGTTACAACTTTAAGTACCCTTAATAATTTTGATGATAACACAATAATGGAATGATCTTTATGATACTAATATCTCCATTTAGTATGTGAAAATTCAGAGAAAAAGGATACTAAGAGCATCATTCAAGTTATGAAGAATTGAAGAGCTCAACCCATCAAGGACATCAAGGTCAAAGTCCAAGTACCAGTCACTTCAAGGACTCAAGCCAATTCATGAAGTCAAGTCACAACTGAAGCTCCACAAGTTCCATGTCAAGATTATCTCCATATGAAGTCTAGTGTAAATGTCTAGGATCTTGTAAAGTCCTCAAGACTTTTGGAAATGTTTACTCAAAGGTTACCTCCACCCTAGGAGACTTAGTATAACTTGGACATCATTCTAAGGGCCAAAAATGATTAAAATAAAGTCGGTTTGATGGCCTAGGGGTCTAAGCACAATACACATCCATTTGGTCTCATTATAGATGAGTTCACAAAAAGAATTCAGTGGACTCATCGACGAGTGGAAGAGACTCATCGATGAGTGGGAAAACAGTAAGCTCATTTTGAGTACTGTCTCCCCACTCGTCGATGATCCCAGGTTTTCTACACTCACTCATCGACGAGTGTATGCGGGAAAAATGTATAATGGCTAGTTTGCATTAAATGTGCTCCCAATGGCCATATTGATTGTTCAACTATAAATAGAGCTTATTTATGAACTAAACACAGGATTCTAACACTGTTCAATCATTCATACATTCCTTACAATCTTCCAACAATCAATAATCTGTTTTTACATTGAATACCTAGAATCCAAATCCCACATTCTTTGAGCATTCAATACCAATCAATCTTGAGTGATTATTAGCTTTGTATTCCATTCAAATCTAGCTCAGCTAAGAGCTTTCAAATTTGGATTTTTAATTAACAAATTCTGTAAAAGCTGAAAGTCAAGAATTGAAGATTCTTGCACCATTTAAGAAGGTCTTCTTGTATCCAAGAGATGGTTTCTCTTGAAGATGTTTGATCCGAAGCCTATTAAAAGGATTGTAAATGCTTACTCTCTACCCCGTAAAGAAGAGTGCAATTAGTGGAATCGTGAGAAAATCCTTAAAGCGGGAAGCTTAAAGGTGGGGACATAGGCAAGTTCCCGAACCCTGATAGCATATCTTGTATTTGGTATCATTCTCTCTCCCTCTCTATATTTATCTATGTTTATTATCAATAGCTTTTCTGATTAATTAATTCCGCAATAATCACTTAGTTCAAAATTTTAAATTGCCATTGAACCTAATCACCCCCCTCCTCCAGGGTCTATTAACTGGGCAACAAGCACATCATAAAGATCATGGGCTTATTGAATGAGCTGGAAATTCTTGGTGGAGAGATGGATGCCATCACTCAGGTTGACACTATTCTATAGTCACTCCCTTCGTCCTTCAATGTGTTCGTGTTAAATTATAACATGAACAAGAGTGAAATGTCACTAAGTGAGCTTATGAACTCACTTGTGGCTGCAGAAGATTTGATCAAAAGTCAACAAAGGGTAAAACTTTATTTGTCGATAAACCTAATACCTCCAATCAATCTAAAAGGTTTAGAAAGAAGAATAAGGGCAAATGTAAGTTTAAAGATAATAAAGGTAAGGCAAAAGTTGCCAAAGGTTCTTCAGGAGATGCTGGCAAGGAAAATAAAGGCAAGGGAAAGTGTTTCCACTGTCGTAAAATAGGCCACTGGAAGAGGAACTGTAGGACTTACCTCGCAACTCTTAAGAAGGGTGGTGCTAATACTCAATGTATGAGATGCTTTGAAGTATTAATTACTGTTGAGTCAAACTTTTTGGATGATCCTTCTAACTCATGGTGCATGGATTCTGGATCCACTGTACATGTTTGCAATTGTTTGCAAGGGTTCAAGGAAACCAGAAAGCCGACCAAACAGGAGCAAAAGTTTAAAGTTGGCTCCGGTGCAAATGTTGCAGTGAAGTCAATTGACTTCTTTACTCTTTATTTACCTAATGAAAAGATATTAATTTTAGAAGACTATTTTTATGTGCCTTTTGCACATAGAAATTTGATTTCAGTATCTAGACTCTTACTTTATGGATTCTCTATCATTTTTAATTCAATAGTTGAAATTAGGAAAGATGGAATGGTCTAGATTACTGGTAATCTCATTAATGGTTTTTATTTAATATTTTCTTTGGTAAATAATGAAAGTCTGCAAAGTGACAATGCCTCATCATCTAGAATGTCTGGAATGAAGAGACATTGCACAGAGTCTACTTATCTTTGGTATAAGAGACTTGGTCATATTAATCTTGATAGGATCAAGAGGTTTGTAAAAGATGGTCCCCTTGAATTTCTCAAGGTAGAACCACTCCCTACTTGCGAGTCTTTTCTCGAAGGGAAGATGACCAAGAAGCCTTACCCTAAAAAGGTAGGAAGAGCTGAAGAAAAGTTAAGACTCATACATAGTAATGCATGTGGCCCATTTAATATTGTTGCACGACGGCAATACCGGTATTTTATCACATTTACCGATGACTATTCTAGTTTTGGATATGCCTATTTGATGCAACAAAAATCTGATACTTTTCAAAAGTTCAAAGAATTCAGATTAGAAGTTGAGAATCAAATAGACAACTCCATAAAGACACTTCGATCAGATTGAGGTGGTGAATACCTCACTAATGATTTTATGGATTACATAATAAATAATAAGATTATCTCGCAATGGTCAAGTCCTGTCTCACCTCAACAAAATGGTGTTTTTGAAAGAAGAAACTAGACCTTATTAGATATGGTTCGCTTTATGATGAGTCATGCCAATGTACCTTCCTATCTTTGGAGGTATGCTTTACAAACTACCATTTACATTCTGAACCAGGCTCCTTCTAAGTCTATACCGGTTACACCCTATGAATTGTGGACTGGGCAAAAACCTAGTTTATAACATCTAAGGGTATGGGGTTGCCCTACGCATGTTCGCAAACTTGAACCCACTAAATTGGAATCTAGAACAGAAAAATGAAACTTTGTAAGGTATGCAAAGGAAACTAAGGGTTTCTATTTCTACTCAAAGGCAGACCAAACAATAGTTGTTAGGAATCATGCCACTTTCTTGGAGGAAGAAATGGATCTTCTTAAGAAGGTTGAATTTCATGATGTGAAAGACAACATAGCCAGTGTCCAAGTTGAACCTAATCCTTCCACTATTGATTCTTCTAATTCTGTTCCACTGAACAGGTCTGAAAGAGTTTCTATACCACCAAATAGACTTCAGTATTTTAATAATGAAGTTTATCTAGTTACCCTTGATGATGAGGATACAGATCCTAGTACTTATCCGGAAGCTACATTAGATGTAGATGCATCTCAATGGAATAAAGCCATGAATGCTTAAATAGATTCCATGTATGACAATGGTGTCTGGACTTTAGTAGATCCACCAGATGGTATAAGGCCAATTAGATGCAAATGGATTTACAAAAGGAAGAAGGGTGCTGATGGTAACGTGGAGACCTATAAAGCAAGACTTGTTGTAAAAGGTTACACTCAAATTCAAGGAGTTGATTATGAGGATACCTTTTCAGCTGTAGCTATGCTCAAATCCATTAGGATATTGCTAGCTATAGCTGCACACCATGACTATGAGATATGGCAAATGGATGTCAAAACTACTTTCCTTAATAGAATGTTAGATGAAGACATCTATATGAAGCAACTTGAGGGCTTCATTACTCCTAATCGGGAGAACATGGTATGCAAGCTCAACAAGTCGATATATGGTTTGAAACAAAAGCTTCCAGAAGCTGTAACCAAAGATTTGATCTTTCGATAAAAGAATGTAGATTCCAAAAGAATTTAGAGGAATCTTATACATACAAGAAGAATAGTGAGAGAGCAGTAGTATATCTAATTCTTTATGTAGATGACATCCTACTCATTGGGAATGATATATGTATGTTGTCATCAGTCAAGATTTGGCTTTCTTAGCATTAATCAATGAAAGAGTTGGGAGAAGCATCCTATATTCTCGGAATAAAGATTCTAAGAGATAGAAAATGTTGGATGATGGGATTGAGCCAAACTTCCTACGTAGACAAGATTTTGTTTAGGTACAGTATGAGTGATTGTAAGACAACTCTAATTCCTTTTAGACATAGTGTTACTTTGTCTAAAATGATGGCCCTTACATCAGCTGATGAGATCGAGCAAATAAAGAGGTGCCCTTATGCTTCGGTAGTTGAGAGCCTCATGTATACCATGCTATGTACTAGACTGGATATCTGTCAGGCAATGGGAGTTGTTAGTCTGTTCCAAAGCAATGCAGGTGTTAATCATGTTGCCCAGGTAATGATCCTAAAGGGGGGTGAATAGAGTCTATGAATGATTTAAAAATTTATGGACTCTAAGTCCAAGATGCGGAATTAAAAGTTATTTGCAACAAGATTAATCAACAAAAGAACTCAAAGTGAAAGTGAAGAGTTAGATGAAGCAAACATAGAGATTTGTTCACGAGGCTCAGCAATCCAGCCTACTCCCTGCCTCAAGCTTCCAGCTAGAGGATTCACCGATTTTCTTAATTGCACAGACTCCTGCACTGGTGGATCCCAAACCTTTACAATCTCTCTTACCGATCGAGATGCAACCTTTACAAACTCTCCTTTAGGCTGAGTTGGAACCTTGCAAGAGTACCTCACTCTCTTGCTAAAACTGAAGCAATAGCTTCAGTGCAAGAATCCTAAATTCTTGACTAACCTCAATAAATGAGTTTGGATTTGGAAATCTGAAATAAAAGCTCCTTGAATGAGCTGAATAAGAGTCGAGTACAATTTCTAATAAAGTCTCTCAAACGAAATTGGAGTTGAATGAGCTCAAGGGAGATTTGGGGATTTCTATGTATGTGAGTGAGTGAGAAATCAAAGACAATGAATGAGTGATTAATAAGAGTTATTACAGTGATCAAGAGTTGTTTTTAGTTCATAAATAAACTCCTTTTATAGCACTTGATCCAACATAGCCGTTGGTGAAGCATTTAATGCGATTCAAGTCGTTGAAAACTAGCCGTTGTAATAATTTTTCTGTTTCATGCTTCAATTCGTCGACGAAGTGGAGTCCCCACTTGAATTCGTCGCTGAATCCTAAGACAGAATGTAAATGATTAAAATCCTGTTAGCAATTTTTCATCAAATTCAGATGGTCCTCAGAATTCATTGCCGAATCTTAAGACAGTATCTAAAGATATCATTTATTGTCCTCAGTTCGTCACCAAATTCAGACTGCCCTGAAATTTCGTCGACGAATTCAGAATAAAAAATCTGAATTCTATCGGATTCCTGGTCCTTTGGCTATGATTTAATCATGATTTTATGATTCCTTAGGGCCTTAAAATGTTGAACAAAAAGTGTAGCCTCCTATGGTCAAACTATGATCCCGGAGCATTCAACCTACTTCTTTTGGAGGATTTCTTACATAAGTCCTAGCCACCCTCAAGGAAACAATAAAAAAATGCAATTGTGCAAACTTCTTGAGAGATGATCTTAGGTCTTGATGATTTGACATGTCTTCAGGGACCTGACTTGGACTATGGTCTTATCTTGAGCCTTCAATTGTATACTTTGAGTTGAACTTGCTCTTGGATAATTTTCATTCTATTACCATAATTGTAGTGCTTTCTTCCTTGGAATTTGAAATGCTAAAGCACTTGAACACATGTATTAGTAATTTAAATTTTATTTCATTATTGTGTTGTTATCAAAATTAGTAGGGGTACCCAAGGTTGTAATCTTGAGGCTAACAATCTCCCCCTTTTTGATGATGACATAATAATGTAATGAAATGGGATTGAGCTCCCCCTAAGAATATGAATTGAGTAAAAACATGAGGAAAGCTCCCCCTAAACATATGTATATACAATATTTGAAGCAATTTTTACTTAGATGCACATTTTAGATAGGTTTAATAGATATATCATTATGGAATAATACCAAGAGAAGTTCCACAAAGGTAATTTTATCTTATCAATTTTTTATTACAAGAAATGAGTTTTAAGTAAACAACCAGTTATGATACAAAAAAATGAGATGATCTTTGAGTCAAGAGAAGTTCCATGATATAATTGAACAAGATATGGTTTTGAACCAAGAGAAATTCTATAACAATATTTGTCAAATGTTCAATTTTCAATAACTATGATCAATTCATTTTCACAAATGAGATAAGCTAAATAATTTCAATTTCACTTTACTACCAAAGATACAAAAAAATGAAACTCAATTCATTTTAGTCAAAATGGTCAACAGTCTACATATCAATTTTTTTTCAATTTCATTAAATGTCAGTGTTTCTCCCCCTATGTCAACATAAAAAAAATAGAAGCTACAAACCATCTTTCTTCTGCTTCTTTAAAAGATCAGCAAATTTTTGGAAGTCATCTTCTGAAGGACCAGCACCAGCATCCTGATCCTTATGGACTTCTTGAGTTGCTTCTTCTGCTTTTTCTTCTTCATTTTCTTCTTCATCTCCATCTTCATCTGAGCTGCTACTGCTGGAAACCTCATTTGTGGAGGGAGGAATGGAATGAAGTTTGGATGATTTAGGAGATTTAGGCTTGATCACTTTGAAGGACTGCTTCTTCATTGTGGAGACTTCAATGGACAGTTGATTTATTCCTTTGGCTATTTGGACTAACACAGTGGCCTGCTTTCCAAGGTGATCAAATAATTTCTCAATTGTAGGCCCTTGATTCTTAAGGTGCTTTTTAGTACCTTCTATCTTCCCTTTCATAGTAGTCACCAAGCTATTTAGCTGAAGACCTTCTTCAGTGGCATTTATGGATTTTCTATCTATAAGGGCTAAAACTGAGTCTATCCTGTTCTTGGTAATATCCATAGATGTCTCAATCTCTCCCAGCCTTGGTTTCAATGATTCAGAAAGGTCCTTCACTTCCTTAGGAATGCTAATCATCCCAGACTCAATAGCTGAAAATCTTGTTGAAGAAGCTGATTGGAGGCTTTGGAAGCACTCCCTGGTCTCTGACTGGATAGTAGCCATCCTAGCTCTAGTCTCATCTATAAAAGAAAACATGGAAGCTCTCATCTCTTCCTGAAATCTCAGCTGGCTCATTCTGTAGAGCCCCGGACCTTTTCACGTTTATGCATGACCCTTCGTAACCATTTTTCATTTAAAGTAATGCAATTAATAAATAAGGAAGAAATTGGAAATTCCGAAATGTCAGAAATGTTCGTTTTCGAAGTACGAACCCAACGCAAGTTGAATCGTCAAAATCGGACGAACGAGTCAAAAGTTATGGCCAAAACAGTTTGGACCTGCAGACCACCGATCGCTCGGTCCATGGAGCGATCGATCGGTCCAAAACCGATCGCTCGGAGGCTATCGACTGGTCAAGATTTTTGTATGGAGAAATTTTCCAGAGAGTGAAATTTTAACCGATCGCTCGGTTATGAAACCGATCGATCGGTAGGCAACCGATCGATCGGTCATTAACACCGATCGCTCGGTACTCGCGTTTTTGCAGAATTTTCACTAGGGGCATTTTCGGAATAAGGGTGTTATACCTTTTCTCATATAGGATTGCCCGAGCCTTTAGGGCTCATTCTAAACACTTAGAAGAATTGGGAGATTAGAAGAGAGGAGAAAGGGTTCCTAAACCTAGGGTTTCCATTTTGAAGAGAAATCAAAGGGGTTTGAGACCCTAGACCATCCTCAAGCACGTTTTCCTTCAAGATCTCGGCTCAAGCTCGTGTGGGGCACTCTCCTCAAGCTAGGGCAGCAACTCACGGTCGTTTTGAAAAGGGGGATTTCTTCCTCACTTGATCAAGGTCGGTGCTTTTTACTACCCTCCTAGTTATAGCCTCTCCTTTCCTTATTTCTTCTTGTATTCCTTCATATATATATATATTATGAGATGGGTGGTATGTATGGTAAATGGAGATGGATGTTGGCGAATGGATGCCATGTGAATGATGAAATGAATGAATGGGGAAGGGCATTGTACTAATAATAAACATACAAGTGTGATGTGAGTATAACCCACCTAGAAAAGCATGTTGTAGGGTTAATAAATAATGAACACACCATGTTTGATGAAATGCCAAGATGAATGAAATGAATAAGAAATTAAGAAAATTCATGTTTAAGGTTTATGGAAATTGGCTAGGGTTATGATGGTGTGCCTTCTTGTTTTCCCTAAATTACACAAATATTGAATTGCTCAATTGATTGATGTCTATGGATTGTTATGTATTGTTAACTCTCCAAATGTCAATTTTAAATTTAAATGCAAGTATGTACACGCTTCCACAAGCACGCATGCATGACATGATTTACCAAGGTTTTCAAGAATGAGATTTAGAGGTGGGCATAACCTACGATATGTTTTACCTCGCTTTTGGCAAGGATAAGACAATCATACATTTTCATAAGAAGGGTCTCCCTTCCCTCGCAAGTGCATACATAACATAAGAAGGGTCTCCCTTCCCTCGCAAGTGCATCTCACAAGGACATCTCACAAGTAAATCTCACAAGTGGAAGGACAAGCATAAGCATTCTAGGAAGAAGGGTCTCCCTTCCCTCACAAGTAGTTTACTTTTCCAAGCAAGCATGACAAGACATGGCATGACAAGCATAAGCATTCTAGGAAGAAGGGTCTCCCTTCCCTCACAAGTAGTTTACTTTTTCAAGCAAGCATGACAAGACATGGCATGACATGCATGATACGATAAGATAAGACAAACATGACAAGTTTTCAAGCAAGGAAATGGTATTTTCAGTCAAGTCAAGTCAAGTGCACGGTGTTTTCAAGGGTTTTATCGGCTTTTATGAATTCAAGCATGATTATGTACTCCTTTACTTTATTGTCATGATATGAATTATTCCTGCTTTATATGCTTGAATTATTTCCTGCTTTATATATGTGAAATGCTTCCTGCTTCCTATACTGCTATGGTTTTGCTATGACTATTGGTTAGTATTTAGTACCCGCTGAGTATTCCATGCTCAGCCGTACTTCTTATGTCGGCAGGTTCTGAGGGAGCTGCTGCTCCATTTGATGTCTGTGCTCCTAGCCCTTGGGTGGAGGAGGAGTACGTCGAGGAACCTTTGGAGGAACCTCCCGTAGAGGGTTATCAGTAGGTGGTGTTAGATTCTAAGTGGTTTAGCTGTGGGTGAGCATGAGTGATTATATTCATGTATTTTGGCGGGCATGTCCGCACTTTCTTTGTTTTGTTTTCTTTTGTATTAAACTTGGACCATGTGTATATACTTAGAGGTTTGTTAGACTTCCGTTGTGTTTTATAGTTATGCTTCCGCTGTTATCCTCTATTGTATATGTTCTGTGAGTTTTGCAGGTTGGTTCGTCAAGCAAGTCATGTAAGTAATGATTAAGTCGTCCAAGATTCACTCTAACTCCTAGGGTGGGTTTTGGGTCGCGACAGAAGTGGTATCAGAGCCTAGGCTTTAGGTCTTTAGGGTCACTTAGAATCTTATACCACGGCTTGACAAGAGCATATGTTAGGAAACAAGTTAGGAAGGAAGTGAGTCGGGAGCGAGTCTGGTTCCAAGTGTAAGACTAAACCTTAGTCTTAGTCTAAAATGGTTGCTTTAACCAAGTACGGTCCTAGGTACGCTAGAACACTAAAGTATAAGTATAATGTGATGAATACTTTGATGACTTGATGTACTGTATATTAATATTGTACAACTAATACAGATTGAATTATTGCGAAATGACATTGAAATAAACTGTGGTTTCAAGTTAGACTCATGTGGTGTTATTATTCTCAGGACTTTAGTCATGAGACGGAACACACGGGGTCGTGGGCCACATACCAGAGCTTCCTCTTCTTCACGGGGTGAGGATGAGCAGCCTGACCTCTCCCAGGTCTTAGGCTCTATTGCTGAGACACTCGCCATACTGGCGGCTCGGCAAGCTATACCATCGTCGGCGGCACCTACTCCACCGCCCGCAGCTCCAGTACATCGTACAGCTGGAGTTGACGCATTCAGGAGATTGAGGCCTCCATCCTTCCACGGGAGTGTGGACCCTCTTACTGCGGAGGCTTGGATCCTCCAGGTTGAGAAGATATTTGCGGTGCTCTCTCCTACAGAGGAAGAGAAAGTGGCATGGGCAGTTTTTATGCTAGAGGGCGAAGCCCACCATTGGTGGTTGTCCGCATTGAGGACACGGGACTTGACCATGCAAGGTCAACCGTGGACTTGGGAGGAGTTCAAAGATACTTTTTACAAGAAGTATTTTCCGATCGGTGCACGGGAAAAGAAAGAGAGAGAATTCATCAACCTTGAGCAAGGTTCGATGTCTGTGGCCGCTTATGAGGCCAAGTTCTCAGAATTGTCGAGATTCGCGCCTCATATGGTTGCTACTGAGGCAATGAAGGCGAGAAGATTTGAGCAAGGGCTCAAGGATGTTATTATGGAGAAGGTTTCTGTTTTCAGGCATGCTACCTACCCTGAAGTGGTAGACAAGGCCTTATTGGTCGAGGCCAATTCCGAAGCGGTGTCTAAGAAGAGAGAGTTGGCGAGAGGCCAAGCCAATAGTTCAGCACCTCCAGAGAGGCGGGCCCGGACTGGTCCTTATCAGTATACATGGCCAGCACCACAGATGAGGCCGACTTATGCTCCTCCAGCACCCCGGCAGTACGTGCCACAGGCACCTCGACCTCAGGCTCTTCCGGCCCCACGGCCAGTTACCCCTCAGGCAGCGAGGTATACACCACCTCCGGTCCCTCCAGCCTACACATATGAGGTCTGCACTTCATGCGGCAAAAGGCATCCGGCAGGAGATTGCCGAAGAGCATCTGGTGGATGTTATCATTGCGGTCGCCAGGGCCACATGATCAGGGATTGCCCTAGCCGGCATTTACCAGGCCAGTCTCAGGATAGTAGGCCCCCGACACGCCCAGCAGGATCATACCAGGCGTCATCTCAGACTACCCGGTCTACACCTCAGTCTCGCCAGGCGAACCAGGGGCGTGTATTTGCTTTGACAGAGGGTGATGCACTTGCATCTGATGATGTGGTGCAAGGTACGCGTTTGGAGTTATTTTCTTTATTCATGATTGTTATGTTATGCTATATTTTTGTGTACGTACTCGGCATGTTCTATATGTATATAAACCTACACGTATACGTTGTTGATGCATGGATTAACTCCGCTAGTTAAAATTTCAGGAACCCTACTAGTCAATGAGTATTTGGCTCGAGTGTTGATTGATACCGGGTCTACTCATTCGTTTGTCTCGCCGAGTTTTTCAGAAGGCTTTTCTGTGGAGCCTAGTCAGCTAAAACCGGAGTTATCCATTTCGACTCCGCTCGGCAAAACAGTATTGGCAGATAAAGTGTATAGAAATAGTACGGTCCAAGTTGGAAGCCACGAGTTGGCGGTTGACCTCATCGTCCTTGGATTCCAAGACTTTGATATTATATTGGGAATGGATTGGTTAGCAGCACATCATGGGCATGTAGCTTGCTTTGAGAAGATGGTACTCTTCAAGCCGGTAAAAGGAAAACCATTTCACTTTCGGGGGTTAAAATGTAGAGACATTGCCCGTTTTGCGGCGTTGAGCTTAGCTAACCCCGAGGCAAAGGACTCATCGACTATTCCGGTTGTGAGTGAGTTCCTGGATGTATTTCCAGAGGAGTTGCCAGGATTGCCTCCAGACAGAGAGATTGAGTTTATGATCGAGCTTGCACCAGGCACAGCTCCTGTATTCAGAGCTCCATATAGAATGGCCCCTATTGAACTCAAGGAGTTGAAGACTCAGTTGGAGGAATTGCAAGGCCTTGGCTTCATGCGACCAAGTGTCTCACCATGGGGTGCCCCGGTGTTGTTTGTTAAGAAGAAAGATGGCTCGATGCGGATGTGTGTCGATTACAAGCAATTGAACAAAGTCACTATAAAGAATAGGTATCCCTTGCCTAGGATTGATGACTTGTTCGATCAGTTGAAGGGAGCGAGATTTTTCTCAAAGATAGATCTTCGATCGGGTTATCACCAGTTGAAGATTAAGGCGGAAGATGTTCCCAAAACTGCTTTCAGGACTCGATATGGACATTACGAGTTCTTGGTGATGCCTTTTGGACTCACGAACGCGCCGGCAGCCTTTATGGATTTGATGAACCGGGTGTTCTGGCCATATCTTGATAGGTGCGTGATTGTATTTGTTGATGACATTTTGGTTTATTCCCAGACACGGGAAGATCACACAAGCGACCTGCGCCTTGCTTTGGAAATGCTAAGAGAGCACAAGCTATACGCCAAACTTAGCAAGTGTGAGTTTTGGTTGGAAGAGGTGGCATTCCTAGGCCACGTTGTATCGGCGGAAGGCATTTCGGTGGATCCAAAGAAGATAGAGGCAGTCATGAATTGGGCGAGGCCCAGGAGTGTCACGGAGATACGCAGTTTTCTTGGGTTGGCAGGCTACTACAGGAGATTCGTAGAGGGTTTCTCCAGCCTTGCAGCACCGCTCACTTACCTGACAAGGAAGAACGCTAAGTTTGTATGGAGCGACAAGTGTGAGATCAGTTTCACGGAACTGAAGAAGAGGCTTACCACAGCTCCTATCCTTGCGGTGCCATCCGGACCTTATGGGTATGAGGTGTATAGTGATGCCTCACACGTTGGACTTGGGTGTGTACTCATGCAGCACAAGAAAGTCATTGCCTATGCATCAAGGCAGTTGAAGGAGCATGAGAAGAACTATCCTACGCACGACTTGGAGCTTGCGGCGGTCGTGTTTGCACTTAAGATTTGGCGTCATTACCTTTATGGGGTGGAGTTCTATATGTTCACTGATCACAAGAGTCTCAAGTATCTCTTTTCCCAAAAGGAGCTGAATCTAAGGCAAAGGCGTTGGATGGAATTTCTGAAGGACTATGATTGTACCATTCAATACCACCCGGGTAAAGCAAATGTAGTGGCTGATGCTTTGAGTAGAAGAACTCCGGGGTTGTTAGCATGCATGTTAGTGCAGGAATGGAAGCTACTTGAAGACTTGGCAAATCTGGACATTAGTGTGAATGACTCTGTCCGTAGTCCTATCTTGGCAAATGTCACGGTTCGGCCATACATTATAGATTTGATCCAAGAATACCAAGCCACGGATGCTGAATTGTTGGCTTATCGGAACAAGGAAGTTGCTAAGGGTAGTGAGGACTTCTCTCTCACTAGCCGAGGTGCTATCACATTCAAGGGAAGGCTGTGTGTTCCAGCCAATGCAAATCTTCGGAGGGAGATTATGGATGAAGCCCACCGGGCAAAGTACACTGTGCATCCAGGGGGTACGAAGATGTACCGGAACCTCAAGAGTCACTTTTGGTGGCGGAATATGAAGAGGGAGGTTGCGGAATATGTAGCACGGTGCTTGGTGTGCCAACAGGTGAAAGCAAAACACATGCGGCCCGCAGGTCTATTACAGTCCCTTCCGATTCCCGAGTGGAAATGGGAGAACATATCCATGGATTTCATAGTTGGCTTGCCAAAGACGGCAAGGGGTTCAGATGCGATATGGGTAGTAGTGGATCGTTTGACGAAGTCCGCTCACTTCTTGCCTTACCGAACTACTTTCAACTCTAGTCAGTTAGCTGCTTTGTACATCAAGGAAGTGGTGAGGTTGCACGGAGTGCCTTTCAGTATTGTGTCGGATCGGGATCCAAGATTCACATCACGATTCTGGAAAAGCTTTCAGGAAGCTATGGGTTCCCAACTTGATTTCAGCACTGCTTTTCATCCACAAACGGATGGACAAACCGAGAGGGTGAACCAAGTAATAGAAGATATGCTTCGGGCTTGTATGCTGGATTTCAAAGGCAGTTGGGAAGAGCACTTGCCTTTGGTGGAGTTCGCCTACAACAATAGCTATCAGGCGAGTATCCAAATGGCTCCGTTCGAGGCTTTGTATGGGCGAAGCTGCAGGTCTCCTCTCTACTGGGATGAGGTAGGAGAAAGAAAAGTACTTGGTCCGGAGTTGATTGAGCAAACTGCTAGTATAGTCAAGATCATCCGGGATCGGTTGAAAGCCGCTCAAGATCGCCAAAAGAGCTATGCAGACACGCGCCGCAGGGACTTGGAATTTCAAGTAGGGGATCGAGTCTTTGTGAAAGTATCTCCTAGCAAAGGGATTATGAGATTCGGCAAAAGAGGCAAGCTTAGTCCTCGCTATGTTGGACCGTTTGAGATTATCACGCGGGTTGGTGAAGTTGCTTATCGAGTAGCTCTTCCACCTTACATGGCCGCGGTTCACAACGTTTTCCACGTGTCTATGCTTCGGAAGTACATTGCGGACCCTTCGCATATACTAGAATTGGAACCGTTGGAAATTCGAGAAGATCTCACGTTGGTTGAGAAGCCGATTCACATATTGGATCGGAGAGATCAAGTGCTTCGCAACAAGACAATCCCTTTGGTTCTTGTGCAATGGAAACACCATGCTCGGGAAGAAGCTACATGGGAGCGTGAAGCCGAAGTCAAAGCGAAGTACCCGGAATTGTTTGAATGAATTTTGTATAGGTTTTGTATATGTAGCTTGTAATATTATTTGATTCTGTAATGCAAGTCTCATCCAAATTTCGAGGACGAAATTTTTGTAAGGGGGGAAGGATGTAGAGCCCCGGACCTTTTCACGTTTATGCATGACCCTTCGTAACCATTTTTCCTTTAAAGTAATGCAATTAATAAATAAGGAAGAAATTGGAAATTCCGAAATGTCAGAAATGTTCGGTTTCGAAGTACGAACCCAACGCAAGTTGAATCGTCAAAATCGGACGAACGAGTCAAAAGTTATGGCCAAAACAGTTTGGACCTGCAGACCACCGATCGCTCGGTCCATGGAGCGATCGATCGGTCCAAAACCGATCACTCGGAGGCTATCGACTGGTCAAGATTTTTGTATGGAGAAATTTTCCAGAGAGTGAAATTTTAACCGATCGCTCGGTTATGAAACCGATCGATCGGTAGGCAACCGATCGATCGGTCATTAACACCGATCGCTCGGTACTCGCGTTTTTGCAGAATTTTCACTAGGGGCATTTTCGGAATAAGGGTGTTATACCTTTTCTTATATAGGATTGCCCGAGCCTTTAGGGCTCATTCTAAACACTTAGAAGAATTGGGAGATTAGAAGAGAGGAGAAAGGGTTCCTAAACCTAGGGTTTCCATTTTGAAGAGAAATCAAAGGGGTTTGAGACCCTAGACCATCCTCAAGCACGTTTTCCTTCAAGATCTCGGCTCAAGCTCGTGTGGGGCACTCTCCTCAAGCTAGGGCAGCAACTCACGGTCGTTTTGAAAAGGGGGATTTCTTCCTCACTTGATCAAGGTCGGTGCTTTTTACTACCCTCCTAGTTATAGCCTCTCCTTTCCTTATTTCTTCTTGTATTCCTTCATATATATATATATATTATGAGATGGGTGGTATGTATGGTAAATGGAGATGGATGTTGGCGAATGGATGCCATGTGAATGATGAAATGAATGAATGGGGAAGGGCATTGTACTAATAATAAACATACAAGTGTGATGTGAGTATAACCCACCTAGAAAAGCATGTTGTAGGGTTAATAAATAATGAACACACCATGTTTGATGAAATGCCAAGATGAATGAAATGAATAAGAAATTAAGAAAATTCATGTTTAAGGTTTATGGAAATTGGCTAGGGTTATGATGGTGTGCCTTCTTGTTTTCCCTAAATTACACAAATATTGAATTGCTCAATTGATTGATGTCTATGGATTGTTATGTATTGTTAACTCTCCAAATGTCACATTTAAATTTAAATGCAAGTATGTACACGCTTCCACAAGCACGCATGCATGACATGATTTACCAAGGTTTTCAAGAATGAGATTTAGAGGTGGGCATATCCTACGATATGTTTTACCTCGCTTTTGGCAAGGATAAGACAATCATACATTTTCATAAGAAGGGTCTCCCTTCTCTCGCAAGTGCATACATAACATAAGAAGGGTCTCCCTTCCCTCGCAAGTGCATCTCACAAGGACATCTCACAAGTAAATCTCACAAGTGGAAGGACAAGCATAAGCATTCTAGGAAGAAGGGTCTCCCTTCCCTCACAAGTAGTTTACTTTTCCAAGCAAGCATGACAAGACATGGCATGACAAGCATAAGCATTCTAGGAAGAAGGGTCTCCCTTCCCTCACAAGTAGTTTACTTTTTCAAGCAAGCATGACAAGACATGGCATGACATGCATGATACGATAAGATAAGACAAACATGACACGTTTTCAAGCAAGGAAATGGTATTTTCAGTCAAGTCAAGTCAAGTGCACGGTGTTTTCAAGGGTTTTATCGGCTTTTATGAATTCAAGCATGATTATGTACTCCTTTACTTTATTGTCATGATATGAATTATTCCTGCTTTATATGCTTGAATTATTTCCTGCTTTATATATGTGAAATGCTTCCTGCTTCCTATACTGCTATGGTTTTGCTATGACTATTGGTTAGATTTAGTACCCGCTGAGTATTCCATGCTCAGCCGTACTTCTTATGTCGGCAGGTTCTGAGGGAGCTGCTGCTCCATTTGATGTCTGTGCTCCTAGCCCTTGGGTGGAGGAGGAGTACGTCGAGGAACCTTTGGAGGAACCTCCCGTAGAGGGTTATCAGTAGGTGGTGTTAGATTCTAAGTGGTTTAGCTGTGGGTGAGCATGAGTGATTATATTCATGTATTTTGGCGGGCATGTCCGCACTTTCTTTGTTTTGTTTTCTTTTGTATTAAACTTGGACTATGTGTATATATACTTAGAGGTTTGTTAGACTTCCGTTATGTTTTATAGTTATGCTTTCGCTGTTATCCTCTATTGTATATGTTCTGTGAGTTTTGCAGGTTGGTTCGTCAAGCAAGTCATGTAAGTAATGATTAAGTCGTCCAAGATTCACTCTAACTCCTAGGGTGGGTTTTGGGTCGCGACACATTCTCATCTCCAACTGGAACTGCTCCAAACTGGAAGCCATGAAGGCTATCTAGCCTACCATGATGCTCATTTGCTCCTCAAATGCAGCTGGCCTGCTAGGAGCCTCATAGAAGTGACCAGGGTCCTCAAAGTGAGGAGACCTCTATCTATGTGAGTTCTCTGGAATCTCTCCAGCATTACCTACAAACTCAGGCCACTCTGACTCTGGCATCTCATGCTGGGGCTGCTGCTCACCCTGGAGCTCATTTGCTGAGACTAGCCCTGGCTACTACCCAGCCTGAATCTCATCTGCTGCTGGAGAAGGGGCTGAGGTTGGAGGGACAGATGGAGTAGAAGAGGTAGGAGGGATAGATGGAGTAGATGATGGAATGGGGTTTAAGCTTGCAGGGGGAGTGAAGTGAGTAGGAGCTGAAAGATCAATGGGAGGAAGACTAGAAGAAGGTTTGGGAGACTATTCCTTCTGGGTGTCATTCCATATATAGCCCATCCTTTGGATGGTTGCTTTGCTATATATGGATGAGTCATCAACTAAAACAAAAGCAGTTTGATGAGAGAGAGGGACATTGAAATGTCTAAAGATTTTGGTCAAAGCTTGACCATAGGGAAGGCACCCTGACTTTCTTTTAAAAGCAACATCCATACAATGGACAATACTGTATGATAAATCAATGGGTGTCAAGGTAAGGATACACCACATTAGAAATACATCAAAATAAGTGAGGTAATCTCTACCACCTGCCCTAGGGACAAGGTTGTAGGAGATTATATGGTGTACAAGCCTAGAAGTCAAAGTAAGTTCTTTGACTTTAGGTAGAAAGGGAGTGGTGAAGTCTTGGTTGATACACATCAAATTTAGAGCTTCTACCACATCAAAGCCTTCATGCTTAGTCCACTGACCATTCACAAAATTTTGAAGAGAATGCTTTGGAATTCTAAGGATAGATGGCAATTGATCAAGATGAAAATGTGTATAGAAAATTTTGACAAGTTCTGGAAACATAATTTCATTAGAGGAAACAAAGGAGTCCCACTTAAGGGTAGAAAATAGAGTTTGAATGTGACCTAGTCCGTAGGCTTCTAGGTCAATGAAGTTTACGACTTTACCATATAGAGGTGAGCAAGGGAGGAATTTTTCTTTGAATATTTTCTCGAATTTTGGTTCCTTGAACTTCGGTGGAGCAGGAGGTGAACTGGTAGTTGTTTCCTTCCCTTTGTCAGTGTGAGCTCTCTTCTTTGGGGGCTCCATAGATGCGTTCTTGGTCTTGGGAGGCATTATCTCAAGATGGGAAGAGATTTAAGGTGATTTTGGAAGAGATTAGAGTGCTGGAGGGATGGAATAGGATTTGGAGGGAAATCTAGGTTTGAAAAGGAAAATGGATTTGGGGGTTTATATTTATACCCTCGACTCAATTCGTCGCCGAAATGGGCTTGAACCCTGAATTTTTCACCGAATTGATGTCAGGAAACTTACTGATTTGAAATTTGGATTGACTTCATCGATGAAGTGGATGGTCCATACAATTTCATCGTGAATTGGGTACAGGATACATTCTATTTCCAAACTACCCAAAGATTCATCGCCGAATTCAAATCCTTGACTGGATTTGGCGCCGAATTTAGTACTGAAAATGAAGATCTGATTTATTTTTGATTTTTCAGACATTTTTCTTGAAACCAATGATTCTTTTAAGCATCCAAAACATCATATATAATTCAAATTAAGCTCATAACATGATCAAACAATTTGAAACACGTCAATCCATACTTTTTCATTTTTAGATCAAATTTTGCGTAAATATGATTAGATAAGCTCATTTAGATTAGTCATTCCCAATTCCCTTCTTAATGTATTAAACCTATCAAATTGAAGGGGTTTTGTAAAAATATCAGCAAGTTGATTGTTTGTAAATACAAACTCTAAGATAACATCCCCATTTTGCACATGATCCCTTATAAAATGATATCTTATTTCTATGTGTTTAGTTTTTGAGTGTTGAATAAGATTTTAAGTCATGCAAATATCACTTGTATTATCATACTCAATAGGAATTTTATTATAGAAAAATTTAAAGTCTTCTAACTGTTGTTTCATGTACAAATTTTGAGCACGACAATGTTCAGCTACCATATACTCAGCCTCAACTATGGATAGGGCCACTAAATTTTGTTTCTTAGTAAACCATGAAACAAGAGAATTCCTAGAAAGTGAAAAGTTCCACTAATACTTTTTCTATCCACTTTGCATCCAGTAAAGTTTGCATCTGAATAGCTTATTAGGTCTAGATTTGTGTCTTTAGGATACCGTAAGCCTAAATCAATTGACCCAAGCAAATATCTAAAGATTCTTTTTATAGCTATCATATGAGATTCTTTTGGATAGGCTAGGAATCTTACACAAATGCAAACACTGAACATAATGTCTGGTCTACTTGCAGTAAAATACCAAAGACTTCCAATCATACCTCTATATAGTTTTTCATCAACATTTTTGTCTTTTTCATCTTTATAAAGTTTAGTTGATGTACTTATAGGAGTATCCATAGCTTTAGTATTTTCCATTACAAACTTTTTAAGCAATTCTTTAGTGTATTTAGCTTGATTAACAAATATTTCTTGTTTAGTTTGCTTAATTTGGAGTCCTAGGAAGAATGTTAGTTCTCCCATCATACTCATTTCAAATTCTTCTTTTATTGTTTTAGCAAACATTTCACAAAGAGATTTATTAGTTGATCCAAATATGATGTCATCTACATAAATTTGAATTATTAGCATATCATCATTTTTGGTCATTATAAATAGAGTTGTTTCAATTTTGTCTTTGATGAATCCATTTTCAATTAGGAAGCTACTTAGCCTATAATACCAAGCTCTTGGAGCTTGCTTTAATCCATATAAGGCTTTGGTTAGCTTAAACACATGATTTGGAAACTTGTGATTTTCAAAGTAAGGTGATTGATTTACATATACTTCTTCATTAATATAACCATTAAGAAAAGTATTTTTTACATCAATTTGGAATAATTTAAATTCTTTATAACTAGCAAATGCAAGTAGCTTTCTTATGACTTCTAGTCTTATAAGCGGGGCAAAGGTTTCTTCATAGTCTATGCCCTCCTCTTGGTTGTAACCTTGAGGTACTAGTCTTGTTTTGTTTTTAATTATATTTCCATTTTCATCTTTTTATTTCTAAAGATAATTTTGTACCAATTATAGATTTATCATTTGGACTAGGTACTAGATCCCAAACTTGGTTTCCATCAAATTGATTCAATTCTTCTTGCATAATAATGCCCCAAGATTCATCTTCTAATTCATTTTTAGGTCCAATTTGACTTAGGAAAGCAAGATTCACTAGATTTCTTCTTGTTCTAATCCCTTGTTCCATATTACCAAGTATTAAGTCTTTAGGATGATCTTTTATTAATTTCCAAGCTTTGAGAAGTTGATATGATTCTTCATCTTCATTTTCTTCCTCATTATTTATTTCAATGATTTTATCATTAGTTTGTTTATCTACTTGATTATCTTTATTTGCATCATTGATTTCTAAATAAGATATTTCTTTAGGAAGATTTTCAACTTCATCATTAAATTCATTATTGGTCTTGTTAAATGGATTTGATTCATCAAACACAACATGAATTGATTCTTCAATAGTTAAGGTCTTCTTATTAAACACTCTATAAGCTTTGCTATTAATTGAAAATCATAGAAAGATTCTTTCTACAAATTTTGCATCAAATTTCTTTAGATGTTGTTTATCAGTTAGTATGAAGCATTTACAACCAAAACACCTTAAAATAACTTATATTGGGGATTCTTCAATTCCAAAGCTCATAAGGAGTTTTATTCAATTTATTTCTTATAACTACTCTGTTGATTATATAGCATAAAGTGTTAATGGCCTCAGCCCATAAGTAATTAGGTAGATTGTCTTCATTAAGCATAGTTCTCGCCATTTCTTAAAGAGATCTATTTTTTTCTTTCTACTAAACCATTTTGTTAGGGAGTTCTAGGAGCTGAAAAATTATGGTTAAAACCATTTTCATCACAAAATGACTCAAGCTCTTTATTTTTGAACTCTCCTCCTCTATCACTTCTTATATTGTTAATAGAATAACTTTTTTCATTTTGAACTCTTTTACAAAACTTTTTAAACAATGAAGGTGCTTCATTTTTGTGGGAAATGAATAGTACCCAAGAGTACCTTGAATAATCATCCACAATCACAAAAGCATAAGTTTTGCCTCCTAGGCTAGCTACTTCATTTGGGCCAAAAAGGTCCATATGCAAGAGCTCTAGAGGTCTAAAAGTAGAAATGATTTTCTTAGATTTGAAAGGGGATTTTATTTGTTTTCCAAGTTGGCAAGCATCATAGATTTTGTCTTTTACAAATTTAGTTCTAGGTAAGCCTTTAAATAATTTATTTTTAGAAATTTTAGACAAAAGATGGATACTAGCATGTCCTAGTCTTCTATGTCATAACCAACTTGCTTCATCTATAGCAGAAAAGCATATCATATTTTGAGATTGAAGCTCATCAAATTCTAAGGTATAGACATTTTCAGTTCTATGAGCAACAAACAAAGTATTAAGATTATCCTTATCTTCAATGATGCATAGGTTGGATTTGAATGAAACATTTAAACCTATATCACATAGTTGACTAATGCTAATAATATTATGCTTAAGACCATCTACAAGTAAAATATTTTCAATAAAAATAGACCCATTCTTACCAATGTTACCTATTACAATGATCTTTCCTTTAGTATTGTCTCCAAAAGTAACATGTCCTCCATCTTTAGAAATGAGTGATGCAAACAGCTTCTTGTTCCCAGTCATATACCTTGAGCATCCACTATCCAAGAACTATGTTGTCTTGGATGTTTTTGACTTGAAGCACACCTATACAACCAATTCAAATAACTCCAAGATATTTTCCTCTTGATACCCAAACTATTTTGGATGGAACCCAAATTGATTTAGGGAGGACTAGTTCCCTTGGGAACCCATCTCATTCTTGGTCCTTTATGGTTAGTTTTGGAAGAAGAAAATGTTCCTTTTGGAACCCAAATCATTTTAACTATTTTACAACTATAAAATGAAGTAGAAGGTGGAGTTTGATTACTACTTAATTTAGTGAACAAATTTTGATAATCTTTTTGTTTTGAAAAAGTGTTATAGCCAAGTCCTGATTTGTTAAAAACACATCTTTGGTGGCCTAAAAGTCTTTCTAAGTTCTTTTGACCATTAGTGAATGTGAGGATGGTATTAGTTAAATCTTTGACTTTTGCTTTCAGCTCATCACATTCACTAGATAAGTCATGAGGAGGATTTTAAATTTCATTCAATTTCTTGTTTAATTCCTCATTCTCATCTACTAATATACTATTTTCTTTTTACAGGGTTTCACATGAATGTGTGAGGGTATGTATTTCCTTTTTAAAAGATTTATTTAATTTGGCTATCCTACCAAATTCAATATAAAGCTCATCAAATGCATCCCTTATTTCATCATAAGAAAGAGAGTCATTTGGAGTAGAGGTTACCTCTTCCTCATTTGCTATGAGGCACAGATTTGCCACATCCTCATCACTTGAGTCATCTAACTTGCTTCCTTCCGAATCATCCCAAGTGGTCATCATTACTTTCTTTTGGAATTTGTGGCTCTTCTTGAGTTGAGGGCAGTTAGTCCTTATGTGGCCAGGCTTCTTACACTCATAACATGTAATAGGCTCCTTCTTGCTTGTCTCAACCTTGGATACCTCTTTGGAGAACTCCTTCTTATAAGGTCTTTTTTTAAAGTTTTTCTTGTACTTGAGAAACCTCTTGAACCTTCTATCCATCAAGGCAATGTCATCATCATCACTGCTGGATTCCTCATCACTTTCTTCCATTTGAGTAGCCTTGAGGGCCAGCCCTTGTTTGGCTCTTGGTTCATCAGGAAGTTGGTCCTTCATTATTACTTCATGGGTCATGAGAGAACCCATCAGCTCATCTATAGGCAGCCTGGTGAGGTCCTTTGCTTCTTGGATAGTCGTAACCTTTGGTGCCTACTCCTTGGGCAATGATCTAGGGACCTTCCTTACATTCTCTGCATTGGAATACACTTTTTCTAAAGATTTTAGACCATTAAAAATATTAGTAAATCTGGTGAACATGTCACCAATAGATTCTTCTTTTTCCATTTTAAATAACTCATACTTGTGAACAAGCATGCTAATATTTTATTCTTTAACCTGGTTTGCCCCTTCATAGGTGACTTTCAGTTTATCCCAGATTTCTTTAGCAGAGTCACATCTAGAAACTCTGTTAAGTTCCTGAGGGCTTAGGGCACAGTAAAGGTTATTGATGGCTTTAGCATTGATTTGAATAAACTTAATATCAGCATCATTCCATTCTTCCTCTACCTTGGGGATTCTAACATCATCTATAAGTTTTGTGGGAAGATGAGGGCCATTGACTATTACCCTCCAACACTCATAATCTAGAGCTTGGATGTAATACATCATTCTAGTTTTTCATTAATTATAATTCTCTCCATTAAACAGTGGAGGTCTGGTAGGTGACTGTCCTTCTCCTAGACTTGTTGCAAAAATGTTGTTTGGCATTTTAAAATCGATTACTCAGATTTCTTAGATCTATTTAGAGTATTTTGCCCTGATACCAATTGTTGGCCAGGTAATGACCCTAAAGGGGGGTGAATAGGGTTTATGGCAGATTTTAAAAATTTATGAACTTAAAGTCCAAGATGCGGAATTAATAGTTATTTACAACACAAGATTAATCAAGAAAAGAACTCAAAGTAAAAGAGAAGAGTTAGAAGAAGCAAACACAGAGATTTGTTCATGAGGTTCAGCAATCCAACCTACTCCCCACCTCAAGCTTCCAGCTAGAGGATTCACCACAGTTCCTTAATCGCACAGACTTCTTCACTGTTGGAGCCCAAACCTTTACAATCTCTCTTACCGGTCGAGATGAAACCCTTACAAACTCTCCTTTAGGCCGAGTTGGAACCTTGCAAGAGTACCTCACTCTCTTGCTAAAACTGAAGCAACAACTTCAGTGCCAGAATCCTAGATTCTTGACTAACCTCGATAAATGAGTTTTGATTTGGAAATCCGAAACAAAAGCTCCTTGAATGAGCTTAATAAGAGTGGAGTATAATTTGTAATAAAGTCTCTCAAAAGAAATTGGAGTTGAATGAGCTCAAGAGAGATTTGGGGATTTTTATGTATATGAGTGAGTGAGAAATCAAAGACAATGAATGAGTGATCAATAGGAGTTATTGCAGTGATCAAGAGTTGTTTTTAATTTATAAATGAACTCCTTTTACAGGACTTGATCCAACATAGCCATTGGTGAAGCATTTAATGCGATTCAGGCTGTTGAAAACTAGTCATTGTAACGATTTTTCAGTTTTATGATTCAATTCGTCGACAAAGTGGAGTCCCCACTTGAATTCGTCATTGAATCCTAAGACAAAATGTGAATTATTAAAATCCTATCAGCAATTTGTCATTGAATTCAGATGGTCCTTAGAATTCGTTGCCGAATCTTAAGACATTATCTAAAGATATCATTTATTGTCCTTAATTCGTCGCCGAATTCAAACTGCCCTAAAATTTCATCGACGAATTCAGAACAAAAAATTTGAATTCTGTCTAGGATCAAACCAAATAGATGGGAATGGATTCCTTGTCTTTTAGCTATGATTTAATCATGATTTTATTACTCCTTAGGGCCTTAAAATGATGAGCAAAAAGTTTCCTAGGCTCCTATGCTCAATTTATGATCTCTGAGCATTCAACCTACCATTCTTTTGAGAATTTTTTACATAAGTCCTAGCCACTCTCAAGGCAACAATAAAAAATACAAATTTTCCAACTTCTTGAGAGATGATCCTGGGTCTTGATGATTTGACATGTCTTCAGGAACCCGACTTGGACTATGGTCTTATCTTGAGTCTTCAATTGTATACTTTGAGTAGAACTTGCCCTTGAATAATTTTCATTCTATTAGCATGATTGGAGTGCTTTCTTCCTTGGAATCTAAAATGCTAAAGCACTTGAACACATTTATTAGTACTTTAAATTTCATTTCATTATTGTGTTATTATCAAAATTAGTAGGGGTACCCAAGATTGTAACCTTGAGGCTAACAAATCATTAGACTGCAGTGAAACACATCATGAAGTACTTGAAAAGGACTAGGGATTATGTGCTTACTTTTCAATCAGAAGATCTAGTTGGATTGGGTTATATTGATTCCGATTTCAAATCTAATTCGGACAATAGAGCTTCCACATCTGGGTATGTGTTCACACTGGGTGGTGCTGCTGTCAGTTGGTGTAACATATAGCAGAAGAGTATTGCAGACTTCACCACAGAAGCAGAATATACTGCAGCTTTTGTAGCAGCAAAACAAGCAGTTTGGTTCAAAAGGTTTTTACAAGAGCGAGGAAATGTTCCTTTAGCACTTGAACCTATTACTCTGTTTTGTGATAGTAATAGTGCAGTAGCTCATAACAAAGAATCTAGGAGCCACAAGAAGATGAAACATGCAGAGCGGAAGTATCATCTCATTCATGAGATAATTGAGAGGCATGATATTATTGTTACAAAGATTAGGTCTCAACTTAATGTTATCGGACCGATGACTAAAGCTTTATTAGATAAAGTATTTGTAACACACTTAGATAGTATGGGATTGAAATCTATGTCACAGTGACTTTTAAGGCAAGTGGGAAATTGTTAGACATAATGCCCAGAAAAAGTCATTTAGATTGTAAGATTCTTATTAATTAGATTAATAGAGATATCTTCTTTATCTATTATGTATTCATTATGGGTAATTGACCATGATCATGAGATGATCTATACGATATGAGATATCAACAAAGGTCTATAGCATATATTATAGGAAAGCTATGTGATGGGGCTATCGCAGACAGATATGGCTTTCCAGCTCCTTATACCTTATAAAGTCACAGCGGTGGGTGAAGCTAGGCACTTCACTTATATGGCAGCCACAATGCTAAGATGTTCTCAATGGTGAGATGTAGTTTTATTTCAAACTATTGTAGTGGAGACTACACATAAGCATATGGGTGCTTAAATATACACTGACTAATAGTATGCGATGACAGACCTCTTGCAAAAACATACTATCAGATAATTAATGTAGAGACCTGAATCTTTTTCTTGTCTTTACTACAAGTATTAGGGGTATTATAGTCATTGTGATGTTTTAATGTTTATGTATTTATATCTAATTAGTATAGAGTGATTAAGGCTTAATCAAACTTATAGCGGAGGGATGTCATATCACACCCTAAACTTTAGGAAGCTCCAGTTTTGGCACCGTTTATTGGAATTGAGTGATTCTTGAACCGTTAGAAAGGTATTGGAACCCTCTTTGAGGTTCATGTATAATTTTTTTCCATATTTTAGTTTAAGCTAAGTCAAAAGGCGGGTTTCCCAATGTTTGTCTGATGAAAATTCCAAATCTGTCAACTTTGGGGACTTTTTGGTCCATAATTGAGAGAGAATTTAGAAATTCAAAAATGCCAAAAATGTCCCTTTTCGGAAGACGAATCCAACGCAAGTTGAATCGTCAAAATCTGACGAACAAGTCAAAAGTTATGACCAAAATATTAAAATTGATCAAAATCTGCAGAACACCGATCGCTAGGGATCGATCGGTACAAAACTGATCGCTCGGCCAGAAGTAGCGATCGATCAGTCCACAACTGATCGATCGGTAGCTATCGACTGGTTAACTTTTTTTGTATGGGAAAATTTTCCAGAGAGGGTGTTTTCAACCGATCGCTCGGCTAGAAACACCGATCGCTCGGTTGAGAACTGATTGCTCGGTCATAACCACCGATCGCTCGGTCTTTCGTGTTTTTGCTGAATTTCAGTAAGGGCTTTTTGGTCTTTTGGTCCTCAAACCTTGGGACTATAAATAGGGATCCTATTTCGGGGTATTAGAATACTCTACTTATTTCTAACCTAATTTGGCAAAAAGGGAGAGAAAACCTAGGGTTTTGAGAGGGGGATTTCTTTGAGAAGAAGGAGATAGCTTGGATATTGCAAGGAGAGCTTGGAAAGCTTCCCAAAATCACCTCAGGAGCGTTTTGAATCCAAGGGAAGGATTCCGAAGGTCGATATATTATCCTAATCAACTCTATTTTAATATTTTGTGAATGTTAATATGATAGGAATGATAGAATAGAGATTAGATGCATTTTTCCCTAATTTTTTATGAAGTAAGCTAATTATGGATGGAAATGTGGATTTGAACGTGAATAGAATGTATGGAGGATGAGATTAATATGTGGATGATATTTGGATTGTATAGATGGTTTATGACTTGATGGAATGATGGAAATGTAGAAGGGCAATGGATTCATAATATGCGTACCCAAGGTGTTTGTGAAAATGCTTGAGAGGATAAATGCTATTATACTCTTATGAAAGGATGGTAAATTGATTATGAATTGTGATATGAATTATGATAAGATATGTATATGTGATTGTTTGTTAAGTATGTCTAATTACTTGCATGGAAATTGATAGTCGGGAAAGTGAGAACTTAGAGGAAAATATCTCAAACTGGGAATTCTCTAACTATTTGGTATGGGACAGTATAGTGGAGTTTCTAAGGTGGGAGATCGAAATCTAAGCAATTACCAACTCGAATGTTGATTTCGACACTTAAGCACATATGCCCGTGTATGTTAAGATAAGAGTCTCACAAGTCACACATGTGGACTACAAGCATGAGCATGGCATACGTATGACATTCTGAATAAGCATAAGCATGACATGGTCTGTATCCACCAAGAAAGGCATGTCAACCATTTGATTCTTAACCATGGTCCGTATCCGCCAAGAATGGCATGTCACATCATTGTATGATCTGAATAAGTTCATAAGCATAAGCATCTCACAAGCACGTGGTCTCATAAGCATAAGCTGCTCATAAGTGTATTGTCTTCTAAGTCTAAGAATTTCACAAGTACACGAGTCAAGGTGATGATATGATGTATATGCGCACACGTTCTTCCGTACTCTGATTATGTTATTATGATATTGGATATGTTTCTAACTAAGTGCAGGTATATTATTATTGTTGGTAGAATTTTATATACACCGAGTACTTTTGTACTCAGCCGGACTTTGTCTTGGCAGGTTTAGAGCAAGAGCACATAGCAGAGCCGTGGATTGAAGAGACTTACATCGAGGAAGGAGGAGAAGGTGAGCCCATCGAGGAAGGAGCAATAGTCTTGGGTGGCTACACCTATTAGTTTATGTTTTGTTTGGTTGAGAGATTTTGTAATAGACCTTTTTAGAGGATGTTGCTCATTAGATTTTTTATAGTTGTGCATTCAGACTTTTGGTTTATAGTGAGTTGTATATGTTGACCGTAGACTTGTGCAGGTTGGTTATAGTTTATATATCGAAATTTTATTACTCTCATTTTTGGAGACTCGTGTAGTAAGCCTTGTATGCATGAATTTTAAGCAGGTTTAAGTAATGTGACGATTTCCAAAGTCCTATCTTAGCCTTGTAAGATTTTGGGGTCGTTACAGAGTTGGTATCAGAGCACATGGCATTAGAGTCCTTAGGGCTAAGATATTAAGTATAGGATATAGGAAGATGTCAACCTTAGGGAAGCAACATTAAGTTTAGGACTTTAAAATTGTTGAAGATTGAGTTTTGATTAAGCGTAGACTTAGGAATTTAATGTGAGTCTGTTCTAAATGGATTGTTTTCTTCTTCTCAGGATTGTAATCATGAGAAGGGGTGGAAGAAATAATAGGAATGGAGGAGGTAGTGTGACTGATGGGGATATTCTAAATGGTACCCCCCAGGCTAATATGGGTCGGGCTATGGAAGCTATTGCTACAGCCATGGAGAGGCAGGCTGAAATTATGGCTCAACAAACTGCATTACTAGCGGCAGGTCAAGCTAGGCAAGAGAGGCAGGTTGATGTTCACCCACCCTTGTGAAGTTTTTAGGAGGATGAGTCCTCCAACCTTCTATAGTAGTACAAATCCCTCAGTTGCCGAGTTGTGGATCATGCAACTAGAGAAGATTTTCTCTGTGCTTGAGGTTACCGATGAGCAGAGGGTGAAATGGGTCTCCTTCGTCATGGAAGGCGAAGCTGAACATTGGTGGAGGGCAGCATCTAGGTAGAGGAATGAGGTGCGAGCCGGACAAGAGTGGACTTGGGGAGAGTTCCTCGACATCTTCTACAAGAGATACTTCCCGGTGTTTGTGATAGATCAGAAGGAGATTGAATTCTCTACCTTGGAGCAAGGGAGGATGTCAGTGGCCGAGTATGAGGCCAAGTTTGTAGAGCTCTCTAGGTTCGCTCCTCACTTGATTGCTACGGAGAGAATGAAGGCAAAGAGGTTTGAGCGAGGCTTGAAGGATTTCATTCGGGAGAAGGTTTCGATACTTCAGCTCGAAACATGTAAGGAGGTGTACCAGCGTGCCTTGATAGCTGAGAAGAATTCAGAGGCATTTTTGAAGAAGAGGGAGAAGATTCAAGCAAGCAGGTTTGGTTCCCAAGACAAGAGGCCAAGGACGTCAGGTCCTATGCCGATTGCTAGGCCTACCCCATATCAGAGGCCTACTTAGGCAGCCCCTTGAGGATCTCAGGTTACTCTGCTTACTGCTGAGACCCAGTTGTATGATGCATGCAGCCAGTGCGGAAAGAGGCATAGAGTAGAAGAGTGTAGGGCAACTACTGGAGGTTGTTTTCATTGTGGAGATGTTTCACACCGGATCCGAGATTGCCCACTCCGCATTCAGCAGGAGCTTCAGTCTACTCAGCCACAGGGAGTTAGGCCCCCAGGAAGGCAGTCCATGCAGCAGAAGCCACCGTAGGGTCCTAGACCTCAGCAGCCTCACCAGCCAGCTCAGGGTCGAGTGTTTGCTACTTCGGAGCGGGATGCACAGGCGTCCAACGACGTTATGCAGGGTACATCTATTTGTGTTTTTAGTTAATTAAGATATTGTTCTGATGCTATGCCTGTGATATTAAGTATTATGTAGTATGATGTATGATGAATGTATGCAATCATGATTTGACAAGTTGGCTTTATGTATTAATTCAGGCTCACTCGCTCTTGTGTTGATCGATACTGGTTCCACTCACTCCTTCGTCACACTTAGTTTTGCTCGAGAGTTTCTGATGGAGCCAAGTTTGTTAGATCGTGAATTGTTGATCGCTACTCCTGTTGGTAGTTTTGTCATCACTGATAAGGTCTATCGAGATTGTGATATTCGAGTAGGTTAGAGAGAGATGCCAGCTCATCTGATTGTCCTTGAGTTCCAAGACTTCGACGTCATACTAGGCATGGATTGGCTTTCCAAATACCATGGGCATGTCGACTGTTTTGGGAAGGTGGTCAACTTTAGACCAATCAGTGAGCCCCCTCTTTGTTTCCAAGGGTTGAAGAAGAAAGACCTAGCTCATTTTGCGGCATTGAGTCTTGCTACCTCGGATGCACCAGATTCCTCAACTATCCCTGTTGTAGAGGAATTCGTGGATGTCTTTCCCAAAGATTTACCGGGTTTATCGCCAGATAGAGAAGTAGAGTTTACAGTTGAGTTGGCTCCGGGTACGGTACCCAACTCTAAGGTGCCATATAGGATGGCTCCAGTAGAGTTGAAGGAGCTTAAGGAGCAGATTAATTAATTGCATGATCTTTGGTTTATCTGCCCAAGTGTATCACCTTGGGGAGCTCCTATTTTGTTTGTGAAGAAGAAGGATGGTTCAATGAGGATGTGCATCGACTATTAGCAACTGAACAAGGTCACTATCAAGAACAAATATCCTTTGCCTAGGATCGATGATTTGTTTGACCAGTTGCAAGGAGCTAAGTATTTCTCTAAGATCGATTCAAGGTCAGGCTACCACAAGCTGAAGATCAAGGTGGAAGATGTGCCTAAGTCTGCATTCAGGACCAGATATGGGCATTTTGAATTCCTAGTCATGCCGTTCGGTTTGACAAATGCTCCGGCAGTATTCATGGATCTCATGAACAGAATCTTCAAGCCGACTCTGGACCGCTTTGTGATCATGTTTGTGGATGACATTCTAGTGTACTCCAGGACACGGAAGGAGCATGAGATACATCTCTGGGTCACACTGAAGACACTTCGTGAGCATAAGCTATATGCTAAGCTTAGCAAGTGCGAGTTTTGGCTAGAAAATGTAGCAATTCTAGGCCATTTGGTGTCTGGAGAGGGAATTTCACTCGACCCTTCCAAGATAGAAGCAGTGGAAGGATGGGGGAAGGCCAAAGAGTGTTACTGAGGTTCGAAGCTTCTTGGGCCTAGCCGGATATTACAGAAGATTTGTGGAGGGTTTCTCTAGTTTGGCAGCTCCGTTTACTCACCTAACTCGAAAGAACGCTAGGTTCGAGTGGAATGAGAAATGTGAGAAGAGTTTCCTTGAGTTGAAGAAACGTCTCACCACCGCTCCGATCTTGACTATTCCAACCGGTATCGAAGGTTTTGTGGTGTACAGTGACACCTCACTTGTTGGGTTAGGTTTTGTTCTTATACAACACGGGAAAGTTATTGCTTATGCTTCTCGGCAGTTGAAAAACCACGAGAAGAACTATACCACCCATGATTTGGAGTTAGCCGCTTTGGTTTTTGCTCTTAAGATCTGGAGACACTACTTGTATGGTGCGCAGTTTGAAGTTTTCACTGACCACAAAAGCTTAAAGTATTTGTTCTCGCAGAAAGAGCTGAATTTGAGGCAACGTCCTGGGTGGAATTCCTCAAGGATTATGATTGTTCTATCCAATACCACCCGGGAAAAGTGAATGTGGTGGCAGATGCGCTAAGTAGGTGACCTATGGGATTCTTGGCACACTTGATGGTCCAAGAATGGAAGCTACTCGAAGAGGCGTCTAGCCTTGATGCAGGTTTCAGTGAGGGAGCGTCTGGAGCCTTGTTGGCTAACATTATGGTTAGGCCAACCTTATTGGACAGGATTAAAGATCTGCAGTGGAGTGATGGAGAACTGCATGCTACCATGAATAAGTTGCTTAACAGTGGGCTTGAGGATTTCTCTTAGAGAGATGGTGGAGTTTGTTTCAAGGGTAGACTTTGTGTTCCGGATGATGAATGTTTAAGAAGAGAGATTTTGGATGAAGCACACAAGTCCAAGTACACTATCCATCCGGGAGGTACTAAGATGTACCAGACCTCAAGAAGTATTTCTGGTGGAAAGGTATGAAGAAAGATGTGGCTACCTTTGTATCTAAGTGTTTGGTGTGTCAGCAAGTGAAGGCCGAACACAGGAGGCCGATAGGACTTCTTCAGTCTCTTCCTATTCTCGAGTGGAAGTGGGAAAATATCTCCATGGATTTTGTTGTTGGTTTGCCAAAGACGGCCAAGAACTTTGATGCCATTTGGGTTGTGGTTGACCGATTGACTAAATCAACTCATTTTCTTCCATATCAGACCTTTTTCAACTCCAATCAATTGGCTAACCTCTATATCAAGGAGATAGTCCGTTTGCATAGAGTGCCAGTTAGCATCGTTTTTGATCGAGATCCTAGATTTACATCTAGATTTTGGAAGAGTTTTCAGCAGGCCATGGGTTCCCATTTAGATTTTAGTACGGCTTTTTACCCACAGACAAATGGGTAAATTGAGAGGGTGAACCAGATCATAGAGGACATGCTACGAGCTTGCATGTTAGACTTTCAGGGTAGTTGGGATGATCACCTACCGTTGGTTGAGTTTGCCTACAACAATAGCTTTCAAGCTAGCATTCAGATGGCACCGTTTGAGGCACTTTATGGGAGGAGTTTTCGTTCACCTTTGTGTTGGGATGAAGTTGGCGAGAGAAAGCTTTTAGGTCCCGAGCTCGCTGGTCAGACTGTGGATAGAGTTCAGTTGATCAGGGAGAGGTTGAAAGCAGCTCAGAGTAGACAGAAGAGCTATGCTGATACTCGCAGGAGGGATCTTGAGTTCCAAGTCAGAGATTTTGTGTTTGTCAAGATCTCACCTACGAAGAGGGTGATCAGATTCGGCAAGCGGGGCAAGCTCAGTCCGAGATATGTGGGTCCTTTTGAGATCATCACCCAAGTCGGGGAAGTTGCTTATTGGGTCACCTTACCACCTCATATGGCAGGTGTACATAATGTCTTTCACATCTCTATGTTGAGGATGTACATTGCAAATCCTTCGCACGTCATTGAGTTGGAGCCGTTGGAAATTCGGAAAGATTTGACTCTAGTGGAGCAACCGGCTCGAATCTTGGACCGGAAGGAGCAAGTTTTTCATTCTAAGGTCATTCCTCTTGTGCTCTTGCAATGGGAGCATCACTCTAGAGAAGAGGCTACTTCGGAGAGAGAAGCTGAAGTCCGCGAAAAGTACCCGCACTTGTTCACCTAAGGTACGTAAATTTCGGGGATGAAATTCTTTTAAGGGGGGGAGGATGTAGAGACCCGAATCTTTTTCTTGTCTTTATTACAAGTATTAGGGGTATTATAGTCCTTGTGATGTTTTAATGTTTATGTATTTTTCGCGACCCAAAACCCACCCTAGGAGTTAGAGTGAATCTTGGACGACTTAATCATGACTTACATGACTTGCTTAACGAACCAACCTACAAAACCCACAGAACATATACAATAGAGGATAACAGCGGAAGCATAACTATAAAACACAGCGGAACTCTAACAAACCTCTAAGTATATACACATGGTCCAAGTTTAATACAAAAGAAAACAAAACAAAGAAAGTGCGGACATGCCCGCCAAAAATACATGGATATAATCACTCATGCTCACCCACAGCTAATCCACTCAGAATCTAACACCACCTACTGATAACCCTCTACGGGAGGTTCCTCCAAAGGTTCCTCGACGTACTCCTCCTCCACCCAAGGGCTAGGAGCACAGACATCAAATGGAGCAGCAGCTCCCTCAGAACCTACCGACATAAGAAGTACGGCTGAGCATGGAATACTCAGCGGGTACTAAATACTAACCAATAGTCATAGCATGAGATAGCAATGCACACATATATATATATATATATATAAAACAGGAACAGTTCATATCATACAAGGAAGTAAAGCAGTTTGTAATCATGCTTGCATTCAGAAAAGCCGATAAAACCCTTGAAAACCTTGTGTACTTGACTTGACTGGAAATACCATTTCCGTGCTTGAAAACTTGTCATGTTTGTCTTATCTTGTCATATCATGCGTGTCATGCCATGTCATGCTTGCTTGGAAAGTAAACTACTTGTGAGGGAAGGGAGACCCTTCTTCCTAGAATGCTTATGCTTGTCATGCCATGTCTTGTCATGCTTGCTTGGAAAAGTAAACTACTTGTGAGGGAAGGGAGACCCTTCTTCCTAGAATGCTTATGCTTGTCATGCCATGAACGAGGTAAAACATATCGTAAGATATGCCCCACCTCTAAACCGTATTCTTGAAAACACCGATAAAACATGCCATGCATTCGTGCTTGTGAAATCCTGTGCATACTTGCATTTGGATTTAAATATGACAATTTGGGGTAATTCACAAAGCATAACATATAACAATTTAAGTGAGTAATAATCTACACATTTTAAGAAATGTAAGAAACACACTACCATGAACGCTAACAAATTTCAAGAGTAATTAAGCATGGGTTCCCTTAATTTATCATTTATTTTGTTCACCTTGGCATTTCATCAAACATAGGGTGTGTTCATTATTCACTTAAACCTAGATCATGCTTTTCTAGGTGGGTTATGCTCACATCACACTTGTATGTTCATTATTAGTACAATGCCCTTTCCCATTCATTCATCACATCATCCACACGGCATCCATTCGCCAACATCCACCTCCATTCACCATTCATACCACCAATCTCATAACACATATATAAGTGAAGGAAAACAAGAAGAAATAAAGGAAAAGAGAAGCTATAACTAGGAGGGTAGCAAAGAGTACCGACCTTGAAGAAATGAGGAAGAAACCCCTTCCAAAAACGACCGTGTAGCTGCTGCCCTAGCTTGGATCACGAGCTCCTCGAATGCCTGAGCCTTGATCTTGAAGAAAATGGGCTTGGGGTTGATCTAGGGTCTTAACCCCTTTGATTTCTCCCCAAATTAAAACCTAGGTTTTGGAAAACCCCTTTCCTCTTCTCTCCTATCTCTTAAATCTCTTAAGTGTTGTAAATGAGCCCTAAAGGCTCGGGCAAGACTCTTAAGGCAAGAGTGAAACACCAAAAGACAGAAACACCCTTACTAAAATTTCTGCAAAACGCGATACACCGATCGATCGGTGGTCGATACCGAGCGATCGGTTGCCTACCGATCGATCGGTTTCCTAACCGAGCGATCGGCCACAAATCTACTCTCTGTAAAATTTCCCCATACAAAATTTTCGACCAGTCGATAGCCTCTGATCGATCGGTTTTGGACCGATCGATCGCTTCATGGACCGAGCGATCGGTTGCCTGTAGGTCCGAACTGTTTTGGCCATATCATTTGACTCGCTCGTCGGATTTCGACGATTCAACTTGCGTTGGGTTCGTACTTCGAAAAGGAACATTTCTGACATTTCAAAATTTTTAATTTCTTCCTTATTTATTAATTGCACTACTTTAAAAGAAAAATGGCTATGAAAGTGTCATGCATTAAATGTGAAAAGGTCCGGGGCTCTACAGTATTTATATCTAATTAGTATCGTGTGATTAAGGCTTAGTCAAACTTTTAGCAGAGGGATGTCATATCACACCCTGAACTTTAGGAAGCTCCAGTTTTGGAACCGTTTATTGGAATTGAGTGATTCTTGAACCGTTAGAAAGGTATTGGAACCCTCTTCGAGGTTCATATGTAATGTTTTTCCATATTTTAGTCTAAGCTAAGTCAAAAGGCAGGTTTTCCAATGTTTGTCTGATGGAAATTACTGATCAGTCAAATTTTGAGACTTTTTGGTCCATAATTGGAAGGGAATTTGGAGATTTAAAATGCCAGAAATGTCCCTTTTCAGAAGAGGAATCCAATGCAAGTTGAATCGTCAAAATCTGACTAACGAGTCAAAAGTTATGACCAAAATAGTAAAATTGGTCAAAATCTGCAGAACACCGATCGCTAAGGATCGATCGATACAAAACCGATCGCTCGGTCAGAAGTAGTGATCGATCAGTCCACAACCAATCGATCGGTAGCTATCGACTCGTTAACTTTTTTTGGATGGGAAAATTTTCCAGAGAGGGTGTTTTCAACCGATCGCTCAGTTGAGAACCGATCGCTCGGTCTTCCGTGCTTTTGTAGAATTTCAGTAAGGGCTTTTTGGTCTTCTGGTCCTCAAACCTTGGGGCTATAAATAGAGATCCTATTTCGGGGTTTTAGAATACACTGCCTATTTCTAACCTAATTTGATAAAAAGGGAGAGAAAACCTAGGGTTTTGAGAGGGGGATTTATTTGAAAAGACGGAGATAGCTTGGATATTGCAAAGAGAGCTTTGAAAGGTTCCCCAAATCACCTCGGGAGCATTTTGAATCCAATGGAAGGATTCCTAAGGTCGATATACTATCATAATCAACTCCATTTTAATGTTTTGTGAATGTTAATATGATAGGAATGATAGAATAGAGATTAGA
Organism: Tetracentron sinense; assembly: GCA_015143295.1. NCBI lineage: Eukaryota > Viridiplantae > Streptophyta > Magnoliopsida > Trochodendrales > Trochodendraceae > Tetracentron > Tetracentron sinense. The sequence goes on along the minus strand of CM026563.1, from coordinate 33,035,617 downwards.
TGCATTTTTCCCAAATTTTTTATGAAGTAAGCAAATTATGGATGGAAATGTGGATTTGAATGTGGATAGAATGTATAGAGGATGGGATTAATATGTGGATGTGGATGATATTTGGATTGTATAGATGGTTTATGGCTTGATGGAATGTTGGAAATGTAGAAGGGCAATGGATTCATAATATGCATACCCAAGGTGTTTGTGAAAATGCTTGAGAGGATAAATGCTATTATACTCTTATGAAATGGTGGTAAATTGATTATGAATTGTGATATGAATTATAATAAGATATGTGTATGTGATTTTTTGTAAAGTATGTCTAATTACTTGCATGGAAATTGATAGTCGGGAAGGTAAGAACTTAGAGGAAAATCTCTCAAATCGGGAATTCTCTAACTATTTGGTATGGGACAGTATAGTGGAGTTTCTATGGTGGGAGATCGGAATCTATGCAATTACCAACTCAAATGTTGATTTCGACACTTAAGCACATATGCACGTGTATGTTAAGATAAAGTCTCACAAGTCACACATGTGGACCACAAGTATGAGCATGGCATATGTATGACATTCTGAATAAGCATAAGCATGACATGGTCTGTATCTGCCAAGAACGGCATGTCAACCATTTGATTCTTAAGCATGGTTTGTATGCGCCAAGAACGGCATGCCAGCCATATGATTTCTTAGACATGGTCCGTGTCCACCAAGAACGGCATGTCACATCATTGTATGATCTGAATAAGTGCATAAGCATAAGCATCTCACAAGCACGTGGTCTCATAAGCATAAGCAGCTCATCAGTGTATTGTCTTCTAAGTCTAAGAATTTCAGAAGTACACGAGTCAAGGTGATGATATGATTATATGCGCACACGTTCTTCCGTACTCTGATTATGTTATTATGCTATTGGATATGTTTCTAACTAAGTGCAGGTATATTATTATTGTTGGTTGGATTTTATATACACCGAGTACTTTTGTACTCAGCTGGGCTTTGTCTTGATAGGTTTAGAGCAGGAGCACATGGCGGAGCCGTGGATTGAGGAGACTTACATCAAGGAAGGAGGAGAAGGTGAGCCCATCGAGGAAGGAATAGGAGTCTTGGGTGGCTAAACCTATTTGTTTATGTTTTGTTTGGTTGAGAGATTTTGTAATAGACCTTTTTAAAGGATGTTGCTCATTAGATTTTTTATAGTTGTGCATTCAGACCTTTTGGTTTATAGTGAGTTGTATATATTGACCATAGACTTGTGCAGGTTGGTTATAGTTTATATATCGAAATTTTATTACTCTCATTTTTGGAGACTCGTTTAGTAAGCCTTGTATGCATGGATTTTAAGCAGGTTTAAGTAATGTGACAATTTCCAAAGTCGTATCTTAGCCTTGTAGGATTTTGGGGTCTTTATAGTTAGTCTCTCATTCACATTGAACAGTTTCAATGATCCTTAGATCTGATGAGTTCATTTATAACTGAGCAGTAATCTGACTGTTTTGATTCCACTAAAGTATTCTCTACCTTAGGGAATATGATATGGTGACAGTTGGATAGTCAGAAAGCTATTCGACTCATGATGAATTTCAAATAAGAAATCCATACTCATTTAATTGAGAGATTATCCAAGTTCCAGGTAAGACGGTTGATTAAGCTTAAATCCTGCGTAGGTGATTTTTAAATAAAATAAGTTTGAAATATGTTTTTATTAAATTATATTATACTTATGAAACGGTTTTCTCAAAATTTTTTACATGAGAAAAATTTTCTCATGGCTTAATCCGAAGTCTTGGAAACCCGGATGATGTGTAATGGGCTATGAGTTAGATAGTATATTAATCTCGATGGCCCATTAGGGATAATGTGATTGGAAGGATCAATTGAATTAAAAAGTTCATGTGGCGGGATCCTTTTTGGTTAATGTTCTTACATTGGGATTCAATTGCAATATGGATATCTTACGTCACTTGCGATTCGGATGTAATTCCTATTTAGGGTCAATGGGATAACATTGGGTAAGCCAGGGTTAGAATGTCCCAGAGCAATCTGTGGAGATGCTCACATATGAAATACAAGCTCAATAATAGATTAAATGTTAATCTATAAATTAAATGATTAAATGTTAATCATTAATAAAATAGATTAAATGTTAATCTATGGTTTAAATTGATTGTTAATTTAAATTAAAGGATAAAAATTATAATTATAATTATTTAATTAACACTAAATAAGGAGAAATGGGTTTGACCCATATCCATTAAACTCATAAAGTATGGACCTTATTAATGGGCCCAAGCCCATGGAATAAATCCCTAGGGTGGGGCGCCCACTTAGAGTTTCCTAGTTAGAATAGGATTATGTTGATTTAATAATTATTGTATAATAACTCCTTAAATGATGGGATTAGATTCCAATCTTGGTAAACAAGAAATATAAAAGAAAAAGGTGGAGTTTTATTAAAACTTGGAGACCAAGCCACTAGGGCTCATGCCCCCTATAGCTCACACCCACCCCTTTTAGGGGTTTCCTAATTTGATTAGGATCCTAATTGTTACGAGTTTGTTAGGTTGTTAGGATTCCTAGAATCTAGGAATTAGTTATACTCCTAAAATTATGGAATCTTTTTAGGAGAAGGAAACCTTAATCAGAAAATTTGTTTCAATTAATGATAAGAGTTATCATTATTTAGAAACTCACTTTAAGGGATGTTTTCTAATTGGATTAGGAAACTTTCCTAATCTATTAATACCCTAACACCCCAAACCATAGGAGAATTAATTCATTCTTCTTCTCTCCCCTCCAATTTTGTGAGCTATAAAGAGAGATTTCTCTCACCCCCCCCCCCCCCCCCCCCAATTTCGTGAGCCCCCTTGGGTATTTCTCCAAGTTTTTAAAACTTTTGGTTTTGAACCCTTAGCTTTTGTGAGATATAAAGTCTTCTCAAACACTCTTCTTCTTCTCTTTGTTTCTTCAAGACCAAGTAAAGATTCAAAAGCTTCACGGGGATAGCAAAGAACAAGGATCGAGCTTCGAGTATTTCTTCAAGAAATCTCTACAAAGCATTCTGACAGTTCGAGTTATTTTTTACTTCACCGATGAACATCCTTCACCAAGGTAATTTTTCAAAAACATGTAAATAGTATTAATTGCTTTCAATGGTGTAAAGAACCTTGGGATCCAGTTTTCCGCATAAATTTTTATCTGGATTCCTTTCACTTGCGAAAGTTGGGATTCCTTGCAAGCATGCGAGATCTGAGTAAGCATGAATTTCTTGTGAACTTGTGAGCTTGTGAGACATAACTTCTTGTGAGTCCATGTATAGTAGGATTCCTTGTGAACTTTGAAACGATCTTAGAATACCAACCCAAAGTTTGGCATTGTTAATTACCAACCCACTGTTTGGCCTTATCAATACTTATGAACTAGTGAGATTTCTTTTTACAAAAACCTTGATTATGAACTTTAGAAAAAACCAAATTTCTTGTGAGAAATCATCGAGTCATGCGAGACTTGTAAACATAGAGTGCATAGAGTGCTTGTGAACATCATGGTAGACTTAAACAGCTTGTAAACATGGAATCATATTCATGGAGTTTTAATAGTAGTGATAGTTTACATCCCATGTAGAAATCATCATCCAAGTAACATGCTGTATAACATAGTAGAGTGTATCTACCTTTTGAAGGATTGATTTCCTTCACTCAAGAGATTTTGAAAGCTTGTGGAAGAGAAGATCCAAGCTTAGGAAGAACTCTTGAATCGAAACTCTGACTTCACTTGATCACTAGCACTAACCCTTGAAAACCCTAACTCTTCTTCCTCTTTTCTCTCAAACTTTCTCCCAAAAACTTCTCTCTAGGGTTCTTATAACCCTAGCCACAAAATAGCCTTTATATAGGCAAGAAGGGTGAGGCCAAAGACCCTTACACCCTTAAAATATCCTAAGGGGTGGGCTACAAGGTAAAACAACATGATCGGTCGAACAGTAAAGAGGATCAGTCGACCTGTCAAAAATCCTCTCTCTATTAAAAAATCTCATACAAATTTTCGTGCATTCAGTTGACTGGTAAAGGCATTTGGTCGACCGGTGGCTATTCGGTCAACCGGTTTTGCCTATTTTTCCCCTATTTTTTTTTTTCTGTTTTGGACTATACTTTGTTCCTTTTTCCCCTATTCTACTTACTCTTACACTTGTTTTACTTTAAAACATTTAAGTTAATGTTTTTAACCTTTCATTTCATTAACTTTAAGTTTTAAATTGAAATAAGGAAGTACCCATCATTTGAATCCAATAAAAATACTTAGAAAATCCAATTCCTTAGAACTCAAAAATCTGATTTTTCAGTTTTAGGCAAAACCCGATAAATCCGGTTCATCGTAAAATTTTCCATTATTTGGAAAACCATTCTAAACACATGAATAAAATCCCATTAAATTGCCTAAGCTTAGTTAACCTATAAAAAACCATTACCAGGATTTTTTATCTCTAAATTCAAAAAATTTCATTACATGGTCACTATTCATAGCACTATTCATAGGCTATGAAAGTGAGATCTGGGGTTCTACATCCATATTCTCTTGTCTATCGATTTGAGAAAAGCTCTCATTCAAGCTTTCCCATCAAAAAGTGGGGATGAGAGATGGAACCACCCTCTCTAAGAGAAATTATTAATCTTGAATTATGCAAGATCACACTTAATGGTTTAACCTTATAGGTGAACCTGCTCTAATACCAATTGAAATTACCTTGATCAATGAACTCTTTGACCTAGACGGGGATGAATAGGTATATCTAAGGATATCTACGAATTTTAATTTATCAATTTAACAAAGTAGAAATAAACAATCAACCACAATCCAACACACGAAATTTTTACGTGGAAAACCCTTCTGGGAAAAACCACGGGACCTAGACCAATACAAAATCCACTAAGAGAAAGTTATCAAGTACAAGACTTAGACCTTATCCTACCAGGACATGACACAACGTTCCTTGGTACAAAATATTCATCTTAAAGTTCACAAACTAGTAGGTTCGATCTCTGCCGCAGCAGCTCCGGTTCCTCAGTAGCCAACTCTTCTCAAAAGTTCTCCATCAATGATCTCCAAAGATCGATATCCTTCCTTGAAGGCTCCAGATCACACCAGCCAATAACAATCCACGAGTGTTGGGGTATGTTGAATCAATTTAGAAAACCAAACTCTAGAGGAATCTTAATTGCATTAAGATCACACAATGCAAGCTTGAAGAATATTAAATTATTCTTGCATTCTCTAGAGAGATTGTGAGAGGAGGGATCAAAGATGATGAACCAAAAATAATGGAAAACCCTAGATAGAGTTCTTTGGCCTCAACTCTCACAAAACAATATTGTTCACATAAATTAAGTCTTATTAAGGTATATTTATAGCTTTAAAGAGTTGTAAAATATCGCACCGCAAAATACCCCCTATGAGTTAAGGGATACTTTAGTCGTGACTATACTTAACCTGTCAAGTCATCCTATAATGAACAAGGTGCGGAAGCTTAAATAGTGTGGAAGCATGTATAAAATTTTTCTTTTATTTCTTTTCTAACCCATATCAATATTCCAAGTTCATATACAAACATAAGCAGTAAAGGTGGACATGCCCACCTATCAAAATACAAAAAGAACTCTCGCCATCACCTCACTCAACAATAATCTAAGTATGGTCACACATCCAAATCTCTATCTTCCTAGGACTGCATCGGGATAGGTGGCTCTCTTTCCTCCATATACTCTTCCTCAACCCATGGCTCGGGGTTGAGGACATCAGCCGGATCTACCGACATGAAATGTACGGCTCAATTTGGAATACTCAGCGAGTACAAACTACTAGCTAACAATAGTAATAACTACTACAATAGTGCAACGGAAATAAACAACATAATTCATACATCAATTGTAAAGCAATACTATGATCATGACATGCATGGGATAATTCGAAATCTCTTATAAAAATCATACTTAAAGAGTCATGTCTTGTTCTTGAAAATAGCCTTTTGTTTTTGCAAAACTTCTTGTCATGATAAAAACTTGTTCTTGTCTCGTGGGAATCACATGTGTCTTGTCTTGCATGGAATCACTTGTCTTGTCATGCCTTGACATGTCTTGACTAGCCTAGCCATGTTTTACTTGTGAGCCAGATGTTAGTGCCCCTTGGAGCGACTTGTGAGCTAGATACGTAAGTATGCTTTAGCGAAACATGAATAGAAAGTAACTTGTGAGCCGGATATGTTAATATCCTTCAGTGAAATAGAAAAGGTGTACACCGCATCCTTGACTGGCCCTCTGTCCATCTTGATCAACTTGTTTTCTTGTGAGCCAAGTATGACATATCTTGCGATATGCCCTACCCTTGACCGGCCTGATGCCCGGCTTTATCATGCTTGTTTACTTGTGAGCCAGGTATGACATATTCAGGGGATATGCCCTACCCTTGACCGGCCTGATGTCCGGCTTTATCATTCATATCGTAAATCATATGTCTTATTTTCATTTGCTTTTGTATATACTTAAACTTTAGAAAACTCGGTTCATGTGTGCATGCGTGTGTGTGTGGCACTTGTGGTGATCATGATGACATTTCAATTTTTACTGAAATCTTGTGGGAATGTAGACAAGCATATAGAGTATGGGATCATGGTTCTCATTTTAGGAAAAAGGTACACAATTCATGCATTTCATATTATTCTTAAAACTTGTTAATATCTCATTCATGCATTTCATCAAGCACTTGGTAAGCATCACATTTATGGTCATTTTATTCAACTTCTTAGATTCATACATTTCAGCAAACACATGGGGTTTGTTCATTATGAGTACAATGCCCTTCTACCATTTTCCATCACCCAACATTCATCACAAACATGACATCCAATCGCCTCAACCATTCACCCCAAACATCCACATTCATTCCCTTTATCTTGCTTATTTTTAGGGATAGTTGTGTAGCTCAAGAAAAATGGGAAAAATAATATCAATATCATAATTTTTGGAAGAGAAACCTAGGTTATTACTAAACTAGTTAGGAGGGTGTACTAACCTTGATGATCAATCCTTGATCTTGAAGAAAACCCTTTGATATGGAGTCCCAACCTTGAGGAAGAACACCACCTTGGATATTTGAGGAACCCTTGCTTGAATGAGGAAGATCCAACCTTGATTGAGCCTCCCTTGGAAAATCCTCAATTTCTTCCTCTCCTCTTGATCCTCCTCTTGCCTAAGAAAACCCCAAAATGAATCCTCTTATAAAACAAGGGTTTAAAACCCTCAATTTCGGCATCAGCACCCGCGTGCGATCGAACGTACACTAACTGCGATCGATCGCGGATCCAATGTGATCAATCGCACCCCAGGGCGATCAGTTGCACATGAACCCGAAAGTTTTGGTTTGACTTTTTCCCTGCATGTGATCGATTGCACATACTTGCGATCAATCGCAAATCGCTACAATCTATCGTACATGGAGACCCATCTATCGCACTTGGTCTAGAATGTTTGGGACCAATTTCGCCTGCATGCGATTGATCACACCTAACCTGCGATCGATCGAACCTAACCTGCGATCAATTGCACTCCCCATATTTTCTGTATTTTCACCTACAGACCCCTAGGGGTGTTTCCAACCTCATTTTCACCATCCTTAGGGTCCTAAACCCTTTTTCACACTGCACTTGGGTCGTTAACACCCATTTTATCATAAAACACCAATTTAAACATGTGGAAATCTATTTGGCTTTGAATACACTATTCATTAGGCATAGAAAGTTCCAGGGTGCTACATCCTCCCCCCTTACAAAAATTTCGTCCTTGAAATTTAGACGATACATACATGTACAACACAACAACAAATAGAAAAGAGAATGCCAAAGTTCTAAACAAACAATTGAGGATATTTTTCTCTCACTTCGGCCTCTCGCTCCCATGTAGCTTATTCCATCGAATGGTGTTGCCATCTTACAAGGACTAAGAGAATGGTTTTGTTGCGCAAGACTTGATCTCGCCTATCCAATACTTGCACTGGTTGCTCAACTAGGGTGAGATCCTCTTGAATGTCTACCAGATCAAGCTCAATTACATGTGACGGATTTGGAATGTACTTCCAGAGTAGAGAAACATAGAATACATTGTGGATTGTTGCCATATAAGCAGGTAGAGCAATCCAGTAAGCCACCTCACCCACTCTGGTGATGATCTCGAATGGACCCATATATCTAGGGCTGAGGTTGCCTCTCTTCCCGAATCTCATGACACCCTTTGTCGATGAAATCTTGACAAATACAAAATGACCAACACGAAATTCGAGGTCTCTTCTGGCGGTCCTGTGCAGCCTTCAACCTTTCTCTGATTACCTTGACCCTGTCTGCGGTCTGTTCAATCAATTCGGGGCCTAACACCTTTCTTTCCCTGACTTCGTCCCAATACAAAGGAGATTTACAACTTCTCCCGTATAAAGCCTCAAAAGGCGCCATTTGGATTCTCGCCTGATAACTATTATTATAAGCAAACTCCACTAAAGGCAAGTGGTCTTCCCAACTTCCCTTGAAGTCTAACATGCATGCCTGGAGCATATCCTCTATTACTTGATTCATTCTCTTAGTTTGTCCGTCGGTCTGTGGATGAAAGGCTGTGCTAAAGTCCAAACAGGAACCCATGGTGCTCTAAAATTTCTTCCAGAACCTGGATGTGAATCTTGGATCCCTATCTGAAACAATGCTTACTGGCACTCCGTGTAACCTGACTATTTCTTTGATGTATAATGCCGCCAGTTGGTTCGAATTGAAAGTAGTTTGATATGGCAAGAAATGTGCAGACTTCGTCAAACGGTCTACCATAACCCATATTGAATCTGAGTTCCTTGCCGTTCGTGGCAAGCCAACAATGAAGGCTATGGAGATGTTCTCCCATTTCCACTCGAGAATAGTGAGGGACTGTAATAGACCCACCGGTCTCATGTGCACTGCCTTCACTTACTGACACACCAAGCATGGGGAGACATACTCTGCAACATCCCTTTTCATGTTCCGCCACCAAAAATGCCCCTTGAGGTTCCAGTACATCTTCGTACCCCCAGGATGCACTGTACACTTGGAACGGTGGACTTCATCCAAAATCTCTCTTCGGAGATCTACATCGGCCGGGACACAAAGTTTACCCTTGAACGTGATTGTTCCATCACTGTTCGTGGCGAACTCATCGCTTCCTTTGCTAACCACCTTGTCACGGAAAGCAACCAACTTGGCATCTGCTACTTGTAACTCTCGGATCTGATCTAAGATGCACGGTTTCACCGTGATATTTTCCATCAATAGCCCATGAGTAGAAGGACTGAAACTAATGTCGAGGATGGAGGCATCCTCCAATAACATCCACTCTCGAACCATCATATATGCAATAAGCCATGTGACTTTCTACTCAATGCATCCGCCACCACGTTTGGTTTACCCGGGTGGTATTGGATAGAGCACTCATAATCATTCAAAAATTTTACCCATCTTCTTTGCCTTACGTTCAACTCCTTCTGGGAAAACAGACACTTCAGACTTTTGTGGTCTGTGAACACTTCAAACTGCTCTCTATAGAGATAGTGCTGCCAAATCTTCAGGAAAAAAAATCGCGATGAGTTCCAAATCATGAGTGGGATAATTCTTCTCATGCTCATTCAATTGCCTTGAGGCACAGGCAACGACTTTACCATGCTGCATGAGCATACATCCCAATCTCACATGGGAGGCATCACTGTACACTATGAAACCGCCACTCCTGGATAGCACTGTCAGTACGGGAGTTAAAGTGAGCCGCTTATTTAACTCCTGGAAGCTGATCTCACATCTGTTACTCCATACAAATTTAGCATTCTTCCTCGTAAGATACGTGAGCGGTGCCGCTAAACTGGAGAATCCCTCTACAAATCTTCGGTAGTAGCCTGCCAATCCGAGGAAAATACGTATCTCTGTAACACTCTTGGGTCTCTCCCAGCTCATTACAACCTCTATCTTTGTCAAATCAACCGAATTGCCTTCGGCCGATACCATACTTACTTAACTTGGCATATAGCCTATGCGCTCTCAACATCTCCGAGGCAAGGCGGAGGTCTCGTGCGTGATCTTCCCGTGTTTGAGAATACACTAAAATATCGTCAATGAACACAATCACACATCATTCCAAGTACGATCGAAACACCCGGTTCATTAGATCTATAAAAGCTGCCGAGGCATTCGTGAGACTGAATGCATGACAAGAAACTCGTAGTGCCCGTACCGAGTCCTTAAAGCCGTCTTTGGAATGTCTTCTACCTTGATCTTTAATTGATGATACCCCGATCTAAGATCAATATTGGAGAAGAATCTCGCTCCCTTCAAATGGTCAAATAAGTCATCTATCCTTGGTAAAGGATAATGATTCTTGATCGTGACTTGGTTTAATTATCTGTAGTCAATGCACATACATATTGAGCCGTCTTTCTTCTTCACAAATAGCACTGGGGCACCCCATGGTGAGACACTCAGTCTAATGAAACCCGGGCTTTGCAGTTCATCCCATTGCACCTTTAACTTCTTGAGTTTAATTGGGGCCATCCTATAAGAAGCCCTAAAGATTGGAGTAGTGTCGGGTGCAAGCTCTATTGAGAACTCAATCTCTTTATCTAGAGGTAATCCAGGCAATTCCTCATGAAAGATATCCAGGAACTCACTCACAACTAGATTGGTCAAGGAGTTTTGTGGCTCTGGGTTCGCTAAGCTTAAAGGTGCAAAGCGAGCAATGTCCTTTCTTTGTAGCCCTTAAAAATGAAACAATTTAACTCCTTCTGACTTGAAGTTCACCACCTTCTCAAAACATGCTACGTGTCCATGGTGAGTTGACAGCCAATCCATCCGAGGATGACATCAAAGTCCAAGTCTTGAAAATCCAAGATGATGAGGTCGGCCAGCAATTCATTTTGCCCACTTGAACAACACACTCCTTATATATCCGGTCTGTGTCAACTTACTTGCCCAGCGAAGTCGAAATGGTTAACTCCCGCTCCAACGGACTAGATTCATCGAAAAAGCCCTTCCCGAAACTAGGTGAAACGAAGGAATGAGTGGATCTTGTGTCGATCAACACTCGGGCTAGACATTCATTTACTAGCAACGCTCCTGTGTAATTAAATAACTAACCTCAATAGATTTCAAATAAATAGCATATAGTACACAAGCTAACATATCATACAATAGCACGCATTCATAACTTAAAACTCTAGTATCCTTGCATACCTTGCATGACATCATCGGATGCACGTGTGTCTCTCTCTGACAAGGCAAAAACTCATCCTTGAGTTGCTTGACAAGGCTGTCGTGTAGAATGTGAGGACCTCGATGCTAGTGAAGAGCTTTGCTGAGAGGACTGTCTCATAGGGGGCCTACTCCCCTGGGACTGAGCCGGCATCTGGCGGCGGGGACAATTTCGAATCCTGTGGCCTTGATCACCACAATGAAAGCATCCCCCTGAAATCATCCGGCAATCTCTAGCCAAGTGTCTCCTCCCATAATATGTACATGACTCATATAAGTGGAGGGCGAGGAGCCTATATAGTTACCAGGCGTGAAGCCGGTGGAACATAAGGGCGAGAAGTTAGGGGTGCAGTGTACAACCTCTGTGACTGTGTTGGTCCTGAAGGCTGGTATGAAGTAGTCCTAGCTCTCTTCTCTACTGAGCCACTAGACTGGCCCTTCTCTATTCCCCTTCTCTTGAAGAATTCTTTAGAATTTGACTCTGCCAAGAGTGCTTTATCCACAACTTCTGAATATGTCTCATGCTTGAACATTGAGACTTGATCCTTAAGGTAGGCCTTCAATTCCCTTTCAAACTTTCGGGCCTTCATAGCCTCTGTCACTATCATGTGCAGAGCAAACCTGGATAGCTCGAAAAACTTGGCTTCATAAGCCACCACCGACATATTACCTTGCTCCAAGCTAATGAACTCCACTTCCTTCTTCTCCTTCATCCCAATGGGAAAATACTTCTTGTAAAAGACGTCCAACAATTCACCCCATATCCAATCTTGACCCTGTCGCGTCAAATCCCAAGTCCTAACTGTGGACCTCCACCAATGATCGGCCTCACCTTCAAGCATAAAGGTGGCCCATGTGACCCTCTTTGCCTCCGTAGGCAACAACAGAGAGAATATCTTTTCAAATTGCCGGATCCATGCTTCGACGGCTAACGGATCAATACTTCCACAAAATAACAGAGGCCTCATCCTCCGGAAAGCTTCTATTCTGGTTTGTGCTCGATTTTGATGAGCAGCTATAAGTGCGGCAGCAGGATTAGGCGAAGCAGGTTGCCTTGCTGCCAACATAGCCTAGGTCTTAGCTATGGATGCAAAGGCTTGAGCGAAGTCGGGTTGTTCATCACCCGAGGGAGCATCACTTCTACTGCCCCTTATATTGTATCCGCGACCCTGTGCCCCATGTCTCATGATTAATTCCTGAGAACGACAGAACCAGATGAGTCTAACTTGGATACCCATCTTATAACAAATTTAACCATCACTTAATTATTACTGAGCATCGAACCATACATCCGAGGTATACATATCAATGACATAATTTACAATTGTGTTCCTAGCATAGAACACTAAGTTCGGTTGGTTTTTAACCGGTTTTGACTAAGACTAACTTGTTAGTCTATACTTGGAATACGACTCTTTAAAATGACCCTAATGCCTTGTTTAATCATGGTATCAATTCTAAGTGACCTTAGGGACGCTAATGCCTAGAGCTCTGATACCACTTTTGTCATGCCCCAAAATACCCCCTAGGAGTTAAGGGATACTTTAGTTGTGACTATTCTTAACCTGTCAAACCATCCTGTAATGAACAAGGTAAAACATCTTAAAATGCGAACATATAATAGAGTGCAGAAGCCTAAATAGTGCGGAAGCTTGAATAAACGATTTCTTTTCTTTCTTCTCTATCCCATATCAGTATTCCAAGTTCATATACAAACATAAGCAGTAAAGGTCGACATACCCACCTATCAAAATACAAAAAGAACTCTCACCATCACCTCACTCAACAATAATCTAAGTATAACCACACATCCAAATCTCTATCCTCCTGTGACTGCATCAGGATAGGTGGCTCTCTTTCCTCCACATACTCTTCCTCAACCCATGGCTCAGGGTTGAGGGCATCCCCCGGACTTGTCGACATGAAATGTACAGCTCAGTATGAAATACTCAGCGAGTACAAGCTACTAGCTAACAATAGTAATAACTACTACAATAGTGTAACGGAAATGAACAACGCAATTCATAACATCAGTTGTAAAGAAATACTATGATCATGACATGCATGGGATAATGCAAAATTTTTGATAAAATCATACTTCAAAAGTCATGTCTTGTTCTTGAAAATAGCCTTTCGTGTTTGCAAAACTTCTTGTCGTGACAAAAACTTGTTTTTGTCTCATGGGAATCACATGTATCTTGTCTTACTTGGAATCACTTGTCTTGTCATATTTTGACATGTCTTGACTTGTGTTGCCATGTTTTACTTGTGAGCCAGATGTTAGTGCCCTTTGTAGTGACTTGTGAGCTGGATACGTAAGTATTCTTTAGCGAAACATGAATAGAAAGCAACTTGTGAGCCAGATACATAAGTATCCTTCAGCGAAATAGAAAAGGGGTACACCAACATCCTTGACCGCCCCTCTGTTCAGCCTTTTCAACTTGTTTTCTTGTGAGCCAGGTATGACATATCTTGCGATATGCCCTACCCTTGACCGGCCCGATGTCCAGCTTTATCATGTTTGTTTACTTGTGAGCTAGGTATGACATATCTTGAGGATATGCCCTGCCCTTGACCGGCCCGATGTCCAGCTTTATCATTCGTATCGTAAATCACATGTCATGTTTTCGTTTCTTTTCGTATATACTTATACTTTAGAAAACTCGGTTCATTCGTGCATGCGTGTGTGTGTGGCACTTGTGGTGATTATGATGACATGTACCCTAAACGAATGGCATATGAAAATTCAATTCTTACTGAAATCATGTGTGAATGTACACTAGCATATAGAGTATGGGATCATGGTTCTCATTTTAGGAAAAAGGTACACAATTCATGCATTTCATATTATTCTTAAAACTTGTTAGTATCTCATTCTTGCATTTCATCAAGCACTTGGTAAGCATCACATTTATGGTCATTTTATTCAAGTTCTTAGATTCATACATTTCACCAAACACAAGGGGTGTGTCCATTATGAGTGCAATGCCCTTCCACCATTTTCCATCACCCAACATTCATCACAAACATGGCATCCAATCGCCTTAACCATTCACCCCAGACATCCACATTCACTCCATTTATCTTGCCTATTGTTAGGGATAATCATGTAACTCAAGAAAAATGGGAAACACAATATCAATTTCATCTTTTTTGGAAGAGAAACCTAGGTTATTACTAAGCTAGTTAGGAGGGTGTACTAACCTTGATGATCAACCCTTGATCTTGAAGAAAACCCTTTGATTTGGAGTCCCAACCTTGAGGAAGAACACCACCTTGGAGATTTGAAGAACCCTTGCTTGAATGAGGAAGATCCAACCTTGTTTGAGCTTCCCTTGAACTTCAATCCAAACCCTCCCTTGGAAAATCCTTAATTTCTTCCTCTCCTCTTGATCCTCTAAGAAAACCTCCAAATGAATCCCCTTAAAAAATAAGGGTTTAAAACCCTCAATTTCAGAATCAGCACACACGTGCGATTGATCGCACACTAACTGCGATCGATTGCTGATCCAGTGCGATCGAGCACACCCTAGGGCGATCTTTCGCACATGAACCCGAAAGTTTTGGTTTGATTTTTCTCTGCATGCTATCGATCGCACACACTTGCGATCAATCACAAATCCCTACGATCTATCGTACATGGAGTCCCATCTATCGCACTTGGTCCAAAAATTTTGGGACCAATTTTGCCTACATGCGATCCCCAGGGGTGTTTCCAACCTCATTTTCACCATCCTTAGGGTCCTAAACCCCCTTTTTCAAGCTGTACTTGGGTCGCTAACACCCATTTTATCATAAAACGTCAATTCAAACACATGGAAAGCCATTTGGCTTTGAATACACTATTCATTAGCCAAAGATGGTTCCGGGGTGCTACATAAAACAACTAGAAGACATAAAATACGGTCAGGAGTCGACCAGTGCTCAAGAGGGGTCGACCGGTCCACCACTAGTCAACCAGAGGTATGAGTGGTCGACCACACAAAGTGCAACTCTTGAAAAAGTCTCATGCAAAAAAAAAATATATGAGTGGTCGACCACTATAAGGAGCGGTCGACCGCTAGGCTAGGGGTTGATCCCTCATATAAGTTGTCGACTTGTAATGACCCCAAAATCCCACAAGGCTAAAATAGGACTTTGGAATTGCCACATTACTTAACCTGCTTAAAGACCATGCATTCAAGGCTTACTACACGAGTCTCCAAAAATGAGAGTAATAAAATTCCAATATATAAGCTATAACCAACCTGCACAAGTCTACGGTCAACATGTAAAACTCACTATATACCAAAAGGTATGAAATGCACAACTATAAAAAGTCTACTGAGCAACATCATCATTCTGATACAAAACTCCCTCAACCAACGAAACATAAACTAAGAGGTATAGCCACCCAAGACTCCGGCTCCTTCCTCGATGGGCTCACCTTCTCCTCCTTCCTCAATGTAAGTTTCCTCAACCCACGGCTCCGCCGTGTACTCCTGCTCTAAACCTGCCAAGACAAAAGTCCGGCTGAGTACAAATCTACTCGGTGTATATAAAATCCAACCAACAATAATAATACACCTGCATTTAGTTAGAAACATATCCAATAGCATGATAACATAATCAGAGTACGGAAGAACGTGTATGCATATACATCATATCATCACCTTGACTTGTGTACTTGTGGGAATCTTAGACTTAGAAGACAATACACTTATGAACTGCTTATGCTTATGAGACCACGTGCTTGTGAGATGCTTATGCTTATGCACTTATTCAGATCATACAATGATGTGACATGCCGTTCTTGGCGGATACGGACCATGTCTAAGAATCAAATGGTTGACATGCCGTTCTTGGCATATACGGACCATGCCTAAGAATCAAATGTAATTGACATGCCGTTGTTGGCAGATACGGACCATGCCATGCTTATGCTTATTCAGAATGTCATACGTATGCCATGCTCATGCTTATGGTCCACATGTGTGACTTGTGAGACTCTTATCTTAACATACACGTGCATATGTGCTTAAGTGTTGAAATTTACATTCGAGTTGGTAATTGCTTAGATTCCGATCTCCCACCATGGAAACTCCACTATACTGTCCCATACCAAATAGTTAGAGAATTCCCGGTTTTAGAGATGTTCCTCTAAGTTCTTACCTTCCCGACTATCAATTTCCACGCAAGTAATTAGACATACTTAACAAACAATTCACATATACATATCTTACCATAATTCATGTAACGCCCCAAAATACCCTCTAGGAGTTTAGGGATATTTTAGGTGTCACACTGCGAACCTATCAAACCATCCTGTAATGCACAAGATAAAATACAGTACTCATAACGATAATCAGAGCGCGGAAGCTATCATATATGCGGAAGCGTAAACAAATTTTCATTTCTTCTGATGATCCAAAATAGTATTCCAAGTTAACATAAATACAAGACATGTCTAAGCCTAAGGTGGACAGGCCCACCTGTCAAAATATCAAAATACACTAAACCCTCTCATACTCTCCCCTCAACAGTAGTCGAGGTATGGCCACGCATCGAGGTCTCGGTCCGCCTGAGACTGTAATGGAATAGCCGGCTCTCTCTCCTCTATATACTCTTCCTCGACCCAAGGCTCCGGGTCGAGGGCTCCCTCAGTACCTGCCGACATGAAAGTACGGCTGAGCATGGAATACTCAGCGAGTACAAGCTACTAGCAGACCATAACAATAATAAAGCACACAATAGTAATATCATACAAGCAGTAATAGAAACATCACAAAGAAACAGTATAGGGCATAACACAATACAATCATCCTGACGTGCGTACATGAATGCGAAAACGCCGATAAAACTCATGCTTGAAAACCCATGTCATGTCCCGGTATGCCTCGTAGAAATCATGTATGCGTGCATGCATGAATGCATGATCATCATCTTGTAAACCTCCATCTTGTAAACTTGTGAGCCAGAGGCTAGCACCTGAATCTCCCTGGGCTGCCAACCTCCTTGATATGCAATGCACTTGTAAGCCAGAGGTTAGTACTCGAATGTCCCTGGGCTACCAACCTCCTTGTTATGAAATGCACTTGTTTTCTTGTGAGCCAGAGGTTAGTACCCGAATCCTCCCTGGGCTACCAACCTCCTTGACAATAGGTGATTTTTATTACTTGTTTAGTTTTCTTGTGAGCCAGAGGCTAGTACCCGAATGTCCCTAGGCTACCAACCTCCTTGACAATAGGTGTTTTAGGGGTTATCTTGTGAGCCAGAGGTTAGTACCCGAAACGTCCCTGGGCTACCAACCTCCTTGACATGCAATATTTTCTTGTTGTTTATTATATGCACATGCTCTTGAAATCTCGGTTCATGCTATCATGCGTGCTCGTGTACATGTCCATAGTGACAATCATGATAATGGGAATAACCAAAATATGACATTTCAATTCAATTCATGATATGAACATAGGTAACATAAGTAGTTTGCATAACATTTGATCAATTTATCATTTCTAAGAACGCGCACATAAAACCCATTTCCATATTCTTCATTGAGATCATTTATTCATAGTTTAGGTATTTTGTCAAACACTTTCATACATTATTCCTTAGTAGTTTATCTCCTTCTTTTAAATGCATATTTTCCATTCAATCACGCAATGGTAAGTTTGTTATTTGTACTATGCCCATCCTCCATTTTCCAATCCACAACCCACACATCATACATCACACATTCGCATCCAATCGCCGTATCCAATCTCCCATCCACACATTCATTCCATTCCCCTTATCTTGTTTATATTTGTTGAGTTAATACAATACATAGGGAAGGAAAAGCATAATATATATAATCACCATTTGCACTAGAAAACCTAGGTTATTGCTAGGGAAAGTTAGTAGGGTGTACTAACCTTAGATCAAGGTTTGATCTTGAAGAAACCTTGAAATAGAAGCTCTATTTGGAAGGAGGAAGCCTTTGCTTGAAGGGGACTTGAGTTGGGGGAAGAAACCTCTTTCAAAACGTGAGTGAGTGCTGCCCTAGCTTGGAGAATGCACCTCCACACGAGCTTGAGTTGAAATCTTGAAGAAAACGTGCTTGGGGACGATCTAGGGTCTTCACCCCTTTGATTTCTTCTCCAAAAGCAACCTAGGTTTAGAGCTTTCTCCTCTTCTCTCTCTATCTCTCAAAATCCCTCAAATGTTGTAAGTGAGGCCTCAAAGGGTCGAGCAAACCCTTATGGGTAAGGGTTTAACACCCAAAAGACGAAAACGCCCTTACTAAAATTTCTGCAAAAACGCGAAGACCGAGCGATCGGTGGCTATGACCGATCGATCGGTTGCCTACCGAGCGATCGGTGTTTATGACCGATCGATCGGTTAAAAACTCACTCTCTGAAAAAATTTCCCCATACAAAATTTCTGACCGTGCGATAGCTACCGATCGATTGGTTATGGACCAATCGATCGCTGACTGGACCGAACGATCGGTGCTCTGTATGTCTGGACTGTTTTGACCATATCTTTTGACTCGCTCGTCAGATTTCGACGATTCAACTTGCGTTGGATCCGTCTTTCGAAAACGAACATTTCTGACGTTTCAGAATTTTCGATTTCTCCCTTATTTATTAATTAGGCTATAAAAACGGCCAATTAGCTATGAAGGTGGTATTCATTAAGGATGAAAAAGTCTGGGGTGCTACATTCTCCCCCCCTTACAATTTAAACAACTTAGCATAACAATTTGAAGCAAAATTACAAGTCATACATAAAATCATTCAAACAACTCGGGGTACTTCGCCTTGACTTCGGCCTCACGTTCCCATGTAGCCTCTTCTCGAGCGTGATGTTGCCATTGCACGAGAACTAGCGGAATAGTCTTGTTGCGAAGTACTTGGTCTCTTCGATCCAAAATATGAACCGGCTTCTCAACTAAAGTGAGGTCCTCTCGGATCTCAATCGGATCAAGCTCGATGACATGAGAAGGATCCGAGATGTACTTCCGGAGCATAGAGACATGAAATACATTGTGGACCGCCGCCATGTGAGCGGGCAAAGCAACACGGTAAGCCACCTCGCCAACTCGAGTAATGATCTCGAACGGACCCACATATCTCGGGCTAAGCTTGCCTCTCTTCCCGAATCGCATAACACCTTTGGTCGGTGAAATCCTTACAAACACAAAATCGCCGACTCGGAATTCAAGATCCCTCCTTCGGTTGTCGGCATAGCTTTTCTGTCTATCTTGTGTGGTCTTTAACCTCTCCCGGATAAGATTGACCCTATCCGCGGTTTGTTCAATTAACTCGGGGCCCAAAATCTTTCTTTCTCCCACTTCATCCCAATACAACGGGGATCTACAACTCCTTCCGTACAAAGCCTCGAAAGGCGCCATTTGTATGCTTTCTTGATAACTGTTGTTGTAAGCGAATTCCTCCAAAGGTAGGTGATCTTCCCAACTTCCCTTGAAATCTAGCATACATGCTCGGAGCATATCTTCAATAACCTGATTCACCCTCTCGGTTTGCCCGTCGGTTTGTGGGTGGAAAGCTGTGCTAAAGTCTAATCGGGAGCCCATTGCACCTTGAAAACTTTTCCAAAACCTGGATGTGAATCTTAGGTCTCTATCCGACACAATACTCACTGGCACCCCGTGTAATCGGACTATTTCCTTGATGTATAGCTCCGCTAACTGATTGGAGTTGAATGTAGTCCGGTACGGTAAGAAATGAGCGGACTTCGTGAGTCTATCGACAACTACCCATATAGCATCAGTCTTCCTAACCGTCTTCGGCAACCCTACGATGAAGTCCATAGAGATATGTTCCCATTTCCACTCGGGAATAGGGAGGGACTGCAAAAGACCCGCTGGTCTCAAATGCTCTGCTTTCACCTGTTGGCATACCAAACACCGTGCCACATACTCCGCAACCTCCCTCTTCATGTTTCGCCACCAAAAGTGACTCTTGAGGTTCCGATACATCTTTGTCCCCCCGGGATGCACTGTATACTTAGACCGGTGAGCTTCGTCCATAATCTCTCTCTGAAGGTCTGCATTGGCTGGGACACAAAGCCTTCCCTTGAATGTAATAGCACCTCGGCTAGTGAGAGAGAAGTCCGTACTACTCTTGGCCACTTCCTTATCCCGGAAAGCCAACAAGTCAGTGTCTGTGGCTTGATACTCCTGGATCAAGTCTATAAGGTACGGCCGAACTGTAACATTCCCCAAAACCGGACTGCGGATAGAATCGTTCACACTTATGTCTAGATTTGCCAAATCGTCTAACAGTCTCCATTCCCGCACCAAAATGTGAGCCAACAACCCCGATGGTTTCCGACTCAAAGCGTCTGCCACCACATTTGCTTTTCCCGGGTGATATTGGATCGTGCACTCATAGTCTTTTAAGAACTCAATCCAACGCCGTTGTCGCAAATTGAGCTCTTTTTGGGAAAAGAGGTACTTGAGGCTCTTGTGGTCCGTGTACATATAGAACTCCACCCCGTACAGATAATGTCGCCAAATTTTAAGTGCAAACACGACCGCCGCAAGCTCCAAGTTGTGAGTGGGGTAGTTCTTTTCATGCTCTTTCAACTGCCTTGATGCATAGGCAATGACCTTCTTGTGTTGCATTAGGACACACCCGAGTCCAACATGCGAGGCATCACTGAACACCTCATACCCAAAAGGTCCAGATGGCACAGTAAGGACAGGGGCTGTGGTGAGGCGTTTCTTCAACTCTTGGAAACTTACTTCACATCGGTCACTCCAACTGAACTTTGCATTTTTCCTTGTCAAGTAGGTGAGAGGTGCAGCCAAACTAGAGAATCCCTCCACAAATCTCCGGTAGTAGCCTGCCAATCCGAGGAAACTACGTATCTCCGTGACGCTCTTGGGCCTCTCCCAACTCATGACTGCCTCAACCTTGGCTGGATCTACAAAAATGCCCTCGGCCGACACCACATGTCCAAGAAATGCGACATTCTCTAACCAGAACTCGCACTTACTCAATTTGGCATATAGCCTATGCTCTCTCAACATCTCCAGAGCAAGGCGGAGGTCTCGTGCGTGATCTTCCCGTGTCCGGGAATACACCAAAATGTCATCAATGAATACAATCACGCATCGATCCAAGTAAGATCGGAACACCCGGTTCATCAAATCCATGAATGCCGCCGGTGCATTCGTCAGCCCAAAAGGCATGACAAGGAATTCGTAATGCCCATACCGAGTCCTAAAAGCCGTCTTAGGAACATCTTCCGCCTTGATCCTTAATTGATGATACCCCGATCTAAGATCAATTTTGGAGAAGAATCTCGCTCCCTTCAGTTGGTCGAACAAGTCATCGATCCTTGGCAAGGGATAACGATTCTTGATGGTTACCTTGTTCAACTGACGGTAGTCTATACACATCCTCATAGACCCGTCCTTCTTCTTCACAAAGAGAACCGGAGCTCCCCACGGCGAGACACTTGGTTGGATGAAACCAAGTTGTTGTAACTCCTCAATTTGCTTCTTCAATTCTTCAAGCTCTATCGAGGCCATTCTATATGGGGCTCTTGAAATCGGAGCGGTGCCCGGAGTAAGCTCTATAGCGAACTCAATCTCCCAATTCGGAGGTAACCCGGGAAGTTCCTCCGGAAACACGTCCAAGAAATCACTCACGACCGGAATGGCCGAAGAGTTTTGTGCTTCTAGGTTTGTTACACTCAAGGCTGCGAGGCGAGCAATGTCCCTCTCTCTTAACCCTCGGAAGTGAAAAGGCTTACCCCCTTCCGGCTTGAAATTCACCATCTTCTCAAAACACGCAACATGCCCGTGATGGTTTGACAACCAATCCATCCCTAAGATGACATCAAAATCCAAGTCTTGAAAATCTAGGACGATGAGATCGGCTAACAGTTCATTCTCCCCCACTTGAACCACACTATCCCTGAATATCTTGTCCGTATCAACTGACTTGCCGAGTGGAGTTGCAATGGTTAACTCCTGCTTTAACGGAGTAGCCTCAGTCAAAAATCCCTTTGCGAAACTAGGCGACACAAAGGAGTGAGTGGATCCTGTATCGATCAACACTCGGGCGAGACACTCGTTCACTAACAAAGCGCCTGTGCGATTAAGTAGTTACTATTAGTAGATTTCAAACAACAACAAGCATCATATATAGGTAATCCTTAGTATAAATAATCACATAATAAATCATAGAAATTTTACACAACTTAGACTCTAGAATTGTTGCGTACCTTGCACGACATCGTCGGATGCACGTGCGTCCCTCTCGGATAAGGCAAAGACTCGGCCCTGTGTGGCTGGGCGAGGAGGCCGGGTAGACTGTGAGGCCCTCGAAGCCTGAGAAGAGCTAGGCTGAGATGTCTGCCTAACCGGGGGCCTGCTCCCTGAAGACTGAGTTGGCAATTGACGCCGAGGACAATCTTTGACCATGTGGCCTTGGTCACCACAATGAAAGCAACTTCCTGAAACTCTCCGGCATTCTCCCGCTGGATGCCTCCTCCCACAAAGAGTGCAAACATCATGTAAATAGGAGGAAGGAGCATATCCCGTAGCCTGAGTAACTGCGGGGCGAGGAGCATATGAGGTAGCCGGGCGAAAAGCCGGTGGAGCAAAAGAGTGAGGGGCCTGTGGTGCCGAATACATCCTCTGTGACTGAGCGGGCCCTGCGGACTGATACAAGCTAGTCCTTGCCCTTTTTTCCCCTGAACTACTTGACTGTCCTTTCTCCATTCCTCTTCTCTTAAAGAACTCTTCGGAATTCGACTCGGCCAACAATGCCTTGTCCACGACTTCTGAATATGTCTCATGTCGGAACATCGAGACACGATCCTTGAGGTAGGCCTTCAACCCCCTCTCGAATTTCCGGGCCTTCATAGCCTCGGTCGCTATCATGTGTGGAGCAAATCGAGATAGCTCCGAAAATTTGGCTTCATAAGCCGCTACGGACATATTACCTTGCTCCAAGGTAATGAATTCGACTTCCATCTTTTCTTTCATCCCGACTGGGAAGTACTTCTTGTTGAAAACCTCCAAGAATTCCTCCCAAGTCCAATCTTGACCTTGCCGGGTCAACTCTCGGGTCCGAAATGCAGACTTCCACCAATGATCGGCCTCGCCTTCCAGCATAAAGGCGGCCCATGTGACCCTTTCCACTTCAGTAGGTGCTAATACCGAGAATATCTTCTCAAGTTGCCGGATCCAACCCTCGGCAACAAGTGGATCAATGCTTCCACAAAAAGTTGGAGGCCTCATCCTCCGAAAAGCTTCTATCCCGGCTTGGGCTCGGTTAGGAGGAGCCGGTATAAGTGCCGCATTAGGCGGAGTGGCCGGTTGCCTTGCCGCCAACATAGCCAAAGTCTCAGCTATGGATGCGAATGCTTGGGCAAAGTCGGGTTGATCATCACCCGATGGAGCATCACCTCCATTTCCCCTCGTGTTGTACCCGCGACCCCGGGTATTGCGTCTCATGATTTCTCCTGAGAACGACAATACAGCATGAGTCTAACTTGGATACGCATTTAGTACAAATTTCGCAATTCACTCAATACATATTCATCAAGCACATTTAATAAGTACAACACAAATAATGTACACATGGTATATAACACAATAGCATAACATACAATCCGTGTTCCTAGTGTAGGACTCTATGTTCGGTTGAAGTTCAACCCATTTTGACTAAGACTAACTTGTTAGTCTATACTTGGAATACAACTCTCTAAGGTGATTCTAATACTTTGTTCAATCATCTAAGTGACCCTAGGGACTCTAATGCCTAGAGCTCTGATACCACTCTGTAACGCCCCAAAATACCCCCTAGGAGTTTAGGGATATTTTAGGTGTCACACTGCGAACCTATCAAACCATCCTGTAATGCACAAGATAAAATACAGTACTCATAACGATAATCAGAGCGCGGAAGCTATCATATATGCGGAAGCGTAAACAAATTTTCATTTCTTCTGATGATCCAAAATAGTATTCCAAGTTAACATAAATACAAGACATGTCTAAGCCTAAGGTGGACAGGCCCACCTGTCAAAATATCAAAATACACCAAACCCTCTCATACTCTCCCCTCAACAGTAGTCGAGGTATGGCCACGCATCGAGGTCTCGGTCCGCCTGAGACTGTAATGGAATAGCCGGCTCTCTCTCCTCTATATACTCTTCCTCGACCCAAGGCTCCGGGTCGAGGGCTCCCTCAGTACCTGCCGACATGAAAGTACGGCTGAGCATGGAATACTCAGCGAGTACAAGCTACTAGCAGACCATAACAATAATAAAGCACACAATAGTAATATCATACAAGCAGTAATAGAAACATCACAAAGAAACAGTATAGGGCATAACACAATACAATCATCCTGACGTGCGTACATGAATGCGAAAACGCCGATAAAACTCATGCTTGAAAACCCATGTCATGTCCCGGTATGCCTCGTAGAAATCATGTATGCGTGCATGCATGAATGCATGATCATCATCTTGTAAACCTCCATCTTGTAAACTTGTGAGCCAGAGGCTAGCACCCGAATCTCCCTGGGCTGCCAACCTCCTTGATATGCACTGCACTTGTGAGCCAGAGGTTAGTACCCGAATGTCCCTGGGCTACCAACCTCCTTGTTATGAAATGCACTTGTTTTCTTGTGAGCCAGAGGTTAGTACCCGAATCCTCCCTGGGCTACCAACCTCCTTGACAATAGGTGATTTTTATTACTTGTTTAGTTTTCTTGTGAGCCAGAGGCTAGTACCCGAATGTCCCTGGGCTACCAACCTCCTTGACAATAGGTGTTTTAGGGGTTATCTTGTGAGCCAGAGGTTAGTACCCGAATCGTCCCTGGGCTACCAACCTCCTTGACATGCAATATTTTCTTGTTGTTTATTATATGCACATGCTCTTGAAATCTCGGTTCATGCTATCATGCGTGCTCGTGTACATGTCCATAGTGACAATCATGATAATGGGAATAACCAAAATATGACATTTCAATTCAATTCATGATATGAACATAGGTAACATAAGTAGTTTGCATAACATTTGATCAATTTATCATTTCTAAGAACGCGCACATAAAACCCATTTCCATATTCTTCATTGAGATCATTTATTCATAGTTTAGGTATTTTGTCAAACACTTTCATACATTATTCCTTAGTAGTTTATCTCCTTCTTTTAAATGCATATTTTCCATTCAATCACGCAATGGTAAGTTTGTTATTTGTACTATGCCCATCCTCCATTTTCCAATCCACAACCCACACATCATACATCACACATTCGGCATCCAATCGCCGTATCCAATCTCCCATCCACACATTCATTCCATTCCCCTTATCTTGTTTATATTTGTTGAGTTAATACAATGCATAGGGAAGGAAAAGCATAATATATATAATCACCATTTGCACTAGAAAACCTAGGTTATTGCTAGGGAAAGTTAGTAGGGTGTACTAACCTTAGATCAAGGTTTGATCTTGAAGAAACCTTGAAATAGAAGCTCTATTTGGAAGGAGGAAGCCTTTGCTTGAAGGGGACTTGAGTTGGGGGAAGAAACCTCTTTCAAAACGTGAGTGAGTGCTGCCCTAGCTTGGAGAATGCACCTCCACACGAGCTTGAGTTGAAATCTTGAAGAAAACGTGCTTGGGGACGATCTAGGGTCTTCACCCCTTTGATTTCTTCTCCAAAAGCAACCTAGGTTTAGAGCTTTCTCCTCTTCTCTCTCTATCTCTCAAAATCCCTCAAATGTTGTAAGTGAGGCCTCAAAGGGTCGAGCAAACCCTTATGGGTAAGGGTTTAACACCCAAAAGACGAAAACGCCCTTACTAAAATTTCTGCAAAAACGCGAAGACCGAGCGATCGGTGGCTATGACCGATCGATCGGTGTTTATGACCGATCGATCGGTTAAAAACTCACTCTCTGGAAAATTTCCCCATACAAAATTTCTGACCGTGCGATAGCTACCGATCGATCGGTTATGGACCGATCGATCGCTGACTGGACCGAGCGATCGGTGCTCTGTATGTCTGGACTGTTTTGACCATATCTTTTGACTCGCTCGTCGGATTTCGACGATTCAACTTGCGTTGGATCCGACTTTCGAAAACGAACATTTCTGACGTTTTAGAATTTTCGATTTCTCCCTTATTTATTAATTAGGCTATAAAAACGGCCAATTAGCTATGAAGGTGGTATTCATTTAGGATGAAAAAGTCTGGGGTGCTACAATTCATATCACAATTCATAATCAATTTACCACCATTTCATAAGAGTATAATAGCATTTATCCTTTCAAGCATTTTCACAAACACCTTGAGTACGCATAATGTGAATCCATTGCCATTCTACATTTTCAAGCATTCATCAAACCATAATTCATCCATACAATCAATTCACTATTCAAATCCACATATTAATCCCATCCTCCATACATTCCATCCACATTCTAATGCACATTTCCATTCACATTTCCATCAATAATTAGCTTACTTCATAGAAAATTTGGGAAAAATGCATTTAATCTCTATTCTATCATTCTTATCATAAGGAAAAACATTAAACATGAACCTTGAAGAGGGTTCTAATACCTTTCTAATGGTTGAAGAACCACTCAATTCCCATAAACGGTGCCAAAACTAGAGCTTCCTAAAGTTTAGAGTGTGATATGACATTCCTGAACTATAAGTTTGATTAAACCTTAATCACACTACACCCATTAGAGATACAATACAATAAACATTAAAACATCACAAGGACTATAATAGCCCTAATGCAATGCAATAAAAACATGAAAAAGATTCGGGTCTCTACATCCTCCCCCCTTAAAAGAATTTCGTCCTCGAAATTTACGTACCTTAGGTGAACAAGTTCGGGTACTTTTCACGGACTTCGGCTTCTCTCTCCCAAATAGCCTCTTCTCTAGAGTGATGCTCCCATTGGAAGAGTACAAGAGGAATGACCTTAGAACGCAAAACTTGCTCCTTCCGGTCCAAAATTTGAGCCGGTTGCTCCACTAGAGTCAAATCTTCCTGAATTTCCAATGGTTCCAAATGAATGACATGTGAAGGATCAGCAATGTACTTCCTTAACATAGAGATGTGAAAGACATTATGCACACCTTCCATGTGAGGTGGTAAGGCGACCCGATAAGCAACTTCCCCGACTCGGGTGATGATCTCAAAAGGCCCCACATATCTCGGACTAAACTTACCCCACTTGTCGAATCTCATCACCCCCTTCGTAGGTGAGATCCTTACAAACACAAAATCTCTGACTTGGAACTCAAGATCTCTCCTCCGAGTATTGGCATAGCTCTTTTGTCTACTCTGAGCTGCTTTCAACCTCTCCCTGATCAACTGAACTCTATCCACAGTCTGACCAACGAGCTCGGGACCCAAAAGCTTCCTCTCGCCAACTTCGTCCCAACACAAAGGTGAACGACAACTCCTCCCATAAAGTGCCTCAAACGGTGTCATCTGAATGCTAGCTTGATAGCTATTGTTGTAGGCAAATTCAACCAACGGCAAGTGATCAACCGAACTACCCTGAAAGTCTAACATGCAAGCTCGTAGCATGTCCTCTATGATCTGGTTCACTCTCTCAGTTTGCCCATCTGTCTACGGATGAAATGCCGTACTAAAATCCAAATGGGAACCTATGGCCTGCTGAAAACTCTTCCAGAATCTGGATGTAAATCTTGGATCTCGATTAGAAACAATGCTAACTGGCACTCCATGCAAACAGACTATCTCCTTGATATAGAGGTTAGCCAATTGGTTGGAGTTGAAAGTGGTCCGATATGGAAGAAAATGAGCTGATTTAGTCAATCGATAAACCACAACCCAAATGGCATTAAAGTTCTTGACCGTCTTTAGCAAACCAACAGCAAAATTCATGGAGATATTTTCCCACTTCCACTCGGGAATAGGAAGAGACTGAAGAAGTCCTGCTGGTTTCCTGTGTTCGACCTTCACTTACTGACACACCAAACACTTAGATACAAAGGTAGCCACATCCTTCTTCATACCTTTCCACCAGAAATACTTCTTGAGGTTCTGGTACATCTTAGTACCTCCCGGATGCACGGTGTACTTGGACTTGTGTGCTTCATCCAGAATCTCCCTTCTTAAATCCTCATCATCCGGAACACAAAGTCTACCCTTGAAACAAACTCAACCATCTCTCCAAGAGAAATCCTCAAACCCGCTATTAAGCGACTTATTCATAGCAGTGTGCAGTTCTTCATCATTCCATTGCAGGTCTTTAAACCTGTCTAATAGGGTTGGCCTGACCATAATGTTAGCCAACAAGGCTCCAGACGCTCCCACACTGAAACCCGCATCAAGGGTAGACACCTCTTCTAGTAACTTCCATTCTTGGACCATCAAGTATGCCAAGAACCTAGTAGGTCTCCTACTTAGCGCATCTACCACTACATTTGCTTTCCCCGGGTGGTACTGGATAGAGCAATCATAATCCTTGAGGAATTCCACCCAACAACACTGCCTCAAATTCAACTCTTTCTGCGAGAATAAATACTTTAGACTTTTGTGGTCGGTGAAAACTTCAAACTGCGCACCGTACAAGTAGTGTCTCCAGATCTTAAGAGCAAAAACCAAGGCTGCCAACTCCAAATCATGGGTAGGATAGTTCTTCTCGTAGTCTTTCAACTGCCGAGAAGCATAGGCAATCACCTTTCCGTGTTGCATAAGAACACAACCTAACCCAACGAGTGAGGCGTCATTATACAACACAAAACCTTCACTACTCGATGGAACAGTCAAGATCAGAGCGGTGGTGAGATGCTTCTTCAACTCAAGAAAACTCTTCTCACATTTCTCATTCCACTCGAATCTAACGTTCTTTCGAGTTAGGTGAGTAAGTGGAGCTGCCAAACTAGAGAAACCTTCCACAAATCTTCTGTAATATCCAGTTAGGCCCAAGAAGCTTCGCACCTCTGTAACACTCTTTGGCCTTCCCCATCCTTTCACTGCTTCTATCTTGGAAGGGTCAACTGAAATCCCCTCTTCTGACACCACATGGCCTAGAAATGCTACTTTTTCTAGCCAAAACTCGCACTTGCTAACCTTAGCATATAACTTATGCTCACGAAGTGTCTTCAGTGTGATCCAGAGATGCATCTCATGCTCCTTCTGTGTTCAGGAGTACACTAGAATGTCATCCACAAACACGATCACAAAGCGGTCCAGAGTTGACTTGAAGATTCTGTTCATGAGATCCATGAATGCTGCCGGGGCATTTGTTAAACCGAATGGCATGACTAGGAATTCAAAATGCCCATATCTGGTCCTGAATGCAGACTTAGGCACATCTTCCGCCTTTATCTTCAGTTGATGGTAGCCCGACCTTAAATCAATCTTGGAGAAGTATTTAGCTCCTTGCAACTGATCAAACAAGTCATCGATCCTAGGCAAAGGATATTTGTTCTTGATAGTGACCTTGTTCAGTTGCCGATAGTCGATGCACATCCTCATCGAACCATCCTTCTTCTTCACAAACAAAACAGGAGCTCCTCGAGGTGATACACTTGGGCGAATAAACCCAAGACCAAGCAATTCATCAATCTGCTCCTTAAGCTCTTTCAACTCTACTGGAGCCATCCTATACGGAGCTTTAGAAATAGGTGCCGTACTTGGAGCCAACTCAATTGCAAACTCTACTTCTCTATCCGGTGGCAAACCCGGTAAGTCTTTAGGAAAGACATCCATGAATTCCTTTACAACAGGGATACTTAAGGAATCTGGTGATTCCGAGGTAGTAAGACTCAATGCCGCAAAACGAGCTAAGTCTTTCTTCTTCAACCCTTGGAAACGGAAAGAAGGCTCACTGATTGGTCTAAAGTTGACTACCTTCCCAAAACAGTCAACATGCCCATGGTATTTGGAAAGCCAATCCATGCCTAGTATGACGTCGAAGTCTTGAAACTCAAGGACAATCAGATCAGCCAGCATCTCTCTCTGACCTACTTGAATGTCGCAATCTCGATAGACCTTATCAGTGATGACTGAACTACCGACAGGAGTAGCGATAGACAATTCACGATCTAACAGACTTGGCTCCGTCGGAAACTCTCGTGCAAAACTAGGTGTAACGAAGGAGAGAGTAGACCCAGTATCGATCAAAACATGAGCGAGAAAATCATTTATCAACAATGAGCCTGAATTAAATACACAAAGCCAATTTTGTTAAATCATGAATGCATATATACATCATACATCATACTACATAATTTTTAATATCACACACATAGCATCAAATCAATATTTTAATTAACTAAAAACACAATTAGACATACCCTGTACAACGTCGTCGGACGCCTGTGCATCCCGCTTTGAGGTAGCAAACACTCGACCCTGAGCTGATGGGCGAGGTTGCTGAGGTCTAAGACCCAGCGGTGGCCTCTACTGCACGGACTGCCTGCCTAGGGGCCTGACTCCCTGTGGCTGAGTCGACTAAAGCCCCTACTGAATGCGGAGTGGGCAATCTCTGATCCGGTGTGAGACCTCTCCACAATGGAAACAACCTCCAGTAATTGCCCTACACTCTCCCACTCTATGCCTCTTTCCGTACTGGCGGCATGCATCATACGACTGGGTACCAGCAGTAGGCGGAGCCACCTAAGATGCTCGAGGGGCTGCCTGAGTAGGCCTCTGATACGGGGTAGGCCTAGCAATGGGCATAGGACCTGCTATCCTCGGCCTCTTGTCCTGGGGGCCAAACCTGCTTGCTTGCATCTTCTCCCTCTTCTTCAAAAATTCCTGTGAATTCTTCTCAGCTATCAAGGCACGCTGGTACACCTCCCTACATGTTTCGAGCTGAAGTATCGAAACCTTCTCCCGAATAAAATCCTTCAAGCCTCGCTCAAACCTCTATGCCTTCATTCTCTCCGTAGCAATCAAGTGAGGAGCGAACCTAGAAAGCTCTACAAACTTGGCCTCATACTCAGCCACTGACATCCTCCCTTGCTCCAAGGTAGAAAATTCAATCTCCTTCTAATCTCTCACAAACACCGAGAAGTATCTCTCGTAGAAGATGTCGAGGAACTCTCCCCAAGTCCACTCTTGTCCGGCTCGCACCTTATTTCTCTGCGTAGATGCTGCCCTCCACCAATGCTCCGCTTCGCCTTCCATGACGAAGGAGGCCCATTTCACCCCTTGCTCATCGGTAGCCCAAGCACGGAAAAAATCTTCTCTAGTTGCATAATCCATAACTCGGCAACTGAGGGATCTGTACTACCATAGAAGGCTGGAGGACTCATCCTCTTAAAAGCTTCCACTCCGTTGTGACGGGGTGGGAGAACATCAATCTGCCTCTCTTGCCTGAATTGACCTGCCGCTAGTAATGCAGTTTACTGAGCCATAATTTCAGCCTGTCTCTCCATGGCTGCAGCAATAGCTTCCATGGCCCGACCCACATTAGCCTGGGGGGTACCGTTTGGAGTATCTCCATCAGTCACACTGCCTCCTCCATTCCTATTATTTCTTCCACCCCTTCCATTGCTTACAATCCTGAGAAGAAGAAAACAATCCATTTAGAACACACTCATATAAAAATTCCTAAGTCTACGCTTAATCACAACTCAATCCTCAACAATTTTAAAGTCCTGAACTTGATGTTGCTTCCCTAAGGTTCACATCTTCCTATATCCTATACTTAATATCTTAGCCCTAAGGACTCTAATGCCTTGTGCTCTGATACCACCTCTGTAACGAGCCCAAAATCCCACAAGGCTAAAATAGGACTTTGGAATCGTCACATTACTTAACCTGCTTAAAGACCATGCATTCAAGGCTTACTACACGAGTCTCCAAAAATGAGAGTAATAAAATTCCGATATATAAGCTATAACCAGCCTGCACAAGTCTACGGTCAACATATACAGCTCACTATAAACCAAAAGGTATGAAATGCACAACTATAAAAAGTCTACTGAGCAACATCATCAGTCTGATACAAAACTCTCTCAACCAACGAAACATAAACTAAGAGGTGTAGCCACCCAAGACTCCGACTCCTTCCTCGATGGGCTCACCTTCTCCTCCTTCCTCGATGTAAGTTTCCTCAACCCACGGCTCCGCCGTGTACTCCTGCTCTAAACCTGCCAAGACAAAAGTCCGGCTGAGTACAAATCTACTCGGTATATATAAAATCCAACCAACAATAATAATACACCTGCATTTAGTTAGAAACATATCCAATAGCATGATAACATAATCAGAGTACGGAAGAACGTGTGCGCATATACATCATATCATCACCTTGACTCGTGTACTTGTGAGAATCTTAGACTTAGAAGACAATACACTTATGAACTGCTTATGCTTATGAGACCACGTGCTTGTGAGATGCTTATAATTATGCACTTATTCAGATCATACAATGATGTGACATGCCGTTCTTGGCGGATACGGACCATGTCTAAGAATCAAATGGTTGACATGCCGTTCTTGGCGGATACGCGCCATGCCTAAGAATCAAATGTAATTGACATGCCATTCTTGGGGGATACGGACCATGCCATGCTTATGCTTATTCAGAATGTCATACGTATGCCATGCTCATGCTTGTGGTCCACATGTGTGACTTGTGAGACTCTTATCTTAACATACACATGCCTATGTGCTTAAGTGTCGAAATTAACATTCGAGTTGGTAATTGCTTAGATTCCGATCTCCCACCATGGAAAGTCCACTATACTGTCTCATACCAAATAGTTAGAGAATTCTTGGTTTGAGAGATGTTCCTCTAAGTTCTTACCTTCCCGACTATCAATTTCCATGCAAGTACTTAGACATACTTAACAAACAATTCACATATACATATCTTATCATAATTCATATCGCAATTCATAATCAATTTACTACCATTTCATAAGAGTATAATAGCATTTATCCTTTCAAGCATTTTCACAAACACCTTGAGTACGCATAATGTGAATCCATTGTCATTCTACATTTTCAAGCATTCATCAAACCATAATTCATCCATATAATCAATTCACTATTCAAATCCACATATTAATCCCATCCTCCATACATTTCCCATCCTCCATACATTTTGGTATCAGAGCGGGTTCACTAATTTATTAGTGCGATCTCATTCTATATTCGGTGAATATGAATCTCCAAAAAGAAGGAGGATCCATCTCTTGTCCCTCATTTTTTGATGGGAACAATTATGCTTATTGGAAAGCTCGTATGAGAGCCTTTCTAAAATCCTTGGATGAGAGAGTATGGATCTCTGTTGAACAAGGTTGGACCTCTCCAACAACGACCATAGATAATCAAACCGTCTCTAAACCTTCTACTAACTGGACCACTGTAGAACTTGAAAGTTGTAGATGGAACAATAAGGGTCTAAATGCAATCTTCATTGCTGTCACACCCGAAGAATTTCGGCGTATTTCTAAATGTGACACTTCGAAGGATGCATGGAACATTCTTAAACTTACCCATGAAAGGACTACAACAGTCAAGATCTCCAAACTTCCAATGCTTACTTCGAGAATGAATGATAATGAAACTTTTGATGGTTTTTATGCTGATCTGAGTGATATTGTTAATTCATGTTTTAACCTAGGAGAAAGTATATCTGAGTCCAAAATTGTTAGGAAGATCTTGAGATCTCTGCCTGAGAGATTTAGATCAAAAGTTACCGCCATCGAAGAGAGCAAAAATATTGATGCTCTCAAAATTGAAGAGTTGGTTGGTTCTCTCCAGACTTATGAGTTAAATCTACACCCATCTAAAAAACCAAAATCAATTGCCTTGAAATCTGTCAAGGAATCTATAGATGGTTTAGATAGTGACTCTGAGGAGGATGAAGAAGATATGGCTTTGCTTTCAAAGAAATTCAGAAAATTTTTGAAATTCAATAAAAGATTTAATCCGAATGGACAAAGATCTTTCGAAAAGCCTAAGTCCAAACACTATGAATATAAGAAACATCTTAAAAGTGTGGATAGTAAATCCCAAGGCGTTCAATGCTATGAATGTCAAGGCTTCGGCCATATTGCTGCTGATTGCTCAAATGAGAAGAAATCTAAGAGCAAGGCAAGGGATGATAGTGAATCTAAATCTGAAGAATCGAATAGTTCTTCTTGTGAGAAGATTAGGAATTACATGGCCTTCACTACTTCCATAAATGGGATTGAAGAATCTTCTTCAAATTTAAGTGTGAGTAACCAACACCATATTGACGGTGAGGATGATGAAGGGAGTCAAAATGACTCGAATTCTGAGGAAGATCTCGAGACAGCTTATGATGAGTTGTTTCAGGAATGCCTAAAGTTGAAAAAGGGTCAAATTTCCTTGACCAAAAAGGTTAAATTTATTCAAAAGGAAAGATATGCCTTAGACCAAGTGGCTTCTGGATTGAAAGCTCTTGTGTCTAAGCTTGAGGAAGAGAAGGCTTCCCTCCTTGTCAAGACTCAGCTTCTTGAATCTGATTTGCATGTTTGTCTTGATGAAAAGACAAGTCTTGAAATCAAGTTGGCTGATCATGAGCAAAATCAGAGGTGTGGAGATGAGAAGGGAACTTCATCCACCTCGAACACTGAGCCTGGTGATAAAAGGCACCCTCCTGAGAATAGGAAAGACCCTTCTACTCAGAAATTCATTCCTACATGTCATAAATGTGGAGTGAAGGGTCATATTAGGCCTCGATGTCCTAAACTTCGAAGAATGCCCAATCATGATTCTAGGAACCAAATCAATTTTAATGGGAATCTTCAAAGGAGAGTTGATATCCTAGTGGAGATGTCTAGGAAGTTAAATGATGATATATTGAATATCTATAATAACTCTAGACAGTGGCATGGTCATGACACTCCTTATGCTAGAAATAAAGGAGGTAACAGGGAGAACCATAATGCCCGCCATAATTCTAGGACTCAATCTTGGAATAGGAGGAACAGGAGGAAGAGGCAAAAGGTCATACCTACCTCAACTGAAACGGTTAGAGACCAACGGGTCAATCAAACTGCTAAAACTGTTTGGGTGAGAAAGGAAGACCTAAAGGCTTCACTTAGCCTGTGTCTATCATAGCCTAGGGTGTACTGTTAGTGTTCTATCTTGTCCTAGTGCTATGAAGTTTGTGTATACTAGTAGTTTTTTCTTTTTACTAGTTTTTATTTGCTATGGTCTATTTTTCTGTTTTATTTTTCAATCAAAAACATTGAAAAACTACAAAATCCAAAAAGATTTTTGTCATGTTGCCCTTGTAAGACTTGTATAATTTGCATTCTTTGTGTGATCTTTATTTCTATACTTGTCCAAAGTTGAACATGAGTTTGTTGCTGATTGAGGAAATATCACCTTCATAGTCTCTTGGTTAGGCTGAAAATTAGACTAGTTTTATCTTACACGGTTAGAGACTTATCCATGTGTGTATGCTTTGCACTATCACATGCACTTTGACTGATTCTGTTGAGATGTCTATTTCTTAATCTCTAGGTGTATGACTTATCCATAAAGTGTGACCTAGGATGACCTGTCTAGATTGACCCTATAGTTAGTCATCCCCATTTTGTGTATCCTCCATAAAAAAAAAAAATTGTTGCAATAAAAAGGGCTACCTACTAGGCTAGTGTGAAAGCTACTATTGGGTGCAAACAGTAGTAATGACTACCTATGTCAACAAGTTAGGTATCTTTCTGAGTTGCAAGAGTAAAAGCCCCTACTGCCAATAGAGAAGAGCTACCTACCTGGATAGTGTGAAAGCCAATATTGCATGAAAAGATATGTTCAGAAAAAGAACATCAAAATAGTGAGGATGTTTTTGACCAAAGTAAAATAAAAATATTAGGTCAAATCAAAATGGATAAAGGTGCACTAAAATGTAAAAAAAAATAAAAAATCAGCATAACTGGATCTAACTAGGTTTGACTTCTTAGATTTGAGTCTCTAGGAGTCCCCTTAGTGGTTAATGTTATATCCTTAGAAAGGGAAAGAAACTTTGATTTAGTATCTAGTCAGACCACTACTACACACAAAGCTTCACTTTTGAACTGTTCACTAATTGTGACTAAGTGAATTGGTTGTGCTTTAGCATTCCGTGAGATTTAATTAGATGTTTATCCTCAGTTGGTCTAATTAATCATGTTTTTTCCTTGGCCTAGTAATTTTAAATTACTATTGGTTGGAATGCTTATAATGCATGTTTGTGTGACACATGATATTTTTTAGTTTATTATTTTGTGTTTTTTCTTTTTTGTTGGCATGGGCCTTTCTAGTATGAGTTGCTCTGTCCTTTAGGTGGTGTCCTTGATCTTAGGGGGAGAAGATCAAGTTGTGGTGTTGAGGGAGAGTTTTTGCTTTATATTACTATATCTTGTTCT
Organism: Tetracentron sinense; assembly: GCA_015143295.1. Classification (NCBI taxonomy): domain Eukaryota; kingdom Viridiplantae; phylum Streptophyta; class Magnoliopsida; order Trochodendrales; family Trochodendraceae; genus Tetracentron; species Tetracentron sinense. The sequence continues at coordinate 32,998,980 of CM026563.1, read as the reverse complement.
CCGCTCTAAAGTCCCCTCATTGTCTACAGTTGCTTGTTTGTATTGTGGTTGCTTTGATATTACATATGTGATTAATTGGTATATCTATTGTGATATTGGCTTCCTACCTACCTTTGGCATTTTGTGCCAAAAAGGGGGAGAAGTTTTGAGCATACTTAAGTCTGCCTATGGCCTATGGATTATTATGTTTTATATCTATTTCTCCATGCTTCACAGGTATTCTTTGTTTTTAGCATGTGTAGATAACAGGTTGCAGACTTCGACATTGAATTGCATGACAAGTTTGATGAGTCATTTGTAAATTGTTACGTCATGTAATTTTATTTTTTGAGTCAAGTAAAGTTCATCTTTCATTTTATGAATCAGTTTTTGGAAGTCCGTCCTTTATATGTTTGTCTAGGAGTTTTGACACAGAATTGCCAAAGGGGGAGATTGTAAGTCCAAAACATCTTGGCTAATTCTGTATCAAAATGTAGGTCTAAGTGGAGTCATTTTTAAGTCAACCTGTCATACTTGGTAAAGCTTCAAAAAGCCGAAGAAAAGAGAAGAAATCTACATCAAGTATCACCTCCGGATCTAGGAAGGTAAGTGACTTAGTGACCCATTACCTAGGTTGGTTTTTGACTTAGAACACCTTTTTATCAACCTAGGAGGTTAGTATAATTCCATAAAAAAGTTATTGTATTCAAGTCATTCGAAATATTCGAAATTGGCTAAGTATGGAATGAAGGATCTATCCTTCTCCATGTTGGATAGATCGGTGGTGAAAAAATATGTATGAGGATTTTTTCCAGAGAGTTATGTTTTGAAGGATCTATCCTTGGTAATGACGGATAGATCGATCAACATATAGATAGATCTATCCTTGGTGTGATAGATAGATCCGCACTTGATTATTATTTTCCCTTAGTTAATAATTTAATTATTAAATCTTAAAAAGGGTAGAAAGAATTATAGGGAAAGCTAGCCATCCCCCCCTTAGGTTTGTTCGAATATTTTATTTGGGGTTCACCGAGTGATTTTTCAGGTGGGATGCCCACTTCATGGAGGTATTAATAACAATAATTGTTATTATTATTTAATTAGTATCTAATAGCTAATATCCTTATTGGATAAGGTTAGTTAGTTAGTTACTAATTAAAGATTTCTTGTTGGACAAGGAGTCTATTAGTTTCTTGCTAATCAAGGAATCCTAATTAGATTAGGATAAGGATAAGATTAGTTGGACACTAATGGATGAGATTAGTTTCTATTTTTTATTATTACTAATTAATTATGGAGAAACCAAATAGGAAACTAATTGAGGAATCCTTATTGGATAAGGATTAGGAAACTTTGGTTGCAAGCAACCAATAAAGCCTATAAAGAGGGTTGGACGTCCAAGGCTTTGGGCATTCTTTAATTTTCCAGAATTTCCAGATTTAGAAACCTCTCCCCTCTCCTCAAATCTCACGCCCAGCCCCTCTCTCTAGTGGTGTAAGGTCACCCCTCTCCCCTTTCTTCTCTTGTGTGTTCTAAGTTTTTAATAATCAAGAAGAAGAAAATCAAGGATCTGGATCATCAAGAAAGGTTCTTGATAATAAAGATTGGATCTTTTATTTAAGATTCCTAGAGCTGGGAATTTGGAAGGGCCATTAGCTTCCATTATAGAAAGCTTTAAAGGAAAAAGAAGGTTCGTGTGAATCGACAGGGAACTTGACACTTGTGAAGTTTTGCGAGTACTATTCTTATGTGGATTTGATTTAACAATTTCAAAGTCGCAAAGGTGAATGTTATTCTAACCTTCATTGAATAAAATCAATTAGAATCTTAGTCAGATCTTGGGATTCGATGTATGCCCCCCAAGAACTGTGTTTCTAAAATTAAAAAGAGGCATACTTTCAGGACCAACTCTCTAGACCTATTTTTTTGATCATGTAATTAGCCAAGACAAATTAGGATTTACAAACTCAAATAAAATAGTTGTTAGTAATAAAAATAAAGTAATACAAATATACTTCTAATGATTAAAAAAATTGAAATTACGTCAGTTAGGGAGTGGTTTATTTTCATATATTCTGTTTCTCACAACTATTGAATTAAAAATATTAACATTTAATAAAGGAACTAAAAATAAAACTAAGTTATAAAAGTCATATTTCACTGATAGAATAATTACATGTGATGCACATTAGTGGAAAAGAAAAAGAAAAAGAAAGTGAAAGTTATAAAACAATTACATATCATATTTTATTCGTGAAAATTATTAAATTTTCAAGGGAAAATAAATTAAAAATAAGAAGAACTAATTTATATTGATACAAACAATTAAAAATATATATATAAATAAGATAATTAGTGAATAAATTTTAAAATATCAGTTAAGACCCTCACACACATATTCTCCTATCATCATATGCATTAATTAGAAATTAACTACAGATAAAATCTGTAGCGAGTAGTTAAGGTGAAGTAAATATTTCTCATTAGATGGCTTTAATTGCCAAACAAAGTCTCAATATATGTTTCTCCCACTAAAAACGTAGTTGTTTGGAGAGTTTAGGAGAGGATTTTTAATGAATTAATAGGGACAAAAATGGAGAAAGATGTATAAGAAAAGAGAAAAGGGCAAGATAATGGCAAGCCGGAGATAGAGAGGAATGTAGCTTTCATCAAAGAGATAATAATGGAATATTGATCATTTAGGAAGTAGTCTTAACTTAGGGTTTGTTCTTTTGCTGAGACTTATAAATCTTGGCACTTTGCACTTTGTCATGGTAGCTGTTAGGAAATTTGAGTTACTTTGTCAAGCTTTCTAATAAGATTAATTCTTACCATCATGAGATTTTAAGTCTTACAATTTTTTATGAGAATTAAAATTATTAAGAAATTACAACCCAAAAGACGAAGAGCACAATACATCTAGTTCTCAAAATAAAATTTATAGTTGAAAGTATGCCTCTTTTTAATGTTAGAAACACAGTTCTTGGGGGGCATACATCGAATCCCAAGATCTGACTAAGATTCTAATTGATTTTATTCAATGAAGGTTAGAATAAGATTCACCTTTGAGACTTTGAAATTGTTAAGTCAAATCCACATAAGAATAGTACTCGTAAAACTTCACAAGTGTCAAGTCTCCTGTCGATTCATACAAACCTTCTTTTTCATTTAAAGCTTTTTCTAATGGAAGCTAATGACCCTTCCAAATTCTCAGCTCTAGGAATCTTGAATAAAAGATCCAATCTTTATTATCAAGAACCTTTCTTGATGATCAAGATCCTTGATCTTCTTCTTCTTGATTATTAAAAACTTAGAACACACAAGAGAAGAAAGGGGAGAGGGGTGACCGTACACCACTAGAGAGAGGAGCTGGGAGTGAGATTTGAGGAGAGGGGAGAGGTTTCCAAATCTTGAAATTTTGGAAAATTAAAGAATGCCCAAAGCCTTGGACGTCCAACCCTCTTTATAGGCTTTATTGGTTGCTTGCAACCAAAGTTTCCTAATCCTTATCCAATAAGGATTCCTCAATTAGTTTCCTATTTGGTTTCTCCATAATTAATTAGGAATAATCAAAAATAGAAACTAATCACATCCATTAGTGTCCAACTAATCTTATCCTTAACCTAATCTAATTAGGATTCCTTGATTAGCAAGAAACTAATAGACTCTTTGTCCAACAAGGAATCTTTAATTAGTAACTAACTCTAACTAACAAACTAACCTTATCTAATAAAGATATTAGCTATTAGATACTAATGAAATAATAATTATTATTATTATTATTAATACCTCCATGAAGTGGGCGTCCCACCCTAGGTAGGTCCCACCCCACATGCCTAAAGGGTTTCCAAAACCCTCTTGGTCACTTGAATTATTCTTTTATAATAATTCTCAATGGGTCCTACCCATTGGCTTTTCACATCCAATATGATTCCACCTTTTAGAGCTTCACTATACCATATAGTGATTACTTAGAGAAATTAATTAATTTAATTATCAATTAAATTAAATACTTTAAGAAGGTCCTTGTGTATGGGATTGAAAGGGATCTCCTATTTCTGGTTGTGGGACCAAGTACTCAACCTTTTGTTTAAAGCATTGTTACTAGGAAACACGTTTCCTAAAACTCCATTAGGATCATAGAATGTTATGTAAGTCCCTGGACTTCCACCAATCACAATTAATGTCCATTAACACAATGTGATTAACCTCCAGAAATTAGAGAATTGCTTGTAAGTACCATCTCACAATATATTTACAAATAAATCATTCCACATTCTGATATCACTTGTAAGCTTCCGGGATTGGAACAATTCCACTGTCTTAGTCCCTAGCTTATGAATAGAACCATTTCTCATGATTACTTTTTCATTGAACTGAACCTCCAAAACACTTTCGAAGAAACATTATAAAAGAACTGACATATATATTTATATATACTTTTCCATATTAAAAATATCAACTTCGATAAAAACCATTTTACCGAAAAGCACCAATACTGAATTTAACAGTTCAATTCAACAAGTATCACCTTGATATCATTATCTCCAATTAAGGAGTTGTGGATTCCTTATTGAATGTTTACACAATTCTCCAAACATTGTGTACATGACCCAACGTACCCGGGGTTAGTCCTATGTATTGGACATTGCCGATTGGCACATCAAAGCCATATAGACAAATGTCTGAGAAGATGTTAACCTCTCAGGTCTATGGACAATTTGTCAAATGGATAACCCTAATACAATCTGACAGTGTATTCCATAGGGTATCCACTAGTGACCCCGTTCAGTATTATGTACTTGTAAATATACTCACATATTAGTCAAGAGTCACCAATCTCTGTGACTGAGATTCATCACACTATCTCATAGAACTACACATGTGCAAGCCCTGCTGAAGTACGGCGCCCAACCAGTACTCTAAAGGTTTCGAACAATATTAAGTTTACAAAGAACCGGAAAATCATATCTCCTTGCAACCTTTGCATGATTTTCCTACAATGTTACCTATGGAACTTTATGTCATCATCATATGAGACAGTAATTAATATAAATACCCTTTATAGTTGGTTTTGTGAATATGATGATTGTCTAATCAACATAGGAAAGTCTCTTATTGGCTTTTGAGGGCATATATGTCCAACAATCTCCCACTTGCACTCTAAGCCAATTAGATGTAATGCCCATCTTCTCAGTGATGTTTCTCAAACACCAGCTGAAGCATAACTTAATATACATGGGTCTGTCATGTATGCTTTACCACAACTATTGTAGTGATGTAATAATACTTGCAACTCTTGCAAATTTATTTTTGATAACCACAGTCTTAAAAGACTAAACAAAAATGATACTATCCAACAGTCATTTTCAAAAGTTAACATGCTTATGCTTTACCATTGTGCAATGCTCCGGACTAATCTGACTAATATCTTATCATATCAACATATGATGAATATTCAGTCTAGTACAAGTATATTTTTTTATGATATAACATATCTAAGAGAAACAGATTCCATTCCATAAAGGTAGAAACTCTTTTCTTGGAATTTTACTTGCATAAAAACATGATTGTTATTGGGAGAATAACAATATCAATTTTCTTTTGTCTCTAAACCATTTAGGACTAGGTAAACATGATGTCAAAGTTTTTATCCTTCATTGCAAAATTACTAGATTAAATCTAAGAGAAGAATAATATTCATACTTCATTCACAATGAAAACAATATTATCTTTGCATAAAGCCAAGAAAGTAATTATGCTCCCACTACCTAATTTGCATACAAAGGATACTTTCATTCTTAGATGAAAATCAAACAGTTTGATTATTTCATCAGAATAAAAGTTAGTCCAACTACAGATTCTAGGACCTGTGGGTTCTAGTGTACTATTTAGGTATAGTGAGAGTAGAGAGTTGATCTCTATCAATTCTCATAGTCATTGGTCTATTGGGCTTCCGGTTCTAGAACAATTCTAGATTCAGTTTCTATTCTAAGAAACTTACATTCCTATTTACAAATATCTTTTGTTATCCAGGAATAGAGACTAAGTATCTCTAATGCGAATCCCAAGCTCATCTTCCATCAAATCATATCCAATATAATTCGATTTAACAACACCATCATGCTATGGTTTGTTATGAGAATTATCTGAGACAAGATGTAATGAGAGTAAATTATGAAATTTCTATTAAGAGGTACTGTTCTCAATCATGGAAGACTTATCTAGCTGTTTCTTTATTTCAATGCAGAATTCCTTGAACTTTTTAAAGAAGGTGAAATAAAGTTAGCTACCTCTTAATGGAAGATTCATATAATTACGATCATCCAACTTTTGTCTCATTCCCAAGTAGAAGTTTTATCTATTCGGATTTCTCCTTTTCCTTAACAAACATGCAACTATTGCACTTATGCAAGATCATACCAAGCATTAGGAGCTAGAGGTTCCAACAATTAAGTTGGACTTGATGAGTATACAAACTGGACAATCCTTCCAAAGGTTTGTCATGTATGCAATGACCAATTGCTTCACTATGAAGCACAATCCTTATACTTTCCTTTCTTCTCAGAAGAGCTCTTGTCCATACTTCCAGAATACCTTTCCAATAGAAAATCTTGGATTTCTTTCCTTTGCATAAATGCTCGGGATTTAGAAAACCCAACTCCTTTGAACATCTTTGCAAGTAGCATTGAACTCTTCAAAAGTTCTTAGCCATATGCAACATGTAGGATTTCAGACAATCTGATTTCCTATTTGTACAGCATAACCATATTAATGGACTGTGGGAGTTTGTCGAGGATCATATCTTCTAATCCCATAAATTTATCTCAATTTATCTTAGCACCAAGACTTGGGATTTATGATTCCAATGATCTCTATCATATTCTTTGTGACTGGGTTTCCCTAGTCAACTTGGTGTCCACTTGTCCTTTTATATAGTAAGTTGCCTAGCAGCCCTATTGTATTCTGTAAACATCTCAAATGACATGTACTATTAGTAGTGAGAACTTGGGCAATTCTTTAGATGGTAAGCACAAACTTGAGATTCTTTTTCCATTCCAAACACTTTGAATTGGTCAAGAGATTCTAATTAAAGTCTTGGTAAGGTGGTTATTGTCGCGTCCCAAAACCCACCCTAGGAGTTAGAGTGAATCTTGGACGACTCAATCATGACTTACATGACTTGCTTGACAAACCAACCTGCAAAAACCCACAGAGCATATACAATAGAGGACATTATAGCGGAAACATAACCATAAAACACAGCGGAAGTCTAATAAACCTCTAAGTATATACATATGGTCCAAGTTTATACAAAAAGTGACCAGAAGAAAGTGCGGACAGACCCGCCAAAATACATGGATATAATCTCTCATCCCACCCACAGCTAATCCTCTCAGAATCTACAACCACCTAATGGTAACCCTCAACTGGAGGTTCCTCAAAAGGCTCCTCGACGTACTCCTCCTCCACCCATGGACTCGGAGCACAGATATCAAATGGAGCAGCTGCTCCGCCGTCACCTGCCGACATAAGAAGTACGGCTGAGCATGGAATACTCAGCGGGTACTAAGCACTAACCAACAGTCATACCATACAGATAGCATACATAAAGGAGGAAGCAAGTTGCATATATAGAACATGAACAATTTATATCATACAAGGAAGCAAAACAATTTATAATCATGCTTGTATTTCGTAGAAAGCCGATGAAACCTCTTGAAAACATCGTGCACTTGACTTGACTTGAAAATACCATTTCCGTGCTTGAAACTTGTTATGTTGTCTTATCTTGTCATATCATGCGTGTCATGTCATGTCATGCGTGTCATGCGAGTATCATGCTTGCTTGTTCATAATTCAAACATGTTCACATGCCTAGTTGCCGTTCATAGTCCGTCACAACTAGTACCCTATATGTAGATGGGTATGCCTAGTTGCCGTTCATAGCCCGTCGCAACTAGCATCCGTGCGAAATGTGAATGCCTAGTTGCTGTTCATAGCCCGTCGCAACTAGCATCCATGCGTGATGTGTGATGCTATGCTATGCGTGTCATGCCATGCTATGCTATGCGTGTCATGCGATGCTATGCATGTCATGTGAGGGGATGGGAGACCTTTCCCTATGCAATGCATGATTGTCTTGCCCTTGTCAAAAGCGAAGTGAAACATATCTTAGGAGATGCCCCACCTCTACGTCCCATACTTAAAACATCGGTAAAATCACGTCATTTCATGCGTGCTCGTGAGATCGTGTGCATACTTGCAATTGGAATTAAATATGGCAATTTGGGGTAATTCACAAAGCATAGCATATAGCAATTTAAGGGAGTAATAATCTACGCATTTTAAGAAATGTAGGAAACACACTATCATGAACCCTAACAATTTAAAGAGCAATCAAGCGTAGGTTCCCTTAATTTATCATTTATTTTGTTCACCTTGGCATTTCATCAAACATGGGGTGTGTTCATTATTCACTTAAACCTAGATCATGCTTTTCTAGGTGGGTTATACTCACATCACACTTGTATGTTTATTATTAGTACAATGCCCTTCCCCATTCATTCATTTCATCATTCACACGGCATCCATTCGCCAACATCCATCTCCATTTACCATACATACCACCCATCTCATAATATATATATATATATGAAGGAATACAAGAAGAAATAAGGAAAGGAGAGGCTATAACTAGGAGGGTAGTAAAAAGCACCGACCTTGATCAAGTGAGGAAGAAATCACCCTTTTCAAAACGACCGTGAGTTGCTGCCCTAGCTTGAGGAGAGTGCCCCACACGAGCTCCACGAATGCTTGAACCGAAATCTTGAAGAAATCGGGCTTGAGGTTGATCTAGGGTTTCAAAACCCTTTGATTTCTCTCCAAAATGGAAACCTAGGTTTTGGAAAACCTTCTCCTTTCTCTCTATCTCTCAAAAGACTCTAAGGGTTGTGTATGAACCCTCAAATGATCGGGCAAAGCCTTTAAGGTATGAGTGAAACGCCCAAAAGACGAAAACACCCTTTGTCGCGACCCAAAACCCACCCTAGGAGTTAGAGTGAATCTTGGACGACTCAATCATGACTTACATGACTTGCTTGACAAACCAACCTGCAAAACCCCCACAGAGCATATACAATAGAGGACATTATAGCGGAAACATAACTATAAAACACAGCGGAAGTCTAACAAACCTCTAAGTATATACATATGGTCCAAGTTTATACAAAAAGGTAACCAAAAGAAAGTGCGGACAGACCCGCCAAAATACATGGATAAAATCTCTCATCTCACCCACAGCTAATCCTCTCAGAATCTACAACCACCTAATGGTAACCCTCAACTGGAGGTTCCTCAAAAGGCTCCTCGACGTACTCCTCCTCCACCCATGGACTCGGAGCACAGATATCAAATGGAGCAGCTGCTCCGCCGTCACCTGCCGACATAAGAAGTACGGCTGAGCATGGAATACTCAGCGGGTACTAAGCACTAACCAACAGTCATAGCATACAGATAGCATACATAAAAGAGGAAGCAAGTTGCACATATAGAACATGAACAATTTATATCATACAAGGAAACAAAACAATTTATAATCATGCTTGTATTTCGTAGAAAGCCGATGAAACCTCTTGAAAACATCGTGCACTTGACTTGACTTGAAAATACCATTTCCGTGCTTGAAACTTGTTATGTTGTCTTATCTTGTCATATCATGCGTGTCATGTCATGTCATGCGTGTCATGCGAGTATCATGCTTGCTTGTTCATAATTTAAACATGTTCACATGCCGAGTTGCCGTTCATAGTCCGTCACAACTAGTACCCTATATGCAGATGGGTATGCCTAGTTGCCGTTCATAGCCCGTCGCAACTAGCATCCATGCAGAATGTGAATGCCTAGTTGCCGTTCATAGCCCGTCGCAACTTGCATCCATGCAGAATGTGAATGCCTAGTTGCCGTTCATAGCCCGTCGCAACTTGCATCCATGCAGAATGTGTGATGCTATGCTATGCGTGTCATGCCATGCTATGCTATGCGTGTCATGCGATGCTATGCATGATTGTCTTGCCCTTGTCAAAAGCGAAGTGAAACATATCTTAGGATATGCCCCACCTCTACGTCCCATACTCAAAACATCGGTAAATCACGTCATTTCATGCGTGCTCGTGAGATCGTGTGCATACTTGCATTTGGAATTAAATATGACAATTTGGAGTGATTCACAAGGCATAGCATATAACAATTTAAGTAATTAATAATCTACACATTTTAAGAAATGTAAGAAACACACTATCATGAACCCTAACAAATTTCAAGAGCAATTAAACATGGGTTCCCTTAATTTATCATTTATTTTATTCACCTTGGCATTTCATCAAACATGTGGTGTGTTCATTATTCACTTAAACCTAAGTCATGCTTTTCTATGTGGGTTATGCTCACATCACACTTGTATGTTCATTATTAGTACAATGCCCTTTCCCATTCGTTCATCACATCATCCACACGGCATCCATTCGCCAACATCCATCTCCATTCACCATTCATAACACCAATCTCATAACACATATATAGGTGAAAGAAAACAAGAAGAAATAAAGGAAAAGAGAAGCTATAACTAGGAGGGTAGTAAGAAGTACCGACCTTGACAAATGGGGGAAGAAATCCTCCACCAAACGCACGTGAGTTGCTGCCCTAGCTTGAGGAGAGTGCCCCACACGAGCTCCACGAATGCTTGAACCGAAATCTTGAAGAAATCGGGCTTGAGGTTGATCTAGGGTTTCAAAACCCTTTGATTTCTCTCCAAAATGGAAACCTAGGTTTTGGAAAACCTTCTCCTTTCTCTCTATCTCTCAAAAGACTCTAAGGGTTGTGTATGAACCCTCAAATGATCGGGCAAAGCCTTTAAGGTATGAGTGAAACGCCCAAAAGACGAAAACACCCTTACTAAGTTTTCTGCAAAAACGCGCGTACCGAGCGATCGGTGTTAATGACCGATCGATCGGTTGCCTACCGATCGATCGGTTTCATAACCGAGCGATCGGTTAAAATTTCACTCTCTGGAAAATTTCCCCATACAAAAATCTTGACCAGTCGATAGCCTCCGAGCGATCGGTTTTGGACCGATCGATCGCTCCATGGACCGAGCGATCGGTGGTCTGCAGGTCCAAACTGTTTTGGCCATAACTTTTGACTCGTTCGTCCGATTTTGACGATTCAACTTGCGTTGGGTTCGTACTTCGAAAACGAACATTTCTGAAGTTTCGGAATTTCCAATTTCTTCCTTATTTATTAATTGCATTACTTTAAAGGAAAAATGGCTACGAAAGGTTCATGTATAGATGTCAAAAGGTCCGGGGCTCTACATCCTTCCCCCCTTACAAAAATTTCGTCCTCGAAATTTGGATGAGACATGCATTACAGAATCAAATAATATTACAAGCTACATATACAAAACCTATACAAAATTCATTCAAACAATTCCGGGTACTTCGCTTTGACTTCGGCTTCACGCTCCCATGTAGCTTCCTCCCGAGCATGGTGTTTCCATTGCACAAGAACCAAAGGGATTGTCTTGTTGCGAAGCACTTGATCTCTTCGATCCAATATGTGAATCGGCTTCTCAACCAACGTGAGATCTTCTCGAATTTCCAACGGTTCCAATTCTAGTACATGCGAAGGGTCCGCAATGTACTTCCGAAGCATAGACACGTGGAAAACGTTGTGAACCGCGGCCATGTGAGGTGGGAGAGCTACTCGATAAGCAACTTCACCAACCCGCGTGATAATCTCAAACGGTCCAACATAGCGAGGACTGAGCTTGCCTCGCTTGCCAAATCTCATGATCCCTTTGCTAGGAGATACTTTCACAAAAACTTGATCCCCTACTTGAAATTCCAAGTCCCTACGGCGCGTGTCCGCATAACTTTTCTGGCGATCTTGAGCGGCTTTCAATCGATCCCGAATGATCTTAACTGTGTTTGCAGTTTGCTCAATCAATTCTGGACCAAGTAATTTCCTTTCTCCTACCTCATCCCAATAGAGAGGAGACCTACAACTTCGCCCATACAAGGCCTCAAATGGTGCCAATTGGATACTTGCCTGATAGCTGTTATTGTAGGCGAATTCAACTAAAGGCAAATGCTCTTCCCAACTGCCTCTGAAATCCATCATACAAGCCCGAAGCATGTCTTCAATGACTTGGTTCACTCTCTCGGTTTGTCCATCCGTCTGTGGATGAAAAGCGGTGCTGAAATCGAGTCGGGAACCCATAGCCTCCTGGAAGCTTTTCCAGAATCGCGATGTGAATCTTGGATCCCGATCTGACACAATACTAACGGGCACTCCGTGCAACCTCACCACTTCCTTGATGTACAAAGTAGCTAACTGACTAGAGTTGAAAGTAGTTCGGTAAGGCAAGAAGTGAGCGGATTTCGTCAAACGATCCACTACTACCCATATCGCATCTGAACCCCTTGCCGTCTTTGGCAAGCCAACTATGAAATCCATGGATATGCTCTCCCATTTCCACTCGGGAATCGGAAGGGACTGTAATAGACCTGCGGGCCGCATGTGTTCTGCTTTCACCTGTTGGCACACCAAGCACCGTGCTACATATTCCGCAACCTCCCTCTTCATATTCCGCCACCAAAAGTGACTCTTGAGGTTCCGGTACATCTTCGTACCCCCTGGATGCACAGTGTACTTTGCCCGGTGGGCTTCATCCATAATCTCCCTCCGAAGATTTGCATTGGCTGGAACACACAGCCTTCCCTTGAATGTGATAGCACCTCGGCTAGTGAGAGAGAAGTCCTCACTACCCTTAGCAACTTCCTTGTTCCGATAAGCCAACAATTCAGCATCCGTGGCTTGGTATTCTTGGATCAAATCTATAATGTATGGCCGAACCGTGACATTTGCCAAGATAGGACCACGGACAGAGTTATTCACACTGATGTCCAGATTTGCCAAATCTTCTAGCAGCTTCCATTCTTGAACCAACATGTGTGCTAACAACCCCTGAGGTCTTCTACTCAAAGCATCAGCCACTACATTTGCTTTACCCGGGTGGTATTGAATGGTACAATCATAGTCCTTCAGGAATTCCATCCAACGCCGTTGCCTTAGATTCAATTCCTTTTGGGAAAAGAGGTATTTGAGACTCTTGTGATCCGTATACACATAGAATTCCACCCCGTATAAGTAATGTCGCCAGATCTTGAGCGCAAACACGACAGCGGCAAGCTCTAAGTCGTGCGTGGGGTAATTCTTCTCATGCTCCTTCAATTGCCTCGATGCATAGGCAATGACCTTCTTGTGTTGCATAAGCACACATCCAAGTCCAACGTGTGAGGCATCACTGTACACCTCATACCCAAGAGGTCCAGATGGCACTGTAAGGACAGGAGCTGTGGTAAGCCTCTTCTTCAGTTCCGTGAAACTGATCTCACACTTGTCGCTCCATACAAACTTAGCGTTCTTCCTTGTCAGGTAAGTGAGCGGTGCTGCAAGGCTGGAGAAACCCTCTACGAATCTCCTGTAGTAGCCTGCCAACCCAAGAAAACTGCGTATCTCCGTGACACTCTTGGGCCTCGCCCAATTCATGACTGCCTCTATCTTCTTTGGATCCACCGAAATGCCTTCCGCCGATACAACGTGGCCTAGGAATGCCACCTCTTCCAACCAAAACTCACACTTGCTAAGTTTGGCGTATAGCTTGTGCTCTCTTAGCATTTCCAAAGCAAGGCGCAGGTCGCGTGTGTGATCTTCCCGTGTCTGGGAATAAACCAAAATGTCATCAACAAATACAATCACGCACCTATCAAGATATGGTCGGAACACCCGGTTCATCAAATCCATAAAGGCTGCCGGCGCGTTCGTGAGTCCAAAAGGCATCACCAAGAACTCGTAATGTCCATATCGAGTCCTGAAAGCAGTTTTGGGAACATCTTCCGCCTTAATCTTCAACTGGTGATAACCCGATCGAAGATCTATCTTTGAGAAAAATCTCGCTCCCTTCAACTGATCGAACAAGTCATCAATCCTAGGCAAGGGATACCTATTCTTTATAGTGACTTTGTTCAATTGCCTGTAATCGACACACATCCGCATCGAGCCGTCTTTCTTCTTAACAAACAACACCGGGGCACCCCATGGTGAGACACTTGGTCGAATGAAGCCAAGGCCTTGCAATTCCTCCAACTGAGTCTTCAACTCCTTGAGTTCAATAGGGGCCATTCTATATGGAGCTCTGAATACAGGAGCTGTGCCTGGTGCAAGCTCGATCATAAACTCAATCTCCCTGTCTGGAGGCAATCCTGGCAACTCCTCTGGAAATACATCCAGGAACTCACTCACAACTGGAATAGTCGATGAATCCTTTGCCTCGGGGTTAGCTAAGCTCAACGCCGCAAAACGGGCAATGTCTCTACATTTTAACCCCCGAAAGTGAAATGGTTTTCCTTTTACCGGCTTGAAGAGTACCATCTTCTCAAAGCAAGCTACATGCCCATGATGTGCTGCTAACCAATCCATTCCCAATATAATATCAAAGTCTTGGAATCCAAGGACGATGAGGTCAACCGCCAACTCGTGGCTTCCAACTTGGACCACACCATTTCTATACACTTGATCTGCCAATACTGTTTTGCCAAGAGGAGTCGAAATGGCTAACTCCGGTTCTAGCTGACTTGGCTCCCTAGAAAAGCCTTCTGAAAAACTCGGCGAGACAAACGAATGAGTAGACCCGGTATCAATCAACACTTGAGCCAAATACTCATTGACTAGTAGGGTTCCTGAAATTTTAGGCTAGTTACGTCAATTCAAGCCCATAGTGTATACACGGAGGTTATATAAATATGCATACCAACACGTACACAAGGAATCAACATAACTACCAATCCGAATTAAGGAAAATAACTCCTAACGCGTACCTTGCAACCACACATCGTCAGATGCCCCAAATTTGCACAAAAGTTCGCCCTCGTCAAGGCAAAACTCGCCCCTGGTTCGCCTGGCGCTACTTGAGTGTGGACCGGTAGTCTGTATGACGCCTGATGTGTCCCTGCTGGGCGGCTGGTGGCCTAATCCCCCTGATGACTGGCCTGGTAAATGCCGTAGGGCAATCCCTGACACGTGGCCCTTGCGACCACATTGAAAACATCCCCGATGCTCTTGGCGAACCCCCTGCTGGGTGCCTTTCGGCCGCATGAGGCATTGCTCTTGGCGCGGGTAGGAGGGTGGCCTGAGGTGAGCTATCTCGCCACTGATTACAACTTGCCCATGGGGCCGGGAGCGCCTGAGGTTCCGGTGCCTGTGGCCGTACTGGCCGTGGTGCGGGCCG